>CADCXT010002533.1:0-63880 GCA_902806775.1 Microtus agrestis | reverse complement strand
TCATTTCAAAGTAACACATGTGCGTTTCTCACAAAAGCATTTCATGAAATTCATACACTTTCAAAGAACGTGATTATCTTTCAAATAAAGCTTCTACAGAGAAAAGGAACACTGTTCTCACTTTTAACCAGACTTTGACATATCCCAAACAGACGCTTCTCATTTCAGAGTAACACATGTGCGTTTCTCAAAAAAGCATGTCATGAAATTCATACACTTTCAAAGAACGTGATTATCTTTCAAAGTAAAGCTTCTACAGAGAAAAGGAACACTGTTCTCACTTTTAACCATACTTTGACATATCGCAAACAGACGCTTCTCATTTCAGAGTAACACATGTGCGTTTCTCACAAAAGCATTACATGAAATTCTTTTGCTTTCAAGGAACGTGATTATCTTTCAAAGCAGAGCTTCTACAGAGAAAAGGAACACTGTTCTCACTTTTTACCATACTTTGATATATCCCAAACAGACGCTTCTCATTTCAGAGTACCACATGCGCGTTTCTCACAAAAGCATTTCATGAAATTCATACACTTTCAAAGAACGAGATTATCTTTCAAAGTAAAGCTTCTACAGTTTAAAAGGAACACTGTTCTCACTTTTAACCATACTTTGACATATCCCAAATAGACGCTTCTCATTTCAGAGTAACACATGTGCGTTTCTCAAAAAATCATTACATGAAATTCTTTTGCTTTCAAAGAACGTGATTATCTTTCAAAGAAAAGCTTCTACAGAGAAAAGGAACACTGTTCTCACTTTTAACCATACTTTGCCATATCCCAAACAGACGCTTCTCATTTCAGAGTAACACATGTGCTTTTGTCACACAGCATTTCATGAAATTCATACACTTTCAAAGAACGTGATTATCTTTCAAAGTAAAGCTTCTACAGAGAAAAGGAACACTGTTCTCACTTTTAACCATACTTTGACAGATCCCAAACAGACGCTTCTCATTTCAGAGTAACACATGTGCGTTTCTCACAAAAGCATTATAAGAAATTCTTTTGCTTTCAAAGAACGTGATTATCTTTCAAAGCAAAGCTTCTACAGAGAAAAGGAACATTGTTCTCACTTTTAACCATACTTTGACTTATCCAAACAGACGCTTCTAATTTCAGAGTAACACATGTGCGTTTCTCACAAAAGCATATCATGAAATTCATACACTTTCAAAGAACGTGGTTATCTTTCAAAGTAAAGCTTCTACAGAGAAAAGGAACACTGTTCTCACTTTTAACCATAATTTGTCATATCCCAAACAGACGCTTCTAATTTCAGAGTAACACATGTGCGTTTCTCAAAAAAGCGTTACATGAAATTCTTTTGCTTTCAAAGAACGTGATTATCCTTCAAAGTACAGCCACTACAGAGAAAAGGAACACTGTTCTCACTTTTAACCATACTTTGACATCTCCCAAACAGACGCTTCTCATTTCAGAGTAACACATGAGCGTTTCTCACAAAAGCATTTCATGAACATCATACACTTTCAAAGAACGTGATTATCTTTCAAAGTAAAGCTTCTACAGAGAAAAGGAACACTCTTCTCACTTTTAACCATACTTTGACTTATTCAAACAGACGCTACTCATTTCAGAGTAACACATGTGCGTTTCTCACAAAAGCATTTCATGAAATTCATGCATTTTGAAAGAACGGGATTACCTTTAAAAGTAAAGCTTCTACAGAGAAAAGAAACACTGTCCTCAATTTTAACCATACTTTGACATATCCCAAACAGACGCTTCTAATTTCAGAGTAACACATGTGCGTTTCTCACAAAAGCATTTCATGAAATTCATACCCTTTCAAAGAACGTGATTATCTTTCAAATAAAGCTTCTACAGAGAAAAGGAACACTGTTCTCACTTCTAACCAGACTTTGACATATCTCAAACAGACGCTTCTCATTTCAGAGTAACACATGTGCGTTTCTCACAAAAGCATGTCATGAAATTCATACACTTTCAAAGAACGTGATTATCTTTCAAAGTAAAGCTTCTACAGAGAAAACGAACACTGTTCTCACTTTTAACCATACTTTGACATATCCCAAATAGACGCTTCTCATTTCAGAGTAACACATGTGCGTTTCTCACACAATCATTACATGAAATTCTTTTGCTTTCAAAGAACGTGTTTATCTTTCAAAGAAAAGCTTCTACAGAGAAAAGGAACACTGTTCTCACTTTTAACCATACTTTGACATATCCCAAATAGACGCTTCTCATTTCCGAGTAACACATGTGTGTTTCTCACAAAATCATTCCATGAAATTCTTTTGCTTTCAAAGAACGTGATTATCTTTCAAATAAAAGCTTCTAAAGAGAAAAGGAACACTGTTCTCACTTTTAACCATACTTTGACATATCCCAAACAGACGCTTCTCATTTCAGAATAACACATGTGCTTTTGTCACAAAAGCATTTCATGAAATTCATACACTTTCAAAGAACGTGATTATCATTCAAAGTAAAGCTTCTACAGAGGAAAGGAACACTGTTCTCACTTTTAACCATACTTTGACATATCCCAAACAGACGCTTCTCATTTCAGAGTAACACATGTGCGTTTCTCACAAAAGCATATCAAGAAATTTTTTTGCTTTCAACGAACGTGATTATCTTTCAAAGTAAAGCTTCTACAGAGAAAAGGAACACTGTTCTCACTTTTAACCATACTTTGACATATCCCAAATAGACGCTTCTCATTTCAGAGTAACACATGTGCGTTTCTCACAAAAGCATTACATGAAATACTTTTGCTTTCAAGGAACGTGATTATCTTTCAAAGCAAAGCTTCTACAGAGAAAAGGAACACTGTTCTCACTTTTAACCATACTTTGACATATCCCAAACAGACGCTTCTCATTTCAGAGTAGCACATGTGCGTTTCTCACAAAAGCATTTCATGAAATTCATACACTTTCAAAGAATGTGATTATCTTTCAAAGTAAAGCTTCTACAGTTTAAAAGGAACACTGTTCTCACTTTTAACCATACTTTGACATATCCCAAATAGACGCTTCTCATTTCAGAGTAACACATGTGCGTTTCTCACAAAATCATTACATGAAATTCTTTTGCTTTCAAAGAACGTGATTATCTTTCAAAGAAAAGCTTCTACAGAGAAAAGGAACACTGTTCTCTCTTTTAACCATACTTTGTCATATCCCAAACAAACGCTTCTCATTTCAGATTAACACAAGTGCGTTTCTCACAAAAGCATTTCATGAAATTCATACACTTTCAAAGAACGTGATTATCATTCAAAGTAAAGCTTCTACAGAGAAAAGGAACACTGTTCTCACTTTTAACCATACTTTGACATATCCCAAACAGACGCTTCTCATTTCAGAGTAACACATGTGCGTTTCTCACAAAAGCATATCATGAAATTCTTTTGCTTTCAAAGAACGTGATTATATTTCAAAGCAAAGCTTCTACAGAGAAAAGGAACACTGTTCCACTTTTAACCATACTTTGACATATCACAAACAGACGCTTCTCATTTCAGAGTATCACATGTGCGTTTCTCAAAAACGCATATCATGAAATTCATACACTTTCAAAGAACGTGATTATCTTTCAAAGTACAGCCTCTACAGAGAAAAGGAACACTGTTCTCACTTTTAACCATACTTTGACATATCCCAAACAGACACTTCTCATTTCAGATTAACACATGAGCGTTTCTCACAAAAGCATTTCATGAAATTCATACACTTTCAAAGAACGTGATTATCTTTCAAATAAAGCTTCTACAGAGAAAAGGAACACTCTTCTCACTTTCAACCATACTTTGACTTATTCAAACAGACGCTACTCATTTCAGAGTAACACATTTGCGTTTCTCACAAAAGCATTTCATGAAATTCATGCACTTTGAAAGAAAGTGATTACCTTTAAAAGTAAAGCTTCTACAGAGAAAAGGAACACTGTCCTCAATTTTAACCATACTTTGACATATCCCAAACAGACGCTTCTCATTTCAGAGTAACACATGTGCGTTTCTCACAAAAGCATTTCATGAAATTCATACACTTTCAAAGAACGTGATTATCTTTCAAATAAAGCTTCTGCAGAGAAAAGGAACACTGTTCTCACTTCTAACCAGACTTTGACATATCCCAAACAGACGCTTCTCATTTCAGAGTAACACATGTGCGTTTCTCACAAAAGCATGTCATGAAATTCATACACTTTCAACGAACGTGATTATCTTTCAAAGTAAAGCTTCTACAGAGAAAAGGAACACTGTTCTCACTTTTAACCATACTTTGACATATCCCAAATAGACGCTTCTCATTTCAGAGTAACACATGTGCGTTTCTCACAAAATCATTACATGAAATTCTTTTGCTTTCAAAGAACGTGAATATCTTTCAAAGAAAAGCTTCTACAGAGAAAAGGAACACTGTTCTCACTTTTAACCATACTTTGACATATCCCAAACAGACGCTTCTCATTTCAGAGTAGCACATGTGTGTTTCTCACAAAAGCATTTCATGAAATTCATACACTTTCAAAGAACGTGATTATCTTTCAAAGTAAAGCTTCTACAGTTTAAAAGGAACACTGTTCTCACTTTTATCCATACTTTGACATATCCCAAACAGACGCTTCTCATTTCAGAGTAGCACATGTGTGTTTCTCACAAAAGCATTTCATGAAATTCATACACTTTCAAAGAACGTGATTATCTTTCAAAGTAAAGCTTCTACAGTTTAAAAGGAACACTGTTCTCACTTTTATCCATACTTTGACATATCCCAAACAGACGCTTCTCATTTCAGAGTAACACATGTGCGTTTCTCACAAAAGCATTTCATGAAATTCATACACTTTCAAAGAACATGATTATCTTTCAAAGTAAAGCTTCTACAGAGAAAAGGAACACTGTTCTCACTTTTAACCAGACTTTGACATATCCCAAACAGACACTTCTCATTGCAGAGTAACACATGTGCGTTTCTCCCAAAAGCATTTCATGAAATTCTTTTGCTTTCAAAGAACGTGATTATCTTTCAAAGCAAAGCTTCTACAGAGAAATGCAACACTGTTCTCACTTTTAACCATACTTTGACATATCCCAAACAGACGCTTCTCATTTCAGAGTAACACATGTGCGTTTCTCACAATAGCATTCCATGAAATTCATACACTTTCAAAGAACGTGATTGTCTTTCAAAGTAAAGCTTCTACAGAGAAAAGGAACTCTGTTCTCACTTTTAACCATACTTTGACATATCCCAAACAGACGCTTCTCATTTCAGAGTAACACATGTGCGTTTCTCACAAAAGCAATACATGAAATTCTTTTGCTTTCAAGGAACGTGATTATCTTTCAAAGCAAAGCTTCTACAGAGAAAAGGAACACTGTTCTCACTTTTAACCATACTTTGATATATCCCACACAGACGCTTCTCATTTCAGAGTAACACATGTGCGTTTCTCACAAAAGCATTACATGAAATTCATACACTTTCAAAGAACGTGATTATCTTTCAAAGTAAAGCTTCTACAGTTTAAAAGGAACACTGTTCTCACTTTTAACCATACTCTGACATATCCCAAATAGACGCTTCTCATTTCAGAGAAACACATGTGCGTTTCTCACAAAATCATTACATGAAATTCTTTTGCTTTCAAAGAACGTGATTATCTTTCAAAGAAAAGCTTCTACAGAGAAAAGGAACACTGTTCTCACTTTTAACCATACTTTGACATATCCCAAATAGACGCTTCTCATTTCAGAGTAACACATGTGCGTTTCTCACAAAAGCATTACATGAAATTCTTTTGCTTTCAAAGAACGTGATTATCTTTCAAAGAAAAGCTTCTACAGAGAAAAGAAACACTGTTCTCACTTTTAACCATACTTTGACATATCCCAAACAGACGCTTCTCATTTCAGATTAACACATGAGCGTTTCTCACAAAAGCATTTAATGAAATTCATACACTTTCAAAGAACGTGATTATCTTTCAAATAAAGCTTCTACAGAGAAAAGGAACACTCTTCTCAATTTTAACCATACTTTGACTTATTCAAACAGACGCTACTCATTTCAGAGTAACACATTTGCCTTTCTCACAAAAGCATTTCATGAAATTCATGCACTTTGAAAGAAAGTGATTACCTTTAAAAGTAAAGCTTCTACAGAGAAAAGGAACACTGTCCTCAATTTTAACCATACTTTGACATATCCCAAACAGACGCTTCTCATTTCAGAGTAACACATGAGCGTTTCTCACAAAAGTATTTCATGAAATTCATACACTTTCAAAGAACGTGATTATCTTTCAAATACAGCTTCTGCAGAGAAAAGGAACATTGTTCTCACTTCTAACCAGACTTTGACATATCCCAAACAGACGCTTCTCATTTCAGAGTAACACATGTGCGTTTCTCACAAAAGCATGTCATGAAATTCATACACTTTCAAAGAACGTGATTATCTTTCAAAGTAAAGCTTCTACAGAGAAAAGGAACACTGTTCTCACTTTTACCCATACTTTGACATATCCCAAAAGACGCTTCTCATTTCAGAGTAACACATGTGCGTTTCTCACAAAATCATTACATGAAATTCTTTTGCTTTCAAAGAACGTGATTATCTTTCAAAGAAAAGCTTCTACAGAGAAAAGGAACACTGTTCTCACTTTTAACCATACTTTGACATATCCCAAATTGACGCTTCTCATTTCAGAGTAACACACGTGTGTTTCTCACAAAATCATTCCATGAAATTCTGTTGCTTTCAAAGTACGTGATTATCTTTCAAAGAAAAGCTTCTACAGAGAAAAGGAACACTGTTCTCACTTTTAACCATACTTTGACATATCCCAAACAGACGCTTCTCATTTCAGATTAACACATGTGCTTTTGTCACAAAAGCATTTCATGAAATTCATACACTTTCAGAGAACGTGATTATCATTCAAAGTAAAGCTTCTACAGAGAAAAGGAACACTGTTCTCACTTTTAACCATACTTTGACATATCCCAAACAGAGGCTTCTCATTTCAGAGTAACACATGTGCGTTTCTCACAAAAGCATATCAAGAAATTTTTTTGCTTTCAAAGAACGTGATTATCTTTCAAAGCAAAGCTTCTACAGAGAAAAGGAACACTGTTCTCACTTTTAACCATACTTTGACATATCCCAAACAGACGCTTCTCATTTCAGAGTAGCACATGTGCGTTTCTCACAAAAGCATTTCATGAAATTCATACACTTTCAAAGAACGTGATTATCTTTCAAAGTAAAGCTTCTACAGTTTAAAAGGAACACTGTTCTCACTTTTAAACATACTTTGACATATCCCAAATAGACGCTTCTCATTTCAGAGTAACACATGTGCGTTTCTCAAAAAATCATTACATGAAATTCTTTTGCTTTCAAAGAACGTGATTATCTTTCAAAGAAAAGCTTCTACAGAGAAAAGGAACACTGTTCTCACTTTTAACCATACTTTGACATATCCCAAATAGACGCTTCTCATTTCAGAGTAACACATGTGCGTTTCTCACAAAAGCATTACATGAAATTCTTTTGCTTTCAAAGAACGTGATTATCTTTCAAAGCAAAGCTTCTACAGAGAAAAGGAACACTGTTCTCACTTTTAACCATACTTTGACATATCCCAAACAGACGCTTCTCATTTCAGAGTAACACATGTGCGTTTCTCACAAAAGCATTTCATGAAATTCTTACACTTTCAAAGAACGTGATTATCTTTCAAAGTAAAGCTTCTACAGAGAAAAGGAACACTGTTCTCACTTCTAACCAGACTTTGACATATCCCAAACAGACGCTTCTCATTTCAGAGTAACACATGTGCGTTTCTCACAAAAGCATGTCATGAAATTCATACACTTTCAAAGAACGTGATTATCTTTCAAAGTAAAGCTTCTACAGAGAAAAGGAACACTGTTCTCACTTTTAACCATACTTTGACATATCCCAAATAGACGCTTCTCATTTCAGAGTAACACATGTGCGTTTCTCACAAAATCATTACATGAAATTCTTTTGCTTTCAAAGAACGTGATTATCTTTCAAAGAAAAGCTTCTACAGAGAAAAGGAACACTGTTCTCACTTTTAACCATACTTTGACATATCCCAAATTGACGCTTCTCATTTCAGAGTAACACACGTGTGTTTCTCACAAAATCATTCCATGAAATTCTGTTGCTTTCAAAGAACATGATTATCTTTCAAAGAAAAGCTTCTACAGAGAAAAGGAACACTGTTCTCACTTTTAACCATACTTTGACATATCCCAAACAGACGCTTCTCATTTCAGATTAACACATGTGCTTTTGTCACAAAAGCATTTCATGAAATTCATACACTTTCAAAGAACGTGATTATCATTCAAAGTAAAGCTTCTACAGAGAAAAGGAACACTGTTCTCACTTTTAACCATACTTTGACATATCCCAGAGGCTTCTCATTTCAGAGTAACACATGTGCGTTTCTCACAAAAGCATATCAAGAAATTTTTTTGCTTTCAAAGAACGTGATTATCTTTCAAAGCAAAGCTTCTACAGAGAAAAGGAACACTGTTCTCACTTTTAACCATACTTTGACATATCCCAAACAGACGCTTCTCATTTCAGAGTAGCACATGTGCGTTTCTCACAAAAGCATTTCATGAAATTCATACACTTTCAAAGAACGTGATTATCTTTCAAAGTAAAGCTTCTACAGAGAAATGGAACACTGTTCTCACTTTTAACCATACTTTGACATATCCCAAATAGACGCTTCTCATTTCATAGTAACACATGTGCGTTTCTCACAAAAGCATTACATGAAATTCTTTTGCTTTCAAAGAACGTGATTATCTTTCAAAGCAAAGCTTCTACAGAGAAAAGGAACACTGTTCTCACTTTTAACCATACTTTGACATATCACAAACAGACGCTTCTCATTTCAGAGTAGCACATGTGCGTTTCTCACAAAAGCATTTCATGAAATTCATACACTTTCAAAGAACGTGATTATCTTTCAAAGTAAAGCTTCTACATTTTAAGAGGAACACTGTTCTCACTTTTATCCATACTTTGACATATCCCAAACAGACGCTTCTCATTTCAGAGTAACACATGTGCGTTTCTCACAAAAGCATGTCATGAAATTCATACACTTTCAAAGAACGTGATTATCTTTCAAAGTAAAGCTTCTACAGAGAAAAGGAACACTGTTCTCACTTTTACCCATACTTTGACATATCCCAAAAGACGCTTCTCATTTCAGAGTAACACATGTGCGTTTCTCACAAAATCATTACATGAAATTCTTTTGCTTTCAAAGAACGTGATTATCTTTCAAAGAAAAGCTTCTACAGAGAAAAGGAACACTGTTCTCACTTTTAACCATACTTTGACATATCCCAAATTGACGCTTCTCATTTCAGAGTAACACACGTGTGTTTCTCACAAAATCATTCCATGAAATTCTGTTGCTTTCAAAGTACGTGATTATCTTTCAAAGAAAAGCTTCTACAGAGAAAAGGAACACTGTTCTCACTTTTAACCATACTTTGACATATCCCAAACAGACGCTTCTCATTTCAGATTAACACATGTGCTTTTGTCACAAAAGCATTTCATGAAATTCATACACTTTCAGAGAACGTGATTATCATTCAAAGTAAAGCTTCTACAGAGAAAAGGAACACTGTTCTCACTTTTAACCATACTTTGACATATCCCAAACAGAGGCTTCTCATTTCAGAGTAACACATGTGCGTTTCTCACAAAAGCATATCAAGAAATTTTTTTGCTTTCAAAGAACGTGATTATCTTTCAAAGCAAAGCTTCTACAGAGAAAAGGAACACTGTTCTCACTTTTAAACATACTTTGACATATCCCAAACAGACGCTTCTCATTTCAGAGTAGCACATGTGCGTTTCTCACAAAAGCATTCATTGAAATTCATACACTTTCAAAGAACGTGATTATCTTTCAAAGTAAAGCTTCTACAGTTTAAAAGGAACACTGTTCTCACTTTTAACCATACTTTGACATATCCCAAATAGACGCTTCTCATTTCAGAGTAACACATGTGCGTTTCTCACAAAATCATTACATGAAATTCTTTTGCTTTCAAAGAACGTGATTATCTTACAAAGAAAAGCTTCTACAGAGAAAAGGAACACTGTTCTCACTTTTAACCATACTTTGACATATCCCAAACAGACGCTTCTCATTTCAGAGTAGCACATGTGCGTTTCTCACAAAAGCATTTCATGAAATTCATACACTTTCAAAGAACGTGATTATCTTTCAAAGTAAAGCTTCTACAGTTTAAAAGGAACACAGTTCTCACTTTTAAACATACTTTGACATATCCCAAATAGACGCTTCTCATTTCAGAGTAACACATGTGCGTTTCTCAAAAAATCATTACATGAAATTCTTTTGCTTTCAAAGAACGTGATTATCTTTCAAAGAAAAGCTTCTACAGAGAAAAGGAACACTGTTCTCACTTTTAACCATACTTTGACATATCCCAAATAGACGCTTCTCATTTCAGAGTAACACATGTGCGTTTCTCACAAAAGCATTACATGAAATTCTTTTGCTTTCAAAGAACGTGATTATCTTTCAAAGCAAAGCTTCTACAGAGAAAAGGAACACTGTTCTCACTTTTAACCATACTTTGACATATCCCAAACAGACGCTTCTCATTTCAGAGTAACACATGTGCGTTTCTCACAAAAGCATTTCATGAAATTCATACACTTTCAAAGAACGTGATTATCTTTCAAAGTAAAGCTTCTACAGAGAAAAGGAACACTGTTCTCACTTTTAACCATACTTTGACATATCCCAAACAGACGCTTCTCATTTCAGAGTAACACATGTGCGTTTCTCACAAAAGCATTTCATGAAATTCATACACTTTCAAAGAACGTGATTATCTTTCAAAGTAAAGCTTCTACAGAGAAAAGGAACACTGTTCTCACTTTTAAACATACTTTGACATATCCCAAATAGACGCTTCTCATTTCAGAGTAACACATGTGCGTTTCTCAAAAAATCATTACATGAAATTCTTTTGCTTTCAAAGAACGTGATTATCTTTCAAAGAAAAGCTTCTACAGAGAAAAGGAACACTGTTCTCACTTTTAACCATACTTTGACATATCCCAAATAGACGCTTCTCATTTCAGAGTAACACATGTGCGTTTCTCACAAAAGCATTACATGAAATTCTTTTGCTTTCAAAGAACGTGATTATCTTTCAAAGCAAAGCTTCTACAGAGAAAAGGAACACTGTTCTCACTTTTAACCATACTTTGACATATCCCAAACAGACGCTTCTCATTTCAGAGTAACACATGTGCGTTTCTCACAAAAGCATTTCATGAAATTCATACACTTTCAAAGAACGTGATTATCTTTCAAAGTAAAGCTTCTACAGAGAAAAGGAACACTGTTCTCACTTTTAACCAGACTTTGACATATCCCAAACAGACGCTTCTCATTTCAGAGTAACACATGTGCGTTTCTCACAAAAGCATGTCATGAAATTCATACACTTTCAAAGAACGTGATTATCTTTCAAAGTAAAGCTTCTACAGAGAAAAGGAACACTGTTCTCACTTTTAACCATACTTTGACATATCCCAAATAGACGCTTCTCATTTCAGAGTAACACATGTGCGTTTCTCACAAAATCATTACATGAAATTCTTTTGCTTTCAAAGAACGTGATTATCTTTCAAAGAAAAGCTTCTACAGAGAAAAGGAACACTGTTCTCACTTTTAACCATACTTTGACATATCCCAAATTGACGCTTCTCATTTCAGAGTAACACACGTGTGTTTCTCACAAAATCATTCCATGAAATTCTGTTGCTTTCAAAGAACGTGATTATCTTTCAAAGAAAAGCTTCTACAGAGAAAAGGAACACTGTTCTCACTTTTAACCATACTTTGACATATCCCAAACAGACGCTTCTCATTTCAGATTAACACATGTGCTTTTGTCACAAAAGCATTTCATGAAATTCATACACTTTCAAAGAACGTGATTATCATTCAAAGTAAAGCTTCTACAGAGAAAAGGAACACTGTTCTCACTTTTAACCATACTTTGACATATCCCAGAGGCTTCTCATTTCAGAGTAACACATGTGCGTTTCTCACAAAAGCATATCAAGAAATTTTTTTGCTTTCAAAGAACGTGATTATCTTTCAAAGCAAAGCTTCTACAGAGAAAAGGAACACTGTTCTCACTTTTAACCATACTTTGACATATCCCAAACAGACGCTTCTCATTTCAGAGTAGCACATGTGCGTTTCTCACAAAAGCATTACATGAAATTCATACACTTTCAAAGAACGTGATTATCTTTCAAAATAAAGCTTCTACAGTTTAAAAGGAACACTGTTCTCACTTTTAAACATACTTTGACATATCCCAAATAGACGCTTCTCATTTCAGAGTAACACATGTGCGTTTCTCAAAAAATCATTACATGAAATTCTTTTGCTTTCAAAGAACGTGATTATCTTTCAAAGAAAAGCTTCTACAGAGAAAAGGAACACTGTTCTCACTTTTAACCATACTTTGACATATCCCAAATAGACGCTTCTCATTTCAGAGTAACACATGTGCGTTTCTCACAAAAGCATTACATGAAATTCTTTTGCTTTCAAAGAACGTGATTATCTTTCAAAGCAAAGCTTCTACAGAGAAAAGGAACACTGTTCTCACTTTTAACCATACTTTGACATATCCCAAACAGACGCTTCTCATTTCAGAGTAACACATGTGCGTTTCTCACAAAAGCATTTCATGAAATTCATACACTTTCAAAGAACGTGATTATCTTTCAAAGTAAAGCTTCTACAGAGAAAAGGAACACTGTTCTCACTTTTAACCATACTTTGACATATCCCAAAGAGAGGCTTCTCATTTCAGAGTAACACATGTGCTTTTCTCACAAAAGCATAACATGAAATTCTTTTGCTTTCAAAGAACGTGATTATCTTTCAAAGCAAAGCTTTTACAGAGAAAAGGAACACTGTTCTCACTTTTAATCATACTTTGACATATCCCAAACAGACGCTTCTCATTTCAGAGTAACACATTTGCGTTTCTCACAAAAGCATGTCATGAAATTCATACACTTTCAAAGAACGTGATTATCTTTCAAAGTAAAGCATCTACAGAGAAATGGAACACTGTTCTCACTTTTAACCATACTTTGACATATCCCAAATAGACGCTTCTCATTTCATAGTAACACATGTGCGTTTCTCACAAAAGCATTACATGAAATTCTTTTGCTTTCAAGGAACGTGATTATCTTTCAAAGCAAAGCTTCTACAGAGAAAAGGAACACTGTTCTCACTTTTAACCATACTTTGACATATCACAAACAGACGCTTCTCATTTCAGAGTAGCACATGTGCGTTTCTCACAAAAGCATTTCATGAAATTCATACACTTTCAAAGAACGTGATTATCTTTCAAAGTAAAGCTTCTACATTTTAAGAGGAACACTGTTCTCACTTTTATCCATACTTTGACATATCCCAAACAGACGCTTCTCATTTCAGAGTAACACATGTGCGTTTCTCACAAAAGCATGTCATGAAATTCATACACTTTCAAAGAACGTGATTATCTTTCAAAGTAAAGCTTCTACAGAGAAAAGGAACACTGTTCTCACTTTTAACCATACTTTGACATATCCCAAATAGACACTTCTCATTTCAGAGTAACACATGTGCGTTTCTCACAAAATCATTACATGAAATTCTTTTGCTTTCAAAGAACGTGATTATCTTTCAAAGAAAAGCTTCTACAGAGAAAAGGAACACTGTTCTCACTTTTAACCATACTTTGACATATCCCAAATTGACGCTTCTCATTTCAGAGTAACACATGTGCGTTTCTCACAAAAGCATTTCATGAAATTCATACACTTTCAAAGAACGTGATTATCTTTCAAAGTAAAGCTTCTACAGAGAAAAGGAACACTGTTCTCACTTCTAACCAGACTTTGACATATCCCAAACAGACGCTTCTCATTTCAGAGTAACACATGTGCGTTTCTCACAAAAGCATGTCATGAAATTCATACACTTTCAAAGAACGTGATTATCTTTCAAAGTAAAGCTTCTACAGAGAAAAGGAACACTGTTCTCACTTTTAACCATACTTTGACATATCCCAAATAGACGCTTCTCATTTCAGAGTAACACATGTGCGTTTCTCACAAAATCATTACATGAAATTCTTTTGCTTTCAAAGAACGTGATTATCTTTCAAAGAAAAGCTTCTACAGAGAAAAGGAACACTGTTCTCACTTTTAACCATACTTTGACATATCCCAAATAGACGCTTCTCATTTCAGAGTAACACATGTGCGTTTCTCACAAAATCATTACATGAAATTCTTTTGCTTTCAAAGAACGTGATTATCTTTCAAAGAAAAGCTTCTACAGAGAAAAGGAACACTGTTCTCACTTTTAACCATACTTTGACATATCCCAAACAGAGGCTTCTCATTTCAGAGTAACACATGTGCTTTTCTCACAAAAGCATTTCATGAAATTTTTACACTTTCAAAGAACGTGATTATCTTTCAAAGTAAAGCTTCTACAGAGAAAAGGAACACTGTTCTCACTTTTAACCATACTTTGACATATCCCAAACAGACGCTTCTCATTTCAGAGTAACACATGTGCGTTTCTCACAAAAGCATTACATGAAATTCATTTGCTTTCAAAGAACGTGATTATCTTTCAAAGTAAAGCTTCTACAGAGTAAAAGGAACACTGTTCTCACTTTTAACCATACTTTGACATATCCCAAATAGACGCTTCTCATTTCAGAGTAACACATGTGCGTTTCTCAAAAAAGCATTACATGAAATTCTTTTGCTTTCAAAGAACGTGATTATCTTTCAAAGTAAAGCTTCTACAGAGAAAAGGAACACTGTTCTCACTTTTAACCATACTTTGACATATCCCAAATAGACGCTTCTCATTTCAGAGTAACACATGTGCGTTTCTCACAAAAGCATTACATGAAATTCTTTTGCTTTCAAAGAACGTGATTATCTTTCAAAGCAAAGCTTCTACAGAGAAAAGGAACACTGTTCTCACTTTTAACCATACTTTGACATATCCCAAACAGACGCTTCTCATTTCAGAGTAACACATGTGCGTTTCTCACAAAAGCATTTCATGAAATTCATACACTTTCAAAGAACGTGATTATCTTTCAAAGTAAAGCTTCTACAGAGAAAAGGAACACTGTTCTCACTTTTAACCATACTTTGACATATCCCAAACAGAGGCTTCTCATTTCAGAGTAACACATGTGCTTTTCTCACAAAAGCATAACATGAAATTCTTTTGCTTTCAAAGAACGTGATTATCTTTCAAAGCAAAGCTTTTACAGAGAAAAGGAACACTGTTCTCACTTTTAATCATACTTTGACATATCCCAAACAGACGCTTCTCATTTCAGAGTAACACATTTGCGTTTCTCACAAAAGCATGTCATGAAATTCATACACTTTCAAAGAACGTGATTATCTTTCAAAGTAAAGCATCTACAGAGAAATGGAACACTGTTCTCACTTTTAACCATACTTTGACATATCCCAAATAGACGCTTCTCATTTCATAGTAACACATGTGCGTTTCTCACAAAAGCATTACATGAAATTCTTTTGCTTTCAAGGAACGTGATTATCTTTCAAAGCAAAGCTTCTACAGAGAAAAGGAACACTGTTCTCACTTTTAACCATACTTTGACATATCACAAACAGACGCTTCTCATTTCAGAGTAGCACATGTGCGTTTCTCACAAAAGCATTTCATGAAATTCATACACTTTCAAAGAACGTGATTATCTTTCAAAGTAAAGCTTCTACATTTTAAGAGGAACACTGTTCTCACTTTTATCCATACTTTGACATATCCCAAACAGACGCTTCTCATTTCAGAGTAACACATGTGCGTTTCTCACAAAAGCATGTCATGAAATTCATACACTTTCAAAGAACGTGATTATCTTTCAAAGTAAAGCTTCTACAGAGAAAAGGAACACTGTTCTCACTTTTAACCATACTTTGACATATCCCAAATAGACGCTTCTCATTTCAGAGTAACACATGTGCGTTTCTCACAAAATCATTACATGAAATTCTTTTGCTTTCAAAGAACGTGATTATCTTTCAAAGAAAAGCTTCTACAGAGAAAAGGAACACTGTTCTCACTTTTAACCATACTTTGACATATCCCAAATAGACGCTTCTCATTTCAGAGTAACACATGTGCGTTTCTCACAAAAGCATTTCATGAAATTCTGTTGCTTTCAAAGAACGTGATTATCTTTCAAAGAAAGCTTCTACAGAGAAAAGGAACACTGTTCTCACTTTTAACCATACTTTGACATATCCCAAACAGACGCTTCTCATTTCAGAGTAACACATGTGCTTTTGTCACAAAAGCATTTCATGAAATTCATACACTTTCAAAGAACGTGATTATCTTTCAAAGTAAAGCTTCTACAGAGAAAAGGAACACTGTTCTCACTTTTAACCATACTTTGACATATCCCAAACAGACGCTTCTCATTTCAGAGTAACACATGTGCGTTTCTCACAAAAGCATATCAAGAAATTCTTTTGCTTTCAAAGAACGTGATTATCTTTCAAAGCAAAGCTTCTACAGAGAAAAGGAACACTGTTCTCACTTTTAACCATACTTTGACATATCCCAAACAGACGCTTCTCATTTCAGAGTAGCACATGTGCGTTTCTCACAAAAGCATTTCATGAAATTCATACACTTTCAAAGAACGTGATTATCTTTCAAAGTAAAGCTTCTACAGTTTAGAAAAGGAACACTGTTCTCACTTTTAACCATACTTTGACATATCCCAAACAGACGCTTCTCATTTCAGAGTAACACATGTGCGTTTCTCACAAAAACCATTACATGAAATTCTTTTGCTTTCAAAGAACGTGATTATCTTTCAAAGAAAAGCTTCTACAGAGAAAAGGAACACTGTTCTCACTTTTAACCATACTTTGACATATCCCAAATAGACGCTTCTCATTTCAGAGTAACACATGTGCGTTTCTCACAAAAGCATTACATGAAATTCTTTTGCTTTCAAAGAACGTGATTATCTTTCAAAGCAAAGCTTCTACAGAGAAAAGGAACACTGTTCTCACTTTTAACCATACTTTGACATATCCCAAACAGACGCTTCTCATTTCAGAGTAACACATGTGCGTTTCTCACAAAAGCATTTCATGAAATTCATACACTTTCAAAGAACGTGATTATCTTTCAAAGTAAAGCTTCTACAGAGAAAAGGAACACTGTTCTCACTTTTAACCATACTTTGACATATCCCAAACAGAGGCTTCTCATTTCAGAGTAACACATGTGCGTTTCTCACAAAAGCATTACATGAAATTCATTTACTTTCAAAGAACGTGATTATCTTTCAAAGTAAAGCTTCTACAGAGAAAAGGAACACTGTTCTCACTTTTAACCAGACTTTGACATATCCCAAACAGACGCTTCTCATTTCAGAGTAACACATGTGCGTTTCTCACAAAAGCATGTCATGAAATTCATACACTTTCAAAGAACGTGATTATCTTTCAAAGTAAAGCTTCTACAGAGAAAAGGAACACTGTTCTCACTTTTAACCATACTTTGACATATCCCAAATAGACGCTTCTCATTTCAGAGTAACACATGTGCGTTTCTCACAAAATCATTACATGAAATTCTTTTGCTTTCAAAGAACGTGATTATCTTTCAAAGAAAAGCTTCTACAGAGAAAAGGAACACTGTTCTCACTTTTAACCATACTTTGACATATCCCAAACAGACGCTTCTCATTTCAGAGTAACACATGTGTGTTTCTCACAAAAGCATTTCATGAAATTCATACACTTTCAAAGAACGTGATTATCTTTCAAAGTAAAGCTTCTACAGAGTAAAAGGAACACTGTTCTCACTTTTAACCATACTTTGACATATCCCAAACAGACGCTTCTCATTTCAGAGTAACACATGTGCGTTTCTCACAAAAGCATTTCATGAAATTCATACACTTTCAAAGAACGTGATTATCTTTCAAAGTAAAGCTTCTACAGAGAAAAGGAACACTGTTCTCACTTTTAACCATACTTTGACATATCCCAAACAGACGCTTCTCATTTCAGAGTAACACATGTGCGTTTCTCACAAAAGCATTTCATGAAATTCTTTTGCTTTCAAAGAACGTGATTATCTTTCAAAGCAAAGCTTCTACAGAGTAAAAGGAACACTGTTCTCACTTTTAACCATACTTTGACATATCCCAAACAGACGCTTCTCATTTCAGAGTAACACATGTGCGTTTCTCACAAAAAGCATTACATGAAATTCATACACTTTCAAAGAACGTGATTATCTTTCAAAGTAAAGCTTCTACAGAGAAAAGGAACACTGTTCTCACTTTTAACCATACTTTGACATATCCCAAATAGACGCTTCTCATTTCAGAGTAACACATGTGCGTTTCTCACAAAAGCATTACATGAAATTCTTTTGCTTTCAAAGAACGTGATTATCTTTCAAAGAAAAGCTTCTACAGAGAAAAGGAACACTGTTCTCACTTTTAACCATACTTTGACATATCCCAAACAGACGCTTCTCATTTCAGAGTAACACATGTGCGTTTCTCACAAAAGCATTTCATGAAATTCATACACTTTCAAAGAACGTGATTATCTTTCAAAGTAAAGCTTCTACAGAGAAAAGGAACACTGTTCTCACTTTTAACCATACTTTGACATATCCCAAACAGAGGCTTCTCATTTCAGAGTAACACATGTGCTTTTCTCACAAAAGCATTACATGAAATTCTTTTGCTTTCAAAGAACGTGATTATCTTTCAAAGCAAAGCTTCTACAGAGAAAAGGAACACTGTTCTCACTTTTAATCATACTTTGACATATCCCAAACAGACGCTTCTCATTTCAGAGTAACACATGTGCGTTTCTCACAAAAGCATGTCATGAAATTCATACACTTTCAAAGAACGTGATTATCTTTCAAAGTAAAGCATCTACAGAGAAATGGAACACTGTTCTCACTTTTAACCATACTTTGACATATCCCAAATAGACGCTTCTCATTTCATAGTAACACATGTGCGTTTCTCACAAAAGCATTACATGAAATTCTTTTGCTTTCAAGGAACGTGATTATCTTTCAAAGCAAAGCTTCTACAGAGAAAAGGAACACTGTTCTCACTTTTAACCATACTTTGACATATCACAAACAGACGCTTCTCATTTCAGAGTAGCACATGTGCGTTTCTCACAAAAGCATTTCATGAAATTCATACACTTTCAAAGAACGTGATTATCTTTCAAAGTAAAGCTTCTACATTTTAAGAGGAACACTGTTCTCACTTTTATCCATACTTTGACATATCCCAAACAGACGCTTCTCATTTCAGAGTAACACATGTGCGTTTCTCACAAAAGCATTTCATGAAATTCATACACTTTCAAAGAACGTGATTATCTTTCAAAGTAAAGCTTCTACAGAGAAAAGGAACACTGTTCTCACTTTTAACCATACTTTGACATATCCCAAATAGACGCTTCTCATTTCAGAGTAACACATGTGCGTTTCTCACAAAAGCATTACATGAAATTCATACACTTTCAAAGAACGTGATTATCTTTCAAAGTAAAGCTTCTACAGAGAAAAAAAACACTGTTCTCACTTTTAACCATACTTTGACATATCCCAAACAGACGCTTCTCATTTCAGAGTAACACATGTGCGTTTCTCACAAAAGCATTACATGAAATTCTTTTGCTTTCAAAGAACGTGATTATCTTTCAAAGAAAAGCTTCTACAGAGAAAAGGAACACTGTTCTCACTTTTAACCATACTTTGACATATCCCAAACAGACGCTTCTCATTTCAGAGTAACACATGTGCGTTTCTCACAAAAGCATTACATGAAATTCTTTTGCTTTCAAAGAACGTGATTATCTTTCAAAGAAAAGCTTCTACAGAGAAAAGGAACACTGTTCTCACTTTTAACCATACTTTGACATATCCCAAACAGACGCTTCTCATTTCAGAGTAACACATGTGCGTTTCTCACAAAAGCATTTCATGAAATTCATACACTTTCAAAGAACGTGATTATCTTTCAAAGTAAAGCTTCTACAGAGAAAAGGAACACTGTTCTCACTTTTAACCATACTTTGACATATCCCAAACAGACGCTTCTCATTTCAGAGTAACACATGTGCGTTTCTCACAAAAGCATTTCATGAAATTCTTTTGCTTTCAAAGAACGTGATTATCTTTCAAAGTAAAGCTTCTACAGAGAAAAGGAACACTGTTCTCACTTTTAACCATACTTTGACATATCCCAAACAGACGCTTCTCATTTCAGAGTAACACATGTGCGTTTCTCACAAAAAGCATTTCATGAAATTCATTTACTTTCAAAGAACGTGATTATCTTTCAAAGTAAAGCTTCTACAGAGAAAAGGAACACTGTTCTCACTTTTAACCATACTTTGACATATCCCAAACAGACGCTTCTCATTTCAGAGTAACACATGTGCGTTTCTCACAAAAGCATTTCATGAAATTCATACACTTTCAAAGAACGTGATTATCTTTCAAAGTAAAGCTTCTACAGAGAAAAGGAACACTGTTCTCACTTTTAACCATACTTTGACATATCCCAAACAGACGCTTCTCATTTCAGAGTAACACATGTGCGTTTCTCACAAAAGCATTACATGAAATTCTTTTGCTTTCAAAGAACGTGATTATCTTTCAAAGTAAAGCTTCTACAGAGAAAAGGAACACTGTTCTCACTTTTAACCATACTTTGACATATCCCAAATAGACGCTTCTCATTTCAGAGTAACACATGTGCGTTTCTCACAAAAGCATGTCATGAAATTCTTTTGCTTTCAAAGAACGTGATTATCTTTCAAAGTAAAGCTTCTACAGAGAAAAGGAACACTGTTCTCACTTTTAACCATACTTTGACATATCCCAAATAGACGCTTCTCATTTCAGAGTAACACATGTGCGTTTCTCACAAAAGCATTACATGAAATTCTTTTGCTTTCAAAGAACGTGATTATCTTTCAAAGAAAAGCTTCTACAGAGAAAAGGAACACTGTTCTCACTTTTAACCATACTTTGACATATCCCAAACAGACGCTTCTCATTTCAGAGTAACACATGTGCGTTTCTCACAAAAGCATTTCATGAAATTCATACACTTTCAAAGAACGTGATTATCTTTCAAAGTAAAGCTTCTACAGAGAAAAGGAACACTGTTCTCACTTTTAACCATACTTTGACATATCCCAAACAGACGCTTCTCATTTCAGAGTAACACATGTGCGTTTCTCACAAAAGCATTTCATGAAATTCATACACTTTCAAAGAACGTGATTATCTTTCAAAGTAAAGCTTCTACAGAGAAAAGGAACACTGTTCTCACTTTTAACCATACTTTGACATATCCCAAACAGACGCTTCTCATTTCAGAGTAACACATGTGCTTTTCTCACAAAAGCATTTCATGAAATTCATACACTTTCAAAGAACGTGATTATCTTTCAAAGTAAAGCTTCTACAGAGAAAAGGAACACTGTTCTCACTTTTAACCATACTTTGACATATCCCAAATAGACGCTTCTCATTTCAGAGTAACACATGTGCGTTTCTCACAAAAGCATTACATGAAATTCTTTTGCTTTCAAAGAACGTGATTATCTTTCAAAGAAAAGCTTCTACAGAGAAAAGGAACACTGTTCTCACTTTTAACCATACTTTGACATATCCCAAACAGACGCTTCTCATTTCAGAGTAACACATGTGCGTTTCTCACAAAAGCATTTCATGAAATTCATACACTTTCAAAGAACGTGATTATCTTTCAAAGTAAAGCTTCTACAGAGAAAAGGAACACTGTTCTCACTTTTAACCATACTTTGACATATCCCAAATAGACGCTTCTCATTTCAGAGTAACACATGTGCGTTTCTCACAAAATCATTACATGAAATTCTTTTGCTTTCAAAGAACGTGATTATCTTTCAAAGAAAAGCTTCTACAGAGAAAAGGAACACTGTTCTCACTTTTAACCATACTTTGACATATCCCAAATAGACGCTTCTCATTTCAGAGTAACACATGTGCGTTTCTCACAAAAGCATTACATGAAATTCTTTTGCTTTCAAAGAACGTGATTATCTTTCAAAGAAAAGCTTCTACAGAGAAAAGGAACACTGTTCTCACTTTTAACCATACTTTGACATATCCCAAACAGACGCTTCTCATTTCAGATTAACACATGTGCGTTTCTCACAAAAGCATTTCATGAAATTCATACACTTTCAAAGAACGTGATTATCTTTCAAAGTAAAGCTTCTACAGAGAAAAGGAACACTGTTCTCACTTTTAACCATACTTTGACATATCCCAAACAGACGCTTCTCATTTCAGAGTAACACATGTGCGTTTCTCACAAAAGCATTACATGAAATTCTTTTGCTTTCAAAGAACGTGATTATCTTTCAAAGCAAAGCTTCTACAGAGAAAAGGAACACTGTTCTCACTTTTAATCCATACTTTGACATATCCCAAACAGACGCTTCTCATTTCAGAGTAACACATGTGCGTTTCTCACAAAAGCATTTCATGAAATTCATACACTTTCAAAGAACGTGATTATCTTTCAAAGTAAAGCTTCTACAGAGAAAAGGAACACTGTTCTCACTTTTAACCATACTTTGACATATCCCAAACAGACGCTTCTCATTTCAGAGTAACACATGTGCGTTTCTCACAAAAGCATTTCATGAAATTCATTCACTTTCAAAGAAACGTGATTATCTTTCAAAGTAAAGCTTCTACAGAGAAAAGGAACACTGTTCTCACTTTTAACCATACTTTGACATATCCCAAACAGACGCTTCTCATTTCAGAGTAACACATGTGCGTTTCTCACAAAAGCATTTCATGAAATTCATACACTTTCAAAGAACGTGATTATCTTTCAAAGTAAAGCTTCTACAGAGAAAGAGGAACACTGTTCTCACTTTTAACCATACTTTGACATATCCCAAACAGACGCTTCTCATTTCAGAGTAACACATGTGCGTTTCTCACAAAAGCATTTCATGAAATTCATACACTTTCAAAGAACGTGATTATCTTTCAAAGTAAAGCTTCTACAGAGAAAAGGAACACTGTTCTCACTTTTAACCATACTTTGACATATCCCAAATAGACGCTTCTCATTTCAGAGTAACACATGTGCGTTTCTCACAAAATCATTACATGAAATTCTTTTGCTTTCAAAGAACGTGATTATCTTTCAAAGAAAAGCTTCTACAGAGAAAAGGAACACTGTTCTCACTTTTAACCATACTTTGACATATCCCAAATAGACGCTTCTCATTTCAGAGTAACACATGTGCGTTTCTCACAAAATCATTACATGAAATTCTTTTGCTTTCAAAGAACGTGATTATCTTTCAAAGAAAAGCTTCTACAGAGAAAAGGAACACTGTTCTCACTTTTAACCATACTTTGACATATCCCAAACAGACGCTTCTCATTTCAGATTAACACATGTGCTTTTGTCACAAAAGCATTTCATGAAATTCATACACTTTCAAAGAACGTGATTATCTTTCAAAGTAAAGCTTCTACAGAGAAAAGGA
Organism: Microtus agrestis; assembly: GCA_902806775.1. Taxonomy (NCBI): domain Eukaryota; kingdom Metazoa; phylum Chordata; class Mammalia; order Rodentia; family Cricetidae; genus Microtus; species Microtus agrestis. Next base: position 40,089 of record CADCXT010002533.1, on the reverse strand, counting down.
ACACTGTTCTCACTTTTAACCATACTTTGACATATCCCAAACAGACGCTTCTCATTTCAGAGTAACACATGTGCGTTTCTCACAAAAGCATATCATGAAATTCTTTTGCTTTCAAAGAACGTGATTATCTTTCAAAGCAAAGCTTCTACAGAGAAAAGGAACACTGTTCTCACTTTTAACCATACTTTGACATATCCCAAACAGACGCTTCTCATTTCAGAGTAACACATGTGCGTTTCTCACAAAAGCATTTCATGAAATTCATACACTTTCAAAGAACGTGATTATCTTTCAAAGTAAAGCTTCTACAGAGAAAAGGAACACTGTTCTCACTTTTAACCATACTTTGACATATCCCAAACAGACGCTTCTCATTTCAGAGTAACACATGTGCGTTTCTCACAAAAGCATTACATGAAATTCATTTGCTTTCAAAGAACGTGATTATCTTTCAAAGTAAAGCTTCTACAGAGAAAAGGAACACTGTTCTCACTTTTAACCATACTTTGACATATCCCAAACAGACGCTTCTCATTTCAGAGTAACACATGTGCGTTTCTCACAAAAGCATTTCATGAAATTCATACACTTTCAAAGAACGTGATTATCTTTCAAAGTAAAGCTTCTACAGAGAAAAGGAACACTGTTCTCACTTTTAACCATACTTTGACATATCCCAAATAGACGCTTCTCATTTCAGAGTAACACATGTGCGTTTCTCACAAAAGCATTACATGAAATTCTTTTACTTTCAAAGAACGTGATTATCTTTCAAAGCAAAGCTTCTACAGAGAAAAGGAACACTGTTCTCACTTTTAACCATACTTTGACATATCCCAAACAGACGCTTCTCATTTCAGATTAACACATGTGCTTTTGTCACAAAAGCATTTCATGAAATTCATACACTCTCAAAGAACGTGATTATCTTTCAAAGTAAAGCTTCTACAGAGAAAAGGAACACTGTTCTCACTTTTAAGCATACTTTGTCATATCCCAAACAGACGCTTCTCATTTCAGAGTAACACATGTGCGTTTCTCACAAAAGCATTACATGAAATTCTTTTGCTTTCAAAGAACGTGATTATCTTTCAAAGTACAGCCTCTACAGAGAAAAGGAACACTGTTCTCACTTTTAACCATACTTTGACATATCCCAAACAGACGCTTCTCATTTCAGATTAACACATGATCGTTTCTCACAAAAGCATTTCATGAAATTCATACACTTTCAAAGAACGTGATTATCTTTCAAATAAAGCTTCTACAGAGAAAAGGAACACTCTTCTTACTTTTAACCATACTTTGACTTATTCAAACAGACGCTACTCATTTCAGAGTAACACATTTGCGTTTCTCACAAAAGCATTTCATGAAATTCATGCACTTTGAAAGAAAGTGATTACCTTTAAAAGTAAAGCTTCTACAGAGAAAAGGAACACTGTCCTCAATTTTAACCATACTTTGACATATCCCAAACAGACGCTTCTCATTTCAGAGTAACACATGTGCGTTTCTCACAAAAGCATTTCATGAAATTCATACACTTTCAAAGAACGTGATTATCTTTCAAATAAAGCTTCTGCAGAGAAAAGGAACACTGTTCTCACTTCTAACCAGACTTTGACATATCCCAAACAGACGCTTCTCATTTCAGAGTAACACATGTGCGTTTCTCACAAAAGCATTTCATGAAATTCATACACTTTCAAAGAACGTGATTATCTTTCAAAGTAAAGCTTCTACAGAGTAAAAGGAACACTGTTCTCACTTTTAACCATACTTTGACATATCCCAAATAGACGCTTCTCATTTCAGAGTAACACATGTGCGTTTCTCACAAAATCATTACATGAAATTCTTTTGCTTTCAAAGAACATGATTATCTTTCAAAGAAAAGCTTCTACAGAGAAAAGGAACACTGTTCTCACTTTTAACCATACTTTGACATATCCCAAATAGACGCTTCTCATTTCAGAGTAACACACGTGTGTTTCTCACAAAATCATTCCATGAAATTCTTTTGCTTTCAAAGAACGTGATTATCTTTCAAAGAAAAGCTTCTACAGAGAAAAGGAACACTGTTCTCACTTTTAACCATACTTTGACATATCCCAAACAGACGCTTCTCATTTCAGATTAACACATGTGCTTTTGTCACAAAAGCATTTCATGAAATTCATACACTTTCAAAGAACGTGATTATCTTTCAAAGTAAAGCTTCTACAGAGAAAAGGAACACTGTTCTCACTTTTAACCATACTTTGACATATCCCAAACAGACGCTTCTCATTTCAGAGTAACACATGTGCGTTTCTCACAAAAGCATATCATGAAATTCTTTTGCTTTCAAAGAACGTGATTATCTTTCAAAGCAAAGCTTCTACAGAGAAAAGGAACACTGTTCTCACTTTTAACCATACTTTGACATATCACAAACAGACGCTTCTCATTTCAGAGTAACACATGTGCGTTTCTCAAAAAAGCATATCATGAAATTCATACACTTTCAAAGAACGTGATTATCTTTCAAAGTAAAGCTTCTACAGAGAAAAGGAACACTGTTCTCACTTTTAACCATACTTTGACATATCCCAAACAGACGCTTCTCATTTCAGAGTAACACATGTGCGTTTCTCACAAAAGCATTTCATGAAATTCATTCGCTTTCAAAGAACGTGATTATCTTTCAAAGCAAAGCTTCTACAGAGAAAATGAACACTGTTCTCACTTTTAACCATACTTTGACATATCCCAAACAGACGCTTCTCATTTCAGAGTAACACATGTGCGTTTCTCACAAAAGCATTTCATGAAATTCATACACTTTCAAAGAACGTGATTATCTTTCAAAGTAAAGCTTCTACAGAGAAAAGGAACACTGTTCTCACTTTTAACCATACTTTGACATATCCCAAACAGACGCTTCTCATTTCAGAGTAACACATGTGCGTATCTCACAAAAGCATTTCATGAAATTCTTTTGCTTTCAAAGAACGTGATTATCTTTCAAAGCAAAGCTTCTACAGAGAAAAGGAACACTGTTCTCACTTTTAACCATACTTTGACATATCCCAAACAGACGCTTCTCATTTCAGAGTAACACATGTGCGTTTCTCAAAAAAGCATTTCATGAAATTCATACACTTTCAAAGAACGTGATTATCTTTCAAAGTAAAGCTTCTACAGAGAAAAGGAACACTGTTCTCACTTTTAACCAGACTTTGACATATCCCAAATAGACGCTTCTCATTTCAGAGTAACACATGTGCGTTTCTCACAAAATCATTACATGAAATTCTTTTCCTTTCAAAGAACGTGATTATCTTTCAAATAAAAGCTTCTACAGAGAAAAGGAACACTGTTCTCACTTTTAACCATACTTTGACATATCCCAAATAGACGCTTCTCATTTCAGAGTAACACATGTGCGTTTCTCACAAAAGCATTACATGAAATTCTTTTGCTTTCAAAGAACGTGATTATCTTTCAAAGAAAAGCTTCTACAGAGAAAAGGAACACTGTTCTCACTTTTAACCATACTTTGACATATCCCAAACAGACGCTTCTCATTTCAGATTAACACATGTGCTTTTGTCACAAAAGCATTTCATGAAATTCATACACTCTCAAAGAACGTGATTATCTTTCAAAGTAAAGCTTCTACAGAGAAAAGGAACACTGTTCTCACTTTTAAGCATACTTTGTCATATCCCAAACAGACGCTTCTCATTTCAGAGTAACACATGTGCGTTTCTCACAAAAGCATTACATGAAATTCTTTTGCTTTCAAAGAACGTGATTATCTTTCAAGTACAGCCTCTACAGAGAAAAGGAACACTGTTCTCACTTTTAACCATACTTTGACATATCCCAAACAGACGCTTTTCATTTCAGATTAACACATGATCGTTTTTCACGAAAGCATTTCATGAAATTCATACACTTTCAAAGAACGTGATTATCTTTCAAATAAAGCTTCTACAGAGAAAAGGAACACTCTTCTTACTTTTAAACATACTTTGACTTATTCAAACAGACGCTACTCATTTCAGAGTAACACATTTGCGTTTCTCACAAAAGCATTTCATGAAATTCATGCACTTTGAAAGAAAGTGATTACCTTTAAAAGTAAAGCTTCTACAGAGAAAAGGAACACTGTCCTCAATTTTAACCATACTTTGACATATCCCAAACAGACGCTTCTCATTTCAGAGTAACACATGTGCGTTTCTCACAAAAGCATTTCATGAAATTCATACACTTTCAAAGAACGTGATTATCTTTCAAATAAAGCTTCTGCAGAGAAAAGGAACACTGTTCTCACTTCTAACCAGACTTTGACATATCCCAAACAGACGCTTCTCATTTGAGAGTAACACATGTGCGTTTCTCACAAAAGCATTTCATGAAATTCATACACTTTCAAAGAACGTGATTATCTTTCAAAGTAAAGCTTCTACAGAGAAAACGAACACTGTTCTCACTTTTAACCATACTTTGACATATCCCAAATAGACGCTTCTCATTTCAGAGTAACACATGTGCGTTTCTCACAAAATCATTACATGAAATTCTTTTGCTTTCAAAGAACATGATTATCTTTCAAAGAAAAGCTTCTACAGAGAAAAGGAACACTGTTCTCACTTTTAACCATACTTTGACATATCCCAAATAGACGCTTCTCATTTCAGAGTAACACACGTGTGTTTCTCACAAAATCATTCCATGAAATTCTTTGCTTTCAATGAACGTGATTATCTTTCAAAGAAAAGCTTCTACAGAGAAAAGGAACACTGTTCTCACTTTTAACCATACTTTGACATATCCCAAACAGACGCTTCTCATTTCAGATTAACACATGTGCTTTTGTCACAAAAGCATTTCATGAAATTCATACACTTTCAAAGAACGTGATTATCATTCAAAGTAAAGCTTCTACAGAGAAAAGGAACACTGTTCTCACTTTTAACCATACTTTGACATATCCCAAACAGACGCTTCTCATTTCAGAGTAACACATGTGCGTTTCTCACAAAAGCATATCATGAAATTCTTTTGCTTTCAAAGAACGTGATTATCTTTCAAAGCAAAGCTTCTACAGCGAAAAGGAACACTGTTCTCACTTTTAACCATACTTTGACATATCACAAACAGACGCTTCTCATTTCAGAGTAGCACATGTGCGTTTCTCAAAAAAGCATATCATGAAATTCATACATTTTCAAAGAACGTGATTATCTTTCAAAGTAAAGCTTCTACAGAGAAAAGGAACACTGTTCTCACTTTTAACCATACTTTAACATATCCCAAATAGACGCTTCTCATTTCAGAGTAACACATGTGCGTTTCTCACAAAAGCAGTACATGAAATTCTTTTGCTTTCAAAGAACGTGATTATCTTTCAAAGCAAAGCTTCTACAGAGAAAATTAACACTGTTCTCACTTTTAACCGTACTTTGACATATCACAAACAGACGCTTCTCATTTCAGAGTAGCACATGTGCGTTTCTCAAAAAAGCATATCATGAAATTCATACACTTTCAAAGAACGTGATTATCTTTCAAAGTAAATCTTCTACATAGAAAAGGAACACTGTTCTCACTTTTAACCATACTTTGACATATCCCAAACAGACGCTTCTCATTTCAGAGTAACACATGTGCGTATCTCACAGAAGCATTTCATGAAATTCATACACTTTCAAAGAACGTGATTATCTTTCAAAGCAAAGCTTCTACAGAGAAAAGGAACACTGTTCTCACATTTAACCATACTTTGACATATCCCAAACAGACGCTTCTCATTTCAGAGTAACACATGTGCGTTTCTCAAAAAAGCATTTCATGAAATTCATACACTTTCAAAGAACGTGATTATCTTTCAAAGTAAAGCTTCTACAGAGAAAAGGAACACTGTTCTCACTTTTAACCAGACTTTGACATATCCCAAACAGACGCTTCTCATTTCAGAATTACACATGTGCGTCTCACAAAAGCATTTCATGAAATTCATACACTTTCAAGAACGTGATTATCTTTCAAAGCAAAGATTCTACAGAGAAAAGGAACACTGTTCTCACTTTTAACCATACTTTGACATATCCCAAATAGACGCTTCTCATTTCAGAGTAACACATGTGCGTTTCTCCCAAAAGCAGTACATGAAATTCTTTTGCTTTCAAAGAACGTGATTATCTTTCAAAGCAAAGCTTCTACAGAGAAAAGGAACACTGTTCTCACTTTTAACCATACTTTGACATATCACAAATAGACGCTTCTCATTTCAGAGTAGCACATGTGTGTTTCTCAAAAAAAGCATATCATGAAATTCTTTTGCTTTCAAAGAACGTGATTATCTTTCAAAGTAAAGCTTCTACAGAGAAAAGGAACACTGTTCTCACTTTTAACCATACTTTGACATATCACAAACAGACGCTTCTCATTTCAGAGTAGCACATGTGCGTTTCTCACAAAAGCATTTCATGAAATTCATACACTTTCAAAGAACGTGATTATCTTTCAAAGTAAAGCTTCTACAGTTTAAAAGGAACACTGTTCTCACTTTTAACCATACGTTGACATATCCCAAACAGACGCTTCTCATTTCAGAGTAACACATGTGCGTTTCTCACAAAATCATTACATGAAATTCTTTTGCTTTCAAAGAACGTGATTATCTTTCAAAGCAAAGCTTCTAAGGAGAAAAGGAACACTGTTCTCACTTTTAACCATACTTTGACATATCCCAAACAGACGCTTCTCATTTCAGAGTAACACATGTGCGTTTCTCACAAAAGCATATCATGAAATTCTTTTGCTTTCAAAGAACGTGATTATCTTTCAAAGTAAAGCTTCTACAGAGAAAAGGAACACTGTTCTCACTTTTAACCATACTTTGACATATCCCAAACAGACGCTTCTCATTTCAGAGTAGCACATGTGCGTTTCTCAAAAAAGCATATCATGAAATTCATACACTTTCAAAGAACGTGATTATCTTTCAAAGTAAAGCTTCTACAGAGAAAAGGGACACTGTTCTCACTTTTAACCATACTTTGACATATCCCAAACAGACGCTTCTCATTTCAGAGTAACACATGTGCGTTTCTCACAAAAGCATTTCATGAAATTCATACACATTCAAAGAACGTGATTATCTTTCAAAGTAAAGCTTCTACAGAGAAAAGGAACACTGCTCTCACTTTTAACCATACTTTGACATATCCCAAACAGACGCTTCTCATTTCAGAGTAACACATGTGCGTTTCTCACAAAAGCATGTCATGAAATTCACACACTTTCAAAGAACGTGATTATCTTTCAATGTAAAGCTTCTACAGAGAAAAGGTACACTGTTCTCACTTTTAACCATACTTTGACATATCCCAAATAGACACTTCTCATTTCAGAGTAACACATGTGCGTTTCTCACAAAAGAATTACATGAAATTCTTTTGCTTTCAAGGAACGTGATTATCTTTCAAATTAAAGCTTCTACAGAGAAAAGGAACACTGTTCTCACTTTTAACCATACTTTGACATATCACAAACAGACACTTCTCATTTCAGAGTAGCACATGTGCGTTTCTCACAAAAGCATATCATGAAATTCTTTTCCTTTCAAAGAACGTGATTATCTTTCAAAGCAAAACTTCTACAGAGAAAAGGAACACTGTTCTCACTTTTAACCATACTTTGACATATCACAAACAGACGCTTCTCATTTCAGAGTAGCACATGTGCGTTTCTCACAAAAGCATATCATGAAATTCATACAATTTCAAAGAACGTGATTATCTTTCAAAGTAAAGCTTCTACAGAGAAAAGGAACACTGTTCTCACTTTTAACCATACTTTGACATGTCCCAAACAGACGCTTCTCATTTCAGAGTAACACATGTGCGTTTCTCACAAAAGCATTTCATGAAATTCATACACATTCAAAGAACGTGATTATCTTTCAAAGCAAAGCTTCTACAGAGAAAAGGAACACTGTTCTCACTTTTAACCATACTTTGACATATCCCAAACAGACGCTTCTCATTTCAGAGTAACACATGTGCGTTTCTCACAAAAGCATATCATGAAATTCTTTTGCTTTCAAAGAACATGATTATCTTTCAAAGTAAAGCTTCTACAGAGAAAATTAACACTGTTCTCACTTTTAACCAGACTTTGACATATCCCAAACAGACGCTTCTCATTTCAGAGTAGCACATGTGCGTTTCTCAAAAAAGCATATCATGAAATTCATACACTTTCAAAAAACGTGATTATCATTCAAAGTAAAGCTTCTACAGAGAAAAGGGACACTGTTCTCACTTTTAACCATACTTTGACATATCCCAAACAGACGCTTCTCATTTCAGAGTAACACATGTGCGTTTCTCACAAAAGCATTTCATGAAATTCATACACATTCAAAGAACGTGATTATCTTTCAAAGTAAAGCTTCTACAGAGAAAAGGAACACTGTTCTCACTTTTAACCATACTTTGACATATCCCAAACAGACGCTTCTCATTTCAGAGTAACACATGTGCGTTTCTCACAAAAGCATGTCATGAAATTCACACACTTTCAAAGAACGTGATTATCTTTCAATGTAAAGCTTCTACAGAGAAAAGGTACACTGTTCTCACTTTTAACCATACTTTGACATATCCCAAATAGACACTTCTCATTTCAGAGTAACACATGTGCGTTTCTCACAAAAGCATTACATGAAATTCTTTTGCTTTCAAGGAACGTGATTATCTTTCAAAGCAAAGCTTCTACAGAGAAAAGGAACACTCTTCTTACTTTTAACCATACTTTGACATATCACAAACAGACACTTCTCATTTCAGAGTAGCACATGTGCGTTTCTCACAAAAGCATTTCATGAAATTCATACACTTTCAAAGAACGTGATTATCTTTCAGGGTAAAGCTTCTACAGAGAAAAGGAACACTGTTCTCACTTTTAACCATACTTTGACATATCCCAAACAGACGCTTCTCATTTCAGAGTAACACATGTGCGTTTCTCACAAAAGCATTTCATGAAATTCATACACATTCAAAGAACGTGATTATCTTTCAAAGTAAAGCTTCTACAGAGAAAAGGAACACTGCTCTCACTTTTAACCATACTTTGACATATCCCAAACAGACGCTTCTCATTTCAGAGTAACACATGTGCGTTTCTCACAAAAGCATGTCATGAAATTCACACACTTTCAAAGAACGTGATTATCTTTCAATGTAAAGCTTCTACAGAGAAAAGGTACACTGTTCTCACTTTTAACCATACTTTGACATATCCCAAATAGACACTTCTCATTTCAGAGTAACACATGTGCGTTTCTCACAAAAGAATTACATGAAATTCTTTTGCTTTCAAGGAACGTGATTATCTTTCAAATTAAAGCTTCTACAGAGAAAAGGAACACTGTTCTCACTTTTAACCATACTTTGACATATCACAAACAGACACTTCTCATTTCAGAGTAGCACATGTGCGTTTCTCACAAAAGCATATCATGAAATTCTTTTCCTTTCAAAGAACGTGATTATCTTTCAAAGCAAAACTTCTACAGAGAAAAGGAACACTGTTCTCACTTTTAACCATACTTTGACATATCACAAACAGACGCTTCTCATTTCAGAGTAGCACATGTGCGTTTCTCACAAAAGCATTTCATGAAATTCATACAATTTCAAAGAACGTGATTATCTTTCAAAGTAAAGCTTCTACAGAGAAAAGGAACACTGTTCTCACTTTTAACCATACTTTGACATGTCCCAAACAGACGCTTCTCATTTCAGAGTAACACATGTGCGTTTCTCACAAAAGCATTTCATGAAATTCATACACATTCAAAGAACGTGATTATCTTTCAAAGCAGAGCTTCTACAGAGAAAAGGAACACTGTTCTCACTTTTAACCATACTTTGACATATCCCAAACAGACGCTTCTCATTTCAGAGTAACACATGTGCGTTTCTCACAAAAGCATATCATGAAATTCTTTTGCTTTCAAAGAACATGATTATCTTTCAAAGTAAAGCTTCTACAGAGAAAATTAACACTGTTCTCACTTTTAACCATACTTTGACATATCCCAAACAGACGCTTCTCATTTCAGAGTAGCACATGTGCGTTTCTCAAAAAAGCATATCATGAAATTCATACACTTTCAAAAACGTGATTATCATTCAAAGTAAAGCTTCTACAGAGAAAAGGGACACTGTTCTCACTTTTAACCATACTTTGACATATCCCAAACAGACGCTTCTCATTTCAGAGTAACACATGTGCGTTTCTCACAAAAGCATTTCATGAAATTCATACACATTCAAAGAACGTGATTATCTTTCAAAGTAAAGCTTCTACAGAGAAAAGGAACACTGTTCTCACTTTTAACCATACTTTGACATATCCCAAACAGACGCTTCTCATTTCAGAGTAACACATGTGCGTTTCTCACAAAAGCATGTCATGAAATTCACACACTTTCAAAGAACGTGATTATCTTTCAATGTAAAGCTTCTACAGAGAAAAGGTACACTGTTCTCACTTTTAACCATACTTTGACATATCCCAAATAGACACTTCTCATTTCAGAGTAACACATGTGCGTTTCTCACAAAAGCATTACATGAAATTCTTTTGCTTTCAAGGAACGTGATTATCTTTCAAAGCAAAGCTTCTACAGAGAAAAGGAACACTGTTCTTACTTTTAACCATACTTTGACATATCACAACCAGACACTTCTCATTTCAGAGTAGCACATGTGCGTTTCTCACAAAAGCATTTCATGAAATTCATACACTTTCAAAGAACGTGATTATCTTTCAGGGTAAAGCTTCTACAGAGAAAAGGAACACTGTTCTCACTTTTAACCATACTTTGACATATCCCAAACAGACGCTTCTCATTTCAGAGTAACAAATGTGCGTTTCTCACAAAAGCATATCATGAAATTCTTTTGCTTTCAAAGAACGTGATTATCTTTCAAAGCAAAACTTCTACAGAGAAAAGGAACACTGTTCTCACTTTTAACCATACTTTGACATATCCCAAACAGACGCTTCTCATTTCAGAGTAGCACATGTGCGTTTCTCACAAAAGCATTTCATGAAATTCATACACATTCAAAGAACGTGATTATCTTTCATAGTAAAGCTACTACAGAGAAAAGGAACACTGTTCTCACTTTTAACCATACTTTGACATATCCCAAACAGAAGCTTCTCATTTCAGAGTAACACATGTGCGTTTCTCACAAAAGCATTTCATGAAATTCTTTTGCTTTCAAAGAACGTAATTATTTTTCAAAGCAAAGCTTCTACAGACAAATGGAACACTGTTCTCACTTTTAACCATACTTTGACATATCCCAAACAGACGCTTCTCATTTCAGAGTAGCACATGTGCGTTTCTCACAAAAGCATTTCATGAAATTCATACACTTTCAAAGAACGTGATTGTCTTTCAAAGTAAAGCTTCTACAGAGAAAAGGAACACTGTTCTCACTTTTAACCATACTTTAACATATCCCAAATAGACGCTTCTCATTTCAGAGTAACACATGTGCGTTTCTCACAAAAGCATTACATGAAATTCTTTTGCTTTCAAAGAACGTGATTATCTTTCAAAGCAAAGCTTCTACAGAGAAAATTAACACTGTTCTCACTTTTAACCGTACTTTGACATATCACAAACAGACGCTTCTCATTTCAGAGTAGCACATGTGCGTTTCTCAAAAAAGCATATCATGAAATTCATACACTTTCAAAGAACGTGATTATCTTTCAAAGCAAAGCTTCTACAGAGAAAAGGAACACTGTTCTCACATTTAACCATACTTTGACATATCCCAAACAGACGCTTCTCATTTCAGAGTAACACATGTGCGTTTCTCACAAAAGCATTTCATGAAATTCATACACTTTCAAAGAACGTGATTATCTTTCAAAGTAAAGCTTCTACAGAGAAAAGGAACACTGTTCTCACTTTTAACCAGACTTTGACATATCCCAAACAGACGCTTTTCATTTCAGAATTACACATGTGCGTCTCACAAAAGCATTTCATGAAATTCATACACTTTCAAGAACGTGATTATCTTTCAAAGCAAAGATTCTACAGAGAAAAGGAACACTGTTCTCACTTTTAACCATACTTTGACATATCCCAAACAGACGCTTCTCATTTCAGAGTAGCACATGTGCGTTTCTCAAAAAAGCATATCATGAAATTCATACACTTTCAAAGAACGTGATTATCATTCAAAGTAAAGCTTCTACAGAGAAAAGGGACACTGTTCTCACTTTTAACCATACTTTGACATATCCCAAACAGACGCTTCTCATTTCAGAGTTACACATGTGCGTTTCTCACAAAAGCATTTCATGAAATTCATACACATTCAAAGAACGTGATTATCTTTCAAAGTAAAGCTTCTACAGAGAAAAGGAACACTGTTCTCACTTTTAACCATACTTTGACATATCCCAAACAGACACTTCTCATTCAGAGTAACACATGTGCGTTTCTCACAAAAGCATGTCATGAAATTCACACACTTTCAAAGAACGTGATTATCTTTCAATGTAAAGCTTCTACAGAGAAAAGGTACACTGTTCTCACTTTTAACCATACTTTGACATATCCCAAATAGACACTTCTCATTTCAGAGTAACACATGTGCGTTTCTCACAAAAGCATTACATGAAATTCTTTGCTTTCAAGGAACGTGATTATCTTTCAAAGCAAAGCTTCTACAGAGAAAAGGAACACTGTTCTCACTTTTAACCATACTTTGACATATCACAAACAGACACTTCTCATTTCAGAGTAGCACATGTGCGTTTCTCACAAAAGCATATCATGAAATTCTTTTCCTTTCAAAGAACGTGATTATCTTTCAAAGCAAAGCTTCTACAGAGAAAAGGAACACTGTTCTCACTTTTAACCATACTTTGACATATCCCAAACAGACGCTTCTCATTTCAGAGTAGCACATGTGCGTTTCTCACAAAAGCATATCATGAAATTCATACACTTTCAAAGAACGTGATTATCTTTCAAAGTAAAGCTTCTACAGAGAAAAGGAACACTGTTCTCACTTTTAACCATACTTTGACATGTCCCAAACAGACGCTTCTCATTTCAGAGTAACACATGTGCGTTTCTCACAAAAGCATTTCATGAAATTCATACACATTCAAAGAACGTGATTATCTTTCAAAGCAGAGCTTCTACAGAGAAAAGGAACACTGTTCTCACTTTTAACCATACTTTGATATATCCCAAACAGACGCTTCTCATTTCAGAGTAACACATGTGCGTTTCTCACAAAAGCATATCATGAAATTCTTTTGCTTTCAAAGAACGTGATTATCTTTCAAAGTAAAGCTTCTACAGAGAAAAGGAACACTGTTCTCACTTTTAACCATACTTTGACATATCCCAAACAGACGCTTCTCATTTCAAAGTAGAACATGTGCGTTTCTCAAAAAAGCATATCATGAAATTCATACACTTTCAAAGAACGTGATTATCATTCAAAGTAAAGCTTCTACAGAGAAAAGGGACATTGTTCTCACTTTTAACCATACTTTGACATATCCCAAACAGACGCTTCTCATTTCAGAGTAACACATGTGCGTTTCTCACAAAAGCATTTCATGAAATTCATACACATTCAAAGAACGTGATTATCTTTCAAAGTAAAGCTTCTACAGAGAAAAGGAACACTGTTCTCACTTTTAACCATACTTTGACATATCCCAAACAGACGCTTCTCATTTCAGAGTAACACATGTGCGTTTCTCACAAAAGCATGTCATGAAATTCACACACTTTCAAAGAACGTGATTATCTTTCAATGTAAAGCTTCTACAGAGAAAAGGTACACTGTTCTCACTTTTAACCATACTTTGACATATCCCAAATAGACACTTCTCATTTCAGAGTAACACATGTGCGTTTCTCACAAAAGAATTACATGAAGTTCTTTTGCTTTCAAGGAACGTGATTATCTTTCAAAGCAAAGCTTCTACAGAGAAAAGGAACACTGTTCTCACTTTTAACCATACTTTGACATATCACAAACAGACACTTCTCATTTCAGAGTAGCACATGTGCGTTTCTCACAAAAGCATATCATGAAATTCTTTTCCTTTCAAAGAACGTGATTATCTTTCAAAGCAAAACTTCTACAGAGAAAAGGAACACTGTTCTCACTTTTAACCATACTTTGACATATCACAAACAGACGCTTCTCATTTCAGAGTAGCACATGTGCGTTTCTCACAAAAGCATATCATGAAATTCATACACTTTCAAAGAACGTGATTATCTTTCAAAGTAAAGCTTCTACAGAGAAAAGGAACACTGTTCTCACTTTTAACCATACTTTGACATGTCCCAAACAGACGCTTCTCATTTCAGAGTAACACATGTGCGTTTCTCACAAAAGCATTTCATGAAATTCATACACATTCAAAGAACGTGATTATCTTTCAAAGCAGAGCTTCTACAGAGAAAAGGAACACTGTTCTCACTTTTAACCATACTTTGATATATCCCAAACAGACGCTTCTCATTTCAGAGTAACACATGTGCGTTTCTCACAAAAGCATATCATGAAATTCTTTTGCTTTCAAAGAACGTGATTATCTTTCAAAGTAAAGCTTCTACAGAGAAAAGGAACACTGTTCTTACTTTTAACCATACTTTGACATATCCCAAACAGACGCTTCTCATTTCAGAGTAGCACATGTGCGTTTCTCAAAAAAGCATATCATGAAATTCATACACTTTCAAAGAACGTGATTATCATTCAAAGTAAAGCTTCTACAGAGAAAAGGGAAATTGTTCTCACTTTTAACCATACTTTGACATATCCCAAACAGACGCTTCTCATTTCAGAGTAACACATGTGCGTTTCTCACAAAAGCATATCATGAAATTCTTTTGCTTTCAAAGAACGTGATTATCTTTCAAAGCAAAGCTTCTACAGCGAAAAGGAACACTGTTCTCACTTTTAACCATACTTTGACATATCACAAACAGACGCTTCTCATTTCAGAGTAGCACATGTGCGTTTCTCAAAAAAGCATATCATGAAATTCATACATTTTCAAAGAACGTGATTATCTTTCAAAGTAAAGCTTCTACAGAGAAAAGGAACACTGTTCTCACTTTTAACCATACTTTAACATATCCCAAATAGACGCTTCTCATTTCAGAGTAACACATGTGCGTTTCTCACAAAAGCAGTACATGAAATTCTTTTGCTTTCAAAGAACGTGATTATCTTTCAAAGCAAAGCTTCTACAGAGAAAATTAACACTGTTCTCACTTTTAACTGTACTTTGACATATCACAAACAGACGCTTCTCATTTCAGAGTAGCACATGTGCGTTTCTCAAAAAAGCATATCATGAAATTCATACACTTTCAAAGAACGTGATTATTTTTCAAAGTAAATCTTCTACATAGAAAAGGAACACTGTTCTCACTTTTAACCATACTTTGACATATCCCAAACAGACGCTTCTCATTTCAGAGTAACACATGTGCGTATCTCACAGAAGCATTTCATGAAATTCATACACTTTCAAAGAACGTGATTATCTTTCAAAGCAAAGCTTCTACAGAGAAAAGGAACACTGTTCTCACATTTAACCATACTTTGACATATCCCAAACAGACGCTTCTCATTTCAGAGTAACACATGTGCGTTTCTCAAAAAAGCATTTCATGAAATTCATACACTTTCAAAGAACGTGATTATCTTTCAAAGTAAAGCTTCTACAGAGAAAAGGAACACTGTTCTCACTTTTAACCAGACTTTGACATATCCCAAACAGACGCTTCTCATTTCAGAATTACACATGTGCGTCTCACAAAAGCATTTCATGAAATTCATACACTTTCAAGAACGTGATTATCTTTCAAAGCAAAGATTCTACAGAGAAAAGGAACACTGTTCTCACTTTTAACCATACTTTGACATATCCCAAATAGACGCTTCTCATTTCAGAGTAACACATGTGCGTTTCTCCCAAAAGCAGTACATGAAATTCTTTTGCTTTCAAAGAACGTGATTATCTTTCAAATCAAAGCTTCTACAAAGAAAAGGAACACTGTTCTCACTTTTAACCATACTTTGACATATCACAAATAGACGCTTCTCATTTCAGAGTAGCACATGTGTGTTTCTCAAAAAAAGCATATCATGAAATTCTTTTGCTTTCAAAGAACGTGATTATCTTTCAAAGTAAAGCTTCTACAGAGAAAAGGAACACTGTTCTCACTTTTAACCATACTTTGACATATCACAAACAGACGCTTCTCATTTCAGAGTAGCACATGTGCGTTTCTCACAAAAGCATTTCATGAAATTCATACACTTTCAAAGAACGTGATTATCTTTCAAAGTAAAGCTTCTACAGTTTAAAAGGAACACTGTTCTCACTTTTATCCATACGTTGACATATCCCAAACAGACGCTACTCATTTCAGAGTAACACATGTGCGTTTCTCACAAAATCATTACATGAAATTCTTTTGCTTTCAAAGAACGTGATTATCTTTCAAAGCAAAGCTTCTACAGAGAAAAGGAACACTGTTCTCACTTTTAACCATACTTTGACATATCACAAACAGACGCTTCTCATTTCAGAGTAACACATGTGCGTTTCTCACAAAAGCATATCATGAAATTCTTTTGCTTTCAAAGAACGTGATTATCTTTCAAAGTAAAGCTTCTACAGAGAAAAGGAACACTGTTCTCACTTTTAACCATACTTTGACATATCCCAAACAGACGCTTCTCATTTCAGAGTAGCACATGTGCGTTTCTCAAAAAAGCATATCATGAAATTCATACACTTTCAAAGAACGTGATTATCTTTCAAAGTAAAGCTTCTACAGAGAAAAGGGACACTGTTCTCACTTTTAACCATACTTTGACATATCCCAAACAGACGCTTCTCATTTCAGAGTAACACATGTGCGTTTCTCACAAAAGCATTTCATGAAATTCATACACATTTAAAGAACGTGATTATCTTTCAAAGTAAAGCTTCTACAGAGAAAAGGAACACTGCTCTCACTTTTAACCATACTTTGACATATCCCAAACATACGCTTCTCATTTCAGAGTAACACATGTGCGTTTCTCACAAAAGCATATCATGAAATTCACACACTTTCAAAGAACGTGATTATCTTTCAATGTAAAGCTTCTACAGAGAAAAGGTACACTGTTCTCACTTTTAACCATACTTTGACATATCCCAAACAGACGCTTCTCATTTCAGAGTAACACATGTGCGTTTCTCACAAAAGCATTACATGAAATTCTTTTGCTTTCAAGGAACGTGATTATCTTTCAAATTAAAGCTTCTACAGAGAAAAGGAACACTGTTCTCACTTTTAACCATACTTTGACATATCACAAACAGACACTTCTCATTTCAGAGTAGCACATGTGCGTTTCTCACAAAAGCATATCATGAAATTCTTTTCCTTTCAAAGAACGTGATTATCTTTCAAAGCAAAACTTCTACAGAGAAAAGGAACACTGTTCTCACTTTTAACCATACTTTGACATATCACAAACAGACGCTTCTCATTTCAGAGTAGCACATGTGCGTTTCTCACAAAAGCATTTCATGAAATTCATACAATTTCAAAGAACGTGATTATCTTTCAAAGTAAAGCTTCTACAGAGAAAAGGAACACTGTTCTCACTTTTAACCATACTTTGACATGTCCCAAACAGACGCTTCTCATTTCAGAGTAACACATGTGCGTTTCTCACAAAAGCATTTCATGAAATTCATACACATTCAAAGAACGTGATTATCTTTCAAAGCAGAGCTTCTACAGAGAAAAGGAACACTGTTCTCACTTTTAACCATACTTTGACATATCCCAAACAGACGCTTCTCATTTCAGAGTAACACATGTGCGTTTCTCACAAAAGCATATCATGAAATTCTTTTGCTTTCAAAGAACGTGATTATCTTTCAAAGAAAAGCTTCTACAGAGAATATTAACACTGTTCTCACTTTTAACCATACTTTGACATATCCCAAACAGACGCTTCTCATTTCGAGTAACACATGTGCGTTTCTCAAAAAAGCATATCATGAAATTCATACACTTTCAAAAAACGTGATTATCTTTCAAAGTAAAGCTTCTACAGAGAAAAGGGACACTGTTCTCACTTTTAACCATACTTTGACATATCCCAAACAGACGCTTCTCATTTCAGAGTAACACATGTGCGTTTCTCACAAAAGCATTTCATGAAATTCATACACATTCAAAGAACGTGATTATCTTTCAAAGTAAAGCTTCTACAGAGAAAAGGAACACTGTTCTCACTTTTAACCATACTTTGACATATGCCAAACAGACGCTTCTCATTTCAGAGTAACACATGTGCGTTTCTCACAAAAGCATTTCATGAAATTCATACACTTTCAAAGAACGTGATTATCTTTCAATGTAAAGCTTCTACAGAGAAAAGGTACACTGTTCTCACTTTTAACCATACTTTGACATATCCCAAATAGACACTTCTCATTTCAGAGTAACACATGTGCGTTTCTCACAAAAGCATTACATGAAATTCTTTTGCTTTCAAGGAACGTGATTATCTTTCAAAGCAAAGCTTCTACAGAGAAAAGGAACACTGTTCTCACTTTTAACCATACTTTGACATATCACAAACAGACACTTCTCATTTCAGAGTAGCACATGTGCGTTTCTCACAAAAGCATTTCATGAAATTCATACACTTTCAAAAAACGTGATTATCATTCAAAGTAAAGCTTCTACAGAGAAAAGGGACACTGTTCTCACTTTTAACCATACTTTGACATATCCCAAACAGACGCTTCTCATTTCAGAGTAACACATGTGCGTTTCTCACAAAAGCATTTCATGAAATTCATACACATTCAAAGAACGTGATTATCTTTCAAAGTAAAGCTTCTACAGAGAAAAGGAACACTGTTCTCACTTTTAACCATACTTTGACATATCCCAAACAGACGCTTCTCATTTCAGAGTAACACATGTGCGTTTCTCACAAAAGCATGTCATGAAATTCACACACTTTCAAAGAACGTGATTATCTTTCAATGTAAAGCTTCTACAGAGAAAAGGTACACTGTTCTCACTTTTAACCATACTTTGACATATCCCAAATAGACACTTCTCATTTCAGAGTAACACATGTGCGTTTCTCACAAAAGCATTACATGAAATTCTTTTGCTTTCAAGGAACGTGATTATCTTTCAAAGCAAAGCTTCTACAGAGAAAAGGAACACTGTTCTTACTTTTAACCATACTTTGACATATCACAAACAGACACTTCTCATTTCAGAGTAGCACATGTGCGTTTCTCACAAAAGCATTTCATGAAATTCATACACTTTCAAAGAACGTGATTATCTTTCAGGGTAAAGCTTCTACAGAGAAAAGGAACACTGTTCTCACTTTTAACCATACTTTGACATATCCCAAACAGACGCTTCTCATTTCAGAGTAACACATGTGCGTTTCTCACAAAAGCATATCATGAAATTCTTTTGCTTTCAAAGAACGTGATTATCTTTCAAAGCAAAACTTCTACAGAGAAAAGGAACACTGTTCTCACTTTTAACCATACTTTGACATATCCCAAACAGACGCTTCTCATTTCAGAGTAGCACATGTGCGTTTCTCACAAAAGCATTTCATGAAATTCATACACATTCAAAGAACGTGATTATCTTTCATAGTAAAGCTACTACAGAGAAAAGGAACACTGTTCTCACTTTTAACCATACTTTGACATATCCCAAACAGAAGCTTCTCATTTCAGAGTAACACATGTGCGTTTCTCACAAAAGCATTTCATGAAATTCTTTTTGCTTTCAAAGAACGTAATTATTTTTCAAAGCAAAGCTTCTACAGACAAATGGAACACTGTTCTCACTTTTAACCATACTTTGACATATCCCAAACAGACGCTTCTCATTTCAGAGTAGCACATGTGCGTTTCTCACAAAAGCATTTCATGAAATTCATACACTTTCAAAGAACGTGATTGTCTTTCAAAGTAAAGCTTCTACAGAGAAAAGGAACACTGTTCTCACTTTTAACCATACTTTGACATATCCCAAATAGACGCTTCTCATTTCAGAGTAACACATGTGCGTTTCTCACAAAAGCATTACATGAAATTCTTTTGCTTTCAAAGAACGTGATTATCTTTCAAAGCAAAGCTTCTACAGAGAAAATTAACACTGTTCTCACTTTTAACCATACTTTGACATATCACAAACAGACGCTTCTCATTTCAGAGTAGCACATGTGCGTTTCTCAAAAAAGCATATCATGAAATTCATACACTTTCAAAGAACGTGATTATCTTTCAAAGTAAAGCTTCTACAGAGAAAAGGAACACTGTTCTCGTTTTAACCATACTTTGACATATCCCAAACAGACACTTCTCATTCAGAGTAACACATGTGCGTTTCTCACAAAAGCATGTCATGAAATTCACACACTTTCAAAGAACGTGATTATCTTTCAATGTAAAGCTTCTACAGAGAAAAGGTACACTGTTCTCACTTTTAACCATACTTTGACATATCCCAAATAGACACTTCTCATTTCAGAGTAACACATGTGCGTTTCTCACAAAAGCATTACATGAAATTCTTTTGCTTTCAAGGAACGTGATTATCTTTCAAAGCAAAGCTTCTACAGAGAAAAGGAACACTGTTCTCACTTTTAACCATACTTTGACATATCACAAACAGACACTTCTCATTTCAGAGTAGCACATGTGCGTTTCTCACAAAAGCATATCATGAAATTCTTTTCCTTTCAAAGAACGTGATTATCTTTCAAAGCAAAACTTCTACAGAGAAAAGGAACACTGTTCTCACTTTTAACCATACTTTGACATATCACAAACAGACGCTTCTCATTTCAGAGTAGCACATGTGCGTTTCTCACAAAAGCATATCATGAAATTCATACACTTTCAAAGAACGTGATTATCTTTCAAAGTAAAGCTTCTACAGAGAAAAGGAACACTGTTCTCACTTTTAACCATACTTTGACATGTCCCAAACAGACGCTTCTCATTTCAGAGTAACACATGTGCGTTTCTCACAAAAGCATTTCATGAAATTCATACACATTCAAAGAACGTGATTATCTTTCAAAGTAAAGCTTCTACAGAGAAAAGGAACACTGTTCTCACTTTTAACCATACTTTGATATATCCCAAACAGACGCTTCTCATTTCAGAGTAACACATGTGCGTTTCTCACAAAAGCATTTCATGAAATTCATACACATTCAAAGAACGTGATTATCTTTCATAGTAAAGCTACTACAGAGAAAAGGAACACTGTTCTCACTTTTAACCATACTTTGACATATCCCAAACAGAAGCTTCTCATTTCAGAGTAACACATGTGCGTTTCTCACAAAAGCATTTCATGAAATTCTTTTGCTTTCAAAGAACGTAATTATTTTTCAAAGCAAAGCTTCTACAGACAAATGGAACACTGTTCTCACTTTTAACCATACTTTGACATATCCCAAACAGACGCTTCTCATTTCAGAGTAGCACATGTGCGTTTCTCACAAAAGCATTTCATGAAATTCATACACTTTCAAAGAACGTGATTGTCTTTCAAAGTAAAGCTTCTACAGAGAAAAGGAACACTGTTCTCACTTTTAACCATACTTTAACATATCCCAAATAGACGCTTCTCATTTCAGAGTAACACATGTGCGTTTCTCACAAAAGCATTACATGAAATTCTTTTGCTTTCAAAGAACGTGATTATCTTTCAAAGCAAAGCTTCTACAGAGAAAATTAACACTGTTCTCACTTTTAACCGTACTTTGACATATCACAAACAGACGCTTCTCATTTCAGAGTAGCACATGTGCGTTTCTCAAAAAAGCATATCATGAAATTCATACACTATCAAAGAACGTGATTATCTTTCAAAGTAAAGCTTCTACAGAGAAAAGGAACACTGTTCTCACTTTTAACCATACTTTGACATATCCCAAACAGACACTTCTCATTCAGAGTAACACATGTGCGTTTCTCACAAAAGCATGTCATGAAATTCACACACTTTCAAAGAACGTGATTATCTTTCAATGTAAAGCTTCTACAGAGAAAAGGTACACTGTTCTCACTTTTAACCATACTTTGACATATCCCAAACAGACACTTCTCATTCAGAGTAACACATGTGCGTTTCTCACAAAAGCATGTCATGAAATTCACACACTTTCAAAGAACGTGATTATCTTTCAATGTAAAGCTTCTACAGAGAAAAGGAACACTGTTCTCACTTTTAACCATACTTTGACATATCCCAAACAGACGCTTCTCATTTCAAAGTAGCACATGTGCGTTTCTCAAAAAAGCATGTCATGAAATTCATACACTTTCAAAGAACGTGATTATCATTCAAAGTAAAGCTTCTACAGAGAAAAGGGACATTGTTCTCACTTTTAACCATACTTTGACATATCCCAAACAGACGCTTCTCATTTCAGAGTAACACATGTGCGTTTCTCACAAAAGCATTTCATGAAATTCATACACATTCAAAGAACGTGATTATCTTTCAAAGTAAAGCTTCTACAGAGAAAAGGAACACTGTTCTCACTTTTAACCATACTTTGACATATCCCAAACAGACGCTTCTCATTTCAGAGTAACACATGTGCGTTTCTCACAAAAGCATGTCATGAAATTCACACACTTTCAAAGAACGTGATTATCTTTCAATGTAAAGCTTCTACAGAGAAAAGGTACACTGTTCTCACTTTTAACCATACTTTGACATATCCCAAATAGACGCTTCTCATTTCAGAGTAACACATGTGCGTTTCTCACAAAAGCATTACATGAAATTCTTTTGCTTTCAAGGAACGTGATTATCTTTCAAAGCAAAGCTTCTACAGAGAAAAGGAACACTGTTCTCACTTTTAACCATACTTTGACATATCACAAACAGACACTTCTCATTTCAGAGTAGCACATGTGCGTTTCTCACAAAAGCATATCATGAAATTCTTTTCCTTTCAAAGAACGTGATTATCTTTCAAAGCAAAACTTCTACAGAGAAAAGGAACACTGTTCTCACTTTTAACCATACTTTGACATATCCCAAACAGACGCTTCTCATTTCAGAGTAGCACATGTGCGTTTCTCACAAAAGCATATCATGAAATTCATACACTTTCAAAGAACGTGATTATCTTTCAAAGTAAGGCTTCTACAGAGAAAAGGAACACTGTTCTCACTTTTAACCATACTTTGACATGTCCCAAACAGACGCTTCTCATTTCAGAGTAACACATGTGCGTTTCTCACAAAAGCATTTCATGAAATTCATACACATTCAAAGAACGTGATTATCTTTCAAAGCAGAGCTTCTACAGAGAAAAGGAACACTGTTCTCACTTTTAACCATACTTTGACATATCCCAAACAGACGCTTCTCATTTCAGAGTAACACATGTGCGTTTCTCACAAAAGCATACCATG
Organism: Microtus agrestis; assembly: GCA_902806775.1. NCBI lineage: Eukaryota > Metazoa > Chordata > Mammalia > Rodentia > Cricetidae > Microtus > Microtus agrestis. The sequence continues at coordinate 16,491 of CADCXT010002533.1, read as the reverse complement.
AAATTCTTTTGCTTTCAAAGAACGTGATTATCTTTCAAAGTAAAGCTTCTACAGAGAAAAGGAACACTGTTCTCACTTTTAACCATACTTTGACATATCCCAAACAGACGCTTCTCATTTCAGAGTAGCACATGTGCGTTTCTCAAAAAAGCATATCATGAAATTCATACACTTTCAAAGAACGTGATTATCTTTCAAAGTAAAGCTTCTACAGAGAAAAGGGACATTGTTCTCACTTTTAACCATACTTTGACATATCCCAAACAGACGCTTCTCATTTCAGAGTAGCACATGTGCGTTTCTCACAAAAGCATTTCATGAAATTCATACACTTTCAAAGAACGTGATTATCTTTCAAAGTAAAGCTTCTACAGTTTAAAAGGAACACTGTTCTCACTTTTATCCATACGTTGACATATCCCAAACAGACGCTACTCATTTCAGAGTAACACATGTGCGTTTCTCACAAAATCATTACATGAAATTCTTTTGCTTTCAAAGAACGTGATTATCTTTCAAAGCAAAGCTTCTACAGAGAAAAGGAACACTGTTCTCACTTTTAACCATACTTTGACATATCCCAAACAGACGCTTCTCATTTCAGAGTAACACATGTGCGTTTCTCACAAAAGCATATCATGAAATTCTTTTGCTTTCAAAGAACGTGATTATCTTTCAAAGTAAAGCTTCTACAGAGAAAAGGAACACTGTTCTCACTTTTAACCATACTTTGACATATCCCAAACAGACGCTTCTCATTTCAGAGTAGCACATGTGCGTTTCTCAAAAAAAGCATATCATGAAATTCATACACTTTCAAAGAACGTGATTATCTTTCAAAGTAAAGCTTCTACAGAGAAAAGGGACACTGTTCTCACTTTTAACCATACTTTGACATATCCCAAACAGACGCTTCTCATTTCAGAGTAACACATGTGCGTTTCTCACAAAAGCATTTCATGAAATTCATACACTTTTAAAGAACGTGATTATCTTTCAAAGTAAAGCTTCTACAGAGAAAAGGAACACTGTTCTCACTTTTAACCATACTTTGACATATCCCAAACATACGCTTCTCATTTCAGAGTAACACATGTGCGTTTCTCACAAAAGCATATCATGAAATTCACACACTTTCAAAGAACGTGATTATCTTTCAATGTAAAGCTTCTACAGAGAAAAGGTACACTGTTCTCACTTTTAACCATACTTTGACATATCCCAAATAGACGCTTCTCATTTCAGAGTAACACATGTGCGTTTCTCACAAAAGCATTACATGAAATTCTTTTGCTTTCAAGGAACGTGATTATCTTTCAAATTAAAGCTTCTACAGAGAAAAGGAACACTGTTCTCACTTTTAACCATACTTTGACATATCACAAACAGACCCTTCTCATTTCAGAGTAGCACATGTGCGTTTCTCACAAAAGCATATCATGAAATTCTTTTCCTTTCAAAGAACGTGATTATCTTTCAAAGCAAAACTTCTACAGAGAAAAGGAACACTGTTCTCACTTTTAACCATACTTTGACATATCACAAACAGACGCTTCTCATTTCAGAGTAGCACATGTGCGTTTCTCACAAAAGCATATCATGAAATTCATACAATTTCAAAGAACGTGATTATCTTTCAAAGTAAAGCTTCTACAGAGAAAAGGAACACTGTTCTCACTTTTAACCATACTTTGACATGTCCCAAACAGACGCTTCTCATTTCAGAGTAACACATGTGCGTTTCTCACAAAAGCATTTCATGAAATTCATACACATTCAAAGAACGTGATTATCTTTCAAAGCAGAGCTTCTACAGAGAAAAGGAACACTGTTCTCACTTTTAACCATACTTTGACATATCCCAAACAGACGCTTCTCATTTCAGAGTAACACATGTGCGTTTCTCACAAAAGCATTTCATGAAATTCATACACATTCAAAGAACGTGATTATCTTTCAAAGTAAAGCTTCTACAGAGAAAAGGAACACTGTTCTCACTTTTAACCATACTTTGACATATCCCAAACAGACGCTTCTCATTTCAGAGTAACACATGTGCGTTTCTCACAAAAGCATGTCATGAAATTCACACACTTTCAAAGAACGTGATTATCTTTCAATGTAAAGCTTCTACAGAGAAAAGGTACACTGTTCTCACTTTTAACCATACTTTGACATATCCCAAATAGACACTTCTCATTTCAGAGTAACACATGTGCGTTTCTCACAAAAGCATTACATGAAATTCTTTTGCTTTCAAGGAACGTGATTATCTTTCAAAGCAAAGCTTCTACAGAGAAAAGGAACACTGTTCTTACTTTTAACCATACTTTGACATATCACAAACAGACACTTCTCATTTCAGAGTAGCACATGTGCGTTTCTCACAAAAGCATTTCATGAAATTCATACACTTTCAAAGAACCTGATTATCTTTCAGGGTAAAGCTTCTACAGAGAAAAGGAACACTGTTCTCACTTTTAACCATACTTTGACATATCCCAAACAGACGCTTCTCATTTCAGAGTAACACATGTGCGTTTCTCACAAAAGCATATCATGAAATTCTTTTGCTTTCAAAGAACGTGATTATCTTTCAAAGCAAAACTTCTACAGAGAAAAGGAACACTGTTCTAACTTTTAACCATACTTTGACATATCCCAAACAGACGCTTCTCATTTCAGAGTAGCACATGTGCGTTTCTCACAAAAGCATTTCATGAAATTCATACACATTCAAAGAACGTGATTATATTTCATAGTAAAGCTACTACAGAGAAAAGGAACACTGTTCTCACTTTTAACCAAACTTTGACATATCCCAAACAGACGCTTCTCATTTCAGAGTAACACATGTGCGTTTCTCACAAAAGCATTTCATGAAATTCTTTTGCTTTCAAAGAACGTAATTATTTTTCAAAGCAAAGCTTCTACAGACAAATGGAACACTGTTCTCACTTTTAACCATACTTTGACATATCCCAAACAGACGCTTCTCATTTCAGAGTAGCACATGTGCGTTTCTCACAAAAGCATTTCATGAAATTCATACACTTTCAAAGAACGTGATTGTCTTTCAAAGTAAAGCTTCTACAGAGAAAAGGAACACTGTTCTCACTTTTAACCATACTTTAACATATCCCAAATAGACGCTTCTCATTTCAGAGTAACACATGTGCGTTTCTCACAAAAGCATTACATGAAATTCTTTTGCTTTCAAAGAACGTGATTATCTTTCAAAGCAAAGCTTCTACAGAGAAAATTAACACTGTTCTCACTTTTAACCGTACTTTGACATATCACAAACAGACGCTTCTCATTTCAGAGTAGCACATGTGCGTTTCTCAAAAAAGCATATCATGAAATTCATACACTATCAAAGAACGTGATTATCTTTCAAAGTAAAGCTTCTACAGAGAAAAGGAACACTGTTCTCACTTTTAACCATACTTTGACATATCCCAAACAGACACTTCTCATTCAGAGTAACACATGTGCGTTTCTCACAAAAGCATGTCATGAAATTCACACACTTTCAAAGAACGTGATTATCTTTCAATGTAAAGCTTCTACAGAGAAAAGGTACACTGTTCTCACTTTTAACCATACTTTGACATATCCCAAATAGACACTTCTCATTTCAGAGTAACACATGTGCGTTTCTCACAAAAGCATTACATGAAATTCTTTTGCTTTCAAGGAACGTGATTATCTTTCAAAGCAAAGCTTCTACAGAGAAAAGGAACACTGTTCTCACTTTTAACCATACTTTGACATATCACAAACAGACACTTCTCATTTAAGAGTAGCACATGTGCGTTTCTCACAAAAGCATATCATGAAATTCTTTTCCTTTCAAAGAACGTGATTATCTTTCAAAGCAAAACTTCTACAGAGAAAAGGAACACTGTTCTCACTTTTAACCATACTTTGACATATCACAAACAGACGCTTCTCATTTCAGAGTAGCACATGTGCGTTTCTCACAAAAGCATTTCATGAAATTCATACACTTTCAAAGAACGTGATTATCTTTCAAAGTAAAGCTTCTACAGAGAAAAGGAACACTGTTCTCACTTTTAACCATACTTTGACATGTCCCAAACAGACGCTTCTCATTTCAGAGTAACACATGTGCGTTTCTCCAAAAAGCATTTCATTAAATTCATACACATTCAAAGAACGTGATTATCTTTCAAAGCAGAGCTTCTACAGAGAAAAGGAACACTGTTCTCACTTTTAACCATACTTTGATATATCCCAAACAGACGCTTCTCATTTCAGAGTAACACATGTGCGTTTCTCACAAAAGCAAATCATGAAATTCTTTTGCTTTCAAAGAACGTGATTATCTTTCAAAGTAAAGCTTCTACAGAGAAAAGGAACACTGTTCTCACTTTTAACCATACTTTGACATATCCCAAACAGACGCTTCTCATTTCAAAGTAGCACATGTGCGTTTCTCAAAAAAAGCATGTCATGAAATTCATACACTTTCAAAGAACGTGATTATCATTCAAAGTAAAGCTTCTACAGAGAAAAGGGACATTGTTCTCACTTTTAACCATACTTTGACATATCCCAAACAGACGCTTCTCATTTCAGAGTAACACATGTGCGTTTCTCACAAAAGCATTTCATGAAATTCATACACTTTCAAAGAACGTGATTATCTTTCAAAGTAAAGCTTCTACAGAGAAAAGGAACACTGTTCTCACTTTTAACCATACTTTGACATATCCCAAACAGACGCTTCTCATTTCAGAGTAACACATGTGCGTTTCTCACAAAAGCATGTCATGAAATTCACACACTTTCAAAGAACGTGATTATCTTTCAATGTAAAGCTTCTACAGAGAAAAGGTACACTGTTCTCACTTTTAACCATACTTTGACATATCCCAAATAGACGCTTCTCATTTCAGAGTAACACATGTGCGTTTCTCACAAAAGAATTACATGAAATTCTTTTGCTTTCAAGGAACGTGATTATCTTTCAAAGCAAAGCTTCTACAGAGAAAAGGAACACTGTTCTCACTTTTAACCATACTTTGACATATCACAAACAGACGCTTCTCATTTCAGAGTAGCACATGTGCGTTTCTCACAAAAGCATATCATGAAATTCTTTTGCTTTCAAAGAACGTGATTATCTTTCAAAGCAAATCTTCTACAGAGAAAAGGAACACTGTTCTCACTTTTAACCATACTTTGACATATCACAAACAGACGCTTCTCATTTCAGAGTAACACATGTGCGTTTCTCACAAAAGCATTTCATGAAATTCATACACTTTCAAAGAACGTGATTATCTTTCAAAGTAAGGCTTCTACAGAGAAAAGGAACACTGTTCTCACTTTTAACCATACTTTGACATGTCCCAAACAGACGCTTCTCATTTCAGAGTAACACATGTGCGTTTCTCACAAAAGCATTTCATGAAATTCATACACATTCAAAGAACGTGATTATCTTTCAAAGCAGAGCTTCTACAGAGAAAAGGAACACTGTTCTCACTTTTAACCATACTTTGATATATCCCAAACAGACGCTTCTCATTTCAGAGTAACACATGTGCGTTTCTCACAAAAGCATATCATGAAATTCTTTTGCTTTCAAAGAACGTGATTATCTTTCAAAGTAAAGCTTCTACAGAGAAAAGGAACACTGTTCTCACTTTTAACCATACTTTGACATATCCCAAACAGACGCTTCTCATTTCAGAGTAGCACATGTGCGTTTCTCAAAAAAGCATATCATGAAATTCATACACTTTCAAAGAACGTGATTATCATTCAAAGTAAAGCTTCTACAGAGAAAAGGGACATTGTTCTCACTTTTAACCATACTTTGACATATCCCAAACAGACGCTTCTCATTTCAGAGTAGCACATGTGCGTTTCTCACAGAAGCATTTCATGAAATTCATACACTTTCAATGAACGTGATTATCTTTCAAAGCAAAGCTTCTACAGAGAAAAGGAACACTGTTCTCACTTTTAACCATACTTTGACATATCCCAAACAGACGCTTCTCATTTCAGAGTAACACATGTGCGTTTCTCACAAAAGCATTTCATGAAATTCATACACATTCAAAGAACGTGATTATCTTTCATAGTAAAGCTTCTACAGAGAAACGGAACACTGTTCTCACTTTTAACCAGACGTTGACATATCCCAAACAGACGCTTCTCATTTCAGAGTAACACATGTGCGTTTCTCACAAAAGCATTACATGAAATTCTTTTGCTTTCAAGGAACGTGATTATCTTTCAAAGCAAAGCTTCTACAGAGAAAAGGAACACTGTTCTCACTTTTAACCATACTTTGACATATCACAAACAGACACTTCTCATTTCAGAGTAGCACATGTGCGTTTCTCACAAAGGCATTTCATGAAATTCATACACTTTCAAAGAACGTGATTATCTTTCAAGGTAAAGCTTCTACAGAGAAAAGGAACACTGTTCTCACTTTTAACCATACTTTGACATATCCCAAACAGACGCTTCTCGTTTCAGAGTAACACATGTGCGTTTCTCACAAAAGCATTTCATGAAATTCTTTTGCTTTCAAAGAACGTGATTATCTTTCAAAGCAAAGCTTCTACAGAGAAAAGGAACACTGTTCTCTCTTTTAACCATACTTTGACATATCCCAAACAGACGCTTCTCATTTCAGAGTAGTACATGTGCGTTTCTCACAAAAGCATTTCATGAAATTCATACACATTCAAAGAACGTGATTATCTTTCATAGTAAAGCTACTACAGAGAAAAGGAACACTGTTCTCACTTTTAACCTGACTTTGACATATCCCAAACAGAAGCTTCTCATTTCAGAGTAACACATGTGCGTTTCTCTCAAAAGCATTTCATGAAATTCTTTTGCTTTCAAAGAACGTAATTATTTTTCAAAGCAAAGCTTCTACAGACAAATGGAACACTGTTCTCACTTTTAACCATACTTTGACATATCCCAAACAGACGCTTCTCATTTCAGAGTAGCACATGTGCGTTTCTCACAAAAGCATTTCATGAAATTCATACACTTTCAAAGAACGTGATTGTCTTTCAAAGTAAAGCTTCTACAGAGAAAAGGAACACTGTTCTCACTTTTAACCATACTTTAACATATCCCAAATAGACGCTTCTCATTTCAGAGTAACACATGTGCGTTTCTCACAAAAGCATTACATGAAATTCTTTTGCTTTCAAAGAACGTGATTATCTTTCAAAGCAAAGCTTCTACAGAGAAAATTAACACTGTTCTCACTTTTAACCATACTTTGACATATCCCAAACAGACGCTTCTCATTTCAGAGTAACACATGTGCGTTTCTCACAAAAGCATATCATGAAATTCTTTTGCTTTCAAAGAACGTGATTATCTTTCAAAGTAAAGCTTCTACAGAGAAAAGGAACACTGTTCTCACCTTTAACCATACTTTGACATATCCCAAACAGACGCTTCTCATTTCAGAGTAGCACATGTGCGTTTCTCAAAAAAAGCATATCATGAAATTCATACACTTTCAAAGAACGTGATTATCATTCAAAGTAAAGCTTCTACAGAGAAAAGGGACACTGTTCTCACTTTTAACCATACTTTGACATATCCCAAACAGACGCTTCTCATTTCAGAGTAACACATGTGCGTTTCTCACAAAAGCATTTCATGAAATTCATACACATTCAAAGAACGTGATTATCTTTCAAAGTAAAGCTTCTACAGAGAAAAGGAACACTGTTCTCACTTTTAACCATACTTTGACATATCCCAAACAGACGCTTCTCATTTCAGAGTAACACATGTGCGTTTCTCACAAAAGCATGTCATGAAATTCACACACTTTCAAAGAACGTGATTATCTTTCAATGTAAAGCTTCTACAGAGAAAAGGTACACTGTTCTCACTTTTAACCATACTTTGACATATCCCAAATAGACACTTCTCATTTCAGAGTAACACATGTGCGTTTCTCACAAAAGCATTACATGAAATTCTTTTGCTTTCAAGGAACGTGATTATCTTTCAAAGCAAAGCTTCTACAGAGAAAAGGAACACTGTTCTCACTTTTAACCATACTTTGACATATCACAAACAGACACTTCTCATTTCAGAGTAGCATATGTGCGTTTCTCACAAAAGCATTTCATGAAATTCATACACTTTCAAAGAACGTGATTATCTTTCAAGGTAAAGCTTCTACAGAGAAAAGGAACACTGTTCTCACTTTTAACCATACTTTGACATATCCCAAACAGACGCTTCTCATTTCAGAGTAACACATGTGCGTTTCTCACAAAAGCATATCATGAAATTCTTTTGCTTTCAAAGAACGTGATTATCTTTCAAAGCAAAGCTTCTACAGAGAAAAGGAACACTGTTCTCACTTTTAACCATACTTTGACATATCCCAAACAGACGCTTCTCATTTCAGAGTAGCGCATGTGCGTTTCTCACAAAAGCATTTCATGAAATTCATACACATTCAAAGAACGTGATTATCTTTCATAGTAAAGCTACTACAGAGAAAAGGAACACTGTTCTCACTTTTAACCTGACTTTGATATATCCCAAACAGAAGCTTCTCATTTCAGAGTAACACATGTGCGTTTCTCACAAAAGCATTTCATGAAATTCTTTTGCTTTCAAAGAACGTAATTATTTTTCAAAGCAAAGCTTCTACAGACAAATGGAACACTGTTCTCACTTTTAACCATACTTTGACATATCCCAAACAGACGCTTCTCATTTCAGAGTAGCACATGTGCGTTTCTCACAAAAGCATTTCATGAAATTCATACACTTTCAAAGAACGTGATTGTCTTTCAAAGTAAAGCTTCTACAGAGAAAAGGAACACTGTTCTCACTTTTAACCATACTTTAACATATCCCAAATAGACGCTTCTCATTTCAGAGTAACACATGTGCGTTTCTCACAAAAGCATTACATGAAATTCTTTTGCTTTCAAAGAACGTGATTATCTTTCAAAGCAAAGCTTCTACAGAGAAAATTAACACTGTTCTCACTTTTAACCGTACTTTGACATATCACAAACAGACGCTTCTCATTTCAGAGTAGCACATGTGCGTTTCTCAAAAAAGCATATCATGAAATTCATACACTTTCAAAGAACGTGATTATCTTTCAAAGTAAATCTTCTACAGAGAAAAGGAACACTGTTCTCACTTTTAACCATACTTTGACATATCCCAAACAGACGCTTCTCATTTCAGAGTAACACATGTGCGTTTCTCACAGAAGCATTTCATGAAATTCATACACTTTCAAAGAACGTGATTATCTTTCAAAGCAAAGGTTCTACAGAGAAAAGGAACACTGTTCTCACATTTAACCATACTTTGACATATCCCAAACAGACGCTTCTCATTTCAGAGTAACACATGTGCGTTTCTCACAAAAGCATTTCATGAAATTCATACACTTTCAAAGAACGTGATTATCTTTCAAAGTAAAGCTTCTACAGAGAAAAGGAACACTCTTCTCACTTTTAACCAGACTTTGACATATCCCAAACAGATGCTTCTCATTTCAGAATTACACATGTGCGTCTCACAAAAGCATTTCATGAAATTCATACACTTTCAAGAACGTGATTATCTTTCAAAGCAAAGATTCTACAGAGAAAAGGAACACTGTTCTCACTTTTAACCATACTTTGACATATCCCAAATAGACGCTTCTCATTTCAGAGTAACACATGTGCGTTTCTCACAAAAGCAGTACATGAAATTCTTTTGCTTTCAAAGAACGTGATTATCTTTCAAATCAAAGCTTCTACAAAGAAAAGGAACACTGTTCTCACTTTTAACCATACTTTGACATATCACAAACAGACGCTTTTCATTTCAGAGTAGCACATGTGTGTTTCTCAAAAAAGCATATCATGAAATTCATACACTTTCAAAGAACGTGATTATCTTTCAAAGTAAAGCTTCTACAGAGAAAAGGAACACTGTTCTCACTTTTAACCATACTTTGACATATCCCAAACAGACGCTTCTCATTTCAGAGTAACACATGTGCGTTTCTCACAAAAGCATTTCATGAAATTCATACACATTCAAAGAACGTGATTATCTTTCATAGTAAAGCTTCTACAGAGAAAAGGAACACTGTTCTCACTTTTAACCATACTTTGACATATCCCAAACAGACGCTTCTCATTTCAGAGTAACACATGTGCGTTTCTCACAAAAGCATTACATGAAATTCTTTTGCTTTCAAGGAACGTGATTATCTTTCAAAGCAAAGCTTCTACAGAGAAAAGGAACACTGTTCTCACTTTTAACCATACTTTGACATATCACAAACAGACGCTTCTCATTTCAGAGTAGCACATGTGCGTTTCTCACAAAAGCATTTCATGAAATTCATACACTTTCAAAGAACGTGATTATCTTTCAAAGTAAAGCTTCTACAGTTTAAAAGGAACACTGTTCTCACTTTTATCCATACTTTGACATATCCCAAACAGACGCTTCTCATTTCAGAGTAACACATGTGCGTTTCTCACAAAAGCATTTCATGAAATTCATACACTTTCAAAGAACGTGATTATCTTTCAAAGCAAAGCTTCTACAGAGAAAAGGAAGACTGTTCTCACTTTTAACCATACTTTGACATATCACAAACAGACGCTTCTCATTTCAGAGTAGCACATGTGCGTTTCTCACAAAAGCATTTCATGAAATTCATACACTTTCAAAGAACGTGATTATCTTTCAATGTAAAGCTTCTACAGTTTAAAAGGAACACTGTTCTCACTTTTAACCATACTTTGACATATCCCAAATAGACGCTTCTCATTTCAGAGTAACACATGTGCGTTTCTCACAAAATCATTACATGAAATTCTTTTGCTTTCAAAGAACGTGATTATCTTTCAAAGCAAAGCTTCTACAGAGAAAAGGAACACTGTTCTCAATTTTATCCATACTTTGACATATCCCAAACAGTCGCCTCTCATTTCAGAATAGCACGTGTGCGTTTCTCACAAAAGCATTTCATGAAATTCATACACTTTCAAAGAACGTGATTATCTTTCAAAGTAAAGCTTCTACAGTTTAAAAGGAACACTGTTCTCACTTTTAACCATACTTTGACATATCCCATATAGACGCTTCTCATTTCAGAGTAACACATGTGCGTTTCTCACAAAATCATTACATGAAATTCTTTTGCTTTCAAAGAACGTGATTATCTTTCAAAGTAAAGCTTCTACAGAGAAAAGGAACACTGTTCTCACTTTTTTTTTTTTTTTTTTTTTTTTTTATAATTTATTTTATTTATTAAAGATTTCTGTCTCTTCCCCACCGCCGCCCCCTTCCCTCCCCCTCCCCCAATCAAATCCCCCTTTCTTGACTGCCCAAAGAGCAATCAGGATTCCCTGCCCTGTGGGAAGTTCAAGGACCTCCCACCTCTATCCAGTTCTAGTAAGGTGAGCATCCAAACTGCCTAGGCTCCCACAAAGCCAATAGGTGCAGTAGGATCCGAAACCCATTGCCATTGTTCTTGAGGTCTCCGTAGTCCTCATTGTCCGCTATGTTCAGCGAGACTGGTTTTAACCCAAGCTTTTTTAAACCCAGACCAGCTGGCCTTGGTGAGTTCCTGAAAGAACATCCCCACTGCCTCAATATGTGGGTGCACCCCTCGTGGTCCTGAGTTCCCTGCTTGTGTTCTCTCTCCTTCCGCTCTTGACTTGGACCTTGAGATTTCAGTCTGGTGCTCCAATGTGGGTTTCTATCTCTGTCTCCTTTCATCGCCTGATGAAGGTTAATATTCAGGAGGTTGCCTATATGTTTTTCTTTGGGTTCTCCTTCTTATTTAGCTTCTCTAAGATCCCAGATTATATGCTCAATGTCCTTTACTTATGGCTAGAAACCAAATATGAGTGAGTACATCCCATGTTCCTCTTTTTGGGTCTGGCTTACCTCACTCAGGATAGTGTTTTCAATTTCCATCCATTTGCCTGCAAACTTCAAGAAGTCCTTGTTTTTTACTGCTGAGTAGTACTCTAATATGTATATATTCCATACCTTCTTCATCCATTCTTCAATTGAAGGGCATCTAGGTTGTTTCCAGGTTCTGGCTATTACAAACAATGCTGCTATGAACATAGTAGAGCATATACTTTTGTTGTATGATACGGCCTCTCTTGGGTATATTCCCAAGAGTGGTATTGCTGGGTCCATGGGTAGGTTGATCCCGAATTTCCTGAGAAACCTCCACACTGCTTTCCAGAGTGGTTGCACAAGTTTGCATTCCCACCAGCAATGGATGAGTGTACCCCTTTCTCCACAACCTCTCCAGCAGCGGCTATCATTGGTGTTTTTTATTTTTGCCATTCTGACAGGTGTAAGATGGTATCTTAAAGTTGTCTTGATTTGCATTTCCCTGATTGCTAAGGAAGTTGAGCATGACTTTAGGTGTCTTTTGGCCATTTGAACTTCTTCTGTTGAGAGATCTCTGTTCAGCTCAGTGCCCCATTTTATAATTGGGTTGATTTGCCTTTTACGTTCTAGTTTCTTGAGTTCTTTATATATTTTGGAGATCAGACCTTTGTCAGTTGCTGGGTTGGTGAAGATTTTCTCCCAGTCAGTGGGTTGCCTTTCTGTCTTAGCGACAGTGTCCTTTGCTTTACAGAAGCTTCTCAGTCTCAGGAGGTCCCATTTATTCAATGAGGCACTTACAGTCTGTGCTGCTGGGGTTATACATAGGAAGTGGTCTCCTGTGCCCACGTGTTGTAGAGTGCTTCCCACTTTCTCTTCTATCAGGTTCAGTGTGTTCGGGCTGATATTGAGATCTTTAATCCACTTGGACTTGAGTTTTGTGCATGGTGATAGATATGGATCTATTTTCATTCTTCTACAGATTGACATCCAGTTTTGCCAACACAATTTGTTGAAGATGCTCTCTTTTTTCCATTGTATACTTTTAGCTCCTTTATCGAAAATCAATTGCTCATAGGTTTGTAGGTTAAAGTCAGGGTCTTCTATTCGATTCCATTGGTCGACTTCTCTGTTTTTATGCCAATACCAAGCTGTTTTCAATACTGTAGCTCTGTAATAGAGTTTGAAGTCAGGGATGGTAATGCCTCCAGACGTTCCTTTATTGTATAAGATTGTTTTGGCTATCCTGGGTTTTTTGTTTTTCCATATAAAGTTGATTATTGTCTTCTCCAGATCTGTGAAGAATTTTGATGGGATTTTGATGGGGATTGCATTGAATCTATAGATTGCTTTTGGTAGAATTGCCATTTTTACTATGTTGATCCTCCCAATCCAAGAGCAAGGGAGGTCCTTCCATTTTCTGGTGTCCTCTTCTATTTCTTTCTTCAGAGGCTTAAAGTTCTTGTCAAATAGATCTTTCACTTCCTTGGTCAGGGTTACCCCAAGATACTTTATGCTCTTTGTGGCTATCGTGAAAGGTGATACTTCTTTGATTTCCTCTCTGTTTCCTTATCCTTAGTGTATAGGAAGGCAACTGATTTTTTGGAGTTGATCTTGTATCCTGCCACGCTACTAAAGGTGTTTATCAGCTGTAGGAGTTCTTTGGTAGAGGTTTTGGGGTCGCTTATGTATACTATCATATCATCTGCAAATAACGAGAGCTTAACTTCTTCCTTTCCAATACGAATCCCCTTGATCCCCTTATGTTGTCTTATTGCTATTGCTAGAACTTCAAGCACTATATTGAAGAGGTATGGAGAGAGTGGACATCCTTGTCTTGTTCCTGATTTCAGTGGGATGGCTTTGAGTTTTTCTCCGTTTAATTTAATGTTAGCTGTCGGGTTGCTGTAAATAGCTTTTATTATATTTAGGTATGACCCTTGTATCCCTAGTCTCTCCAAGACCTTTATCATAAAAGGGTGTTGAATTTTGTCGAATGCTTTTTCAGCATCTAATGAAATGATCATATGGTTTTTTTCTTTCAGTCTATTTATATGGTGGATTACATTGATAGATTTGCGTATGTTGAACCAGCCCTGCATCTCTGGGATGAAGCCTACTTGATCATAATGGATAATTTTTCTGATGTGTTCTTGAATTCGGTTTGCTAGTATTTTATTGAGAATTTTTGCGTCGATATTCATGAGTGAGATAGGCCTGTAATTCTCTTTCTTGGTTGGGTCTTTGTGGGGTTTTGGTATCAGGGTAACTGTAGCTTCATAAAAGGAATTTGGCAAAGACTTTTCTGTTTCAATATTGTGAAATACTTTAAGGAGTATAGGTATTAGCTCTTCTTGGAAGTTCTGGTAGAATTCTGCATTGAAACCATCTGGTCCTGGGCTTTTTTGGAGGGGAGATTTTTGATAACAGTTTCTAGTTCTTCGCGACTAACAGGTCTATTTAGATCATTCACCTGGTCTTGGTTTAGCTTTGGTATATGGTACTTATTTAAAAAAATGTCCATTTCTTTTGCATTTTCCAGTTTTGTGCCGTACAGGCTTTTGTAGTAAGATCTAATGATTCTCTGAATTTCCTCTGTGTCTGTGGTTATGTCCCCCTTTTCATTTCTGATTTTATTTATTTGCGTGTTCTCTCTCTGTTGTTTAATTAGTTTGGATAGGGGTTTGTCGATCTTGTTGATTTTCTCCAAGAACCAACTTTTTGTTTCATTGATTTTTTGGACTGTTTTTTGTGATTCTATTTTGTTGATTTCCGCCCTCAGTTTGATTATTTCCAGTCTTCTACTCCTCCTGGGCGCGCTCTGCTTTTTTTTTCTAATGCTTTCAGGTGTGATGTTAAGTCCCCAATGTATGCTTTCTCCGTTTTCTTCAAGTGAGCACTTAGTGCTATGAACTTTCCTCTTAGCACTGCTTTCATCGTGTCCCATAGGTTTGAGTATGTTGTCTCTTTATTTTCATTAAATTCAAGGAAGACTTTAATTTCTTTCTTAATTTCTTCCTTGACCCAGGTGTGGTTCAGTAGTTGATTGTTCAGTTTCCATGAGTTTGTTGGCTTTCTGGGTGTAGCATTGTTATTGCCTTCTAATTTTAATCCGTGGTGATCTGATAAGACACAGGTGGACACTGATATTCTTTTGTATCTGTGGAGGCTTCCTTTGTTTCCGAGTATATGGTCAATTTTTGAGAAGGTTCCATGAGCTGCAGAGAAGAAGGTATATTCTTTCCTATTTGGGTGGAGAGTTCTATAGATGTCTGTTAAGTCCATTTGCTTCATTACCTCCAATAATTCTCTTAATTCTCTATTCGGTTTCTGTCTGATTGACCTGTCCATTGGAGAGAGAGGTGTGTTGAAGTCTCCTACTACTAGTGTGTGTGGTTTGATGTCTGCCTTGAGTTCTAGTAATATTTCTTTTACATAAGTGGGTGCTTTTATATTAGGGGCATAGATATTCAGGATTGAGATGTCATCCTGATGAATTGTTCCTGTTATGAGTATAAAGTGTCCATCTCGATCTCTTCTGATTGATTTTAGTTTGAAGTCAGTTTTGTTGGAAATTAGTATGGCCACACCTGCTTTTGTTAGGACCATTTGCTTGAAAGACCTTTTCCCAACCTTTTACTCTGAGTAGATGCCTGTCTTTGTGGTTGAGATGTGTTTCTTGCAAACAGCAGAATGTTGGATCCTGTTTTCGTATCCAATCTCTTAGCCTGTGCCTTTTTATAGGTGAATTGAGACCATTAATATTAAGTGATACTAATGACCAGTGGTTGTTTACTCCGGTTATTCTTATTGTTTTTGGTAGTAGAGTTTGTGTGTATCCCTTCTTTGAGTTGTGCTGGTGAAGATTCGCTATATGCTTTAGTTATTGTAGTCAGCGTTGGCAGTGTTGGATTCCTTGGGTTGCGATTTTCCTTCTATTACCTTCTGTAGCGCTGGATTTGTGGCTACGTATTGTTTAAATTTGTTCTTATCCTGGAATGTCTTGTTTTCTCCATTGATAGTGAACACTAGCTTGGCTGGGTATAGAAGTTTGGGTCTGCATCCATGGTCTCTTAGTTTTTGAAGTACCTCTATCCAGGATCTTCTGGCTTTCATAGTTTCCATTGAGAAGTCGGGTGTAAGTCTGATCGGTTTACCTTTATAAGTTACTTGGCCTTTTTCCTTTGCAGCTCTTAATATTCTTTCTTTAACCTGTATATTCTGTGTTTTGATTATTATATGGCGAGGGGATGTTTTTCTTTGATCCAGTCTGTTTGGTGTTCTGTATGCTTCTTGAATATTCAAAGGAATATCTTTCTTTATGTTGGGAAAATTTTCTTCCATAATTTTGTTAAAAATATTTTCTGGGCCTTTGAGCTGTGACTCTTCTCCTTCTTCTATTCCTATTATTCTTATGTTTGGTCTTTTTATTGTGTCCCATATTTCCTGCATGTTTTGTGATGAGAATTTGTTGGCTTTGCTGTTTTCTTTGATCAGTGCATTTATTTTTTCTATGGTGTCCTCAGAATCTGAGATTCTTTCTTCTATCTCTTGTATTCTATTGGTTAT
>CADCXT010002531.1:0-163280 GCA_902806775.1 Microtus agrestis | reverse complement strand
TCGTTAGGTAACATTTCACCCTTCTGTGGTCTTTGATGGAGTTTAGAATTAAATAATTAGACTTGAAGTTCTCTTTAGAAGAAAAGGACCCAGCTAAACTGAGTTTTCTGCTATAACAAAATTTTATGACAATGTCTTGGATGTTATAGAATCTTCTGAGAGAGAAAATTTGATTATGCATTGATTGTTTACAACGATACACACCACTCATGGACTGAACTAAACTGAACACTTGTACTTCCCAAGAAATGGAGTTTTTTTTTTTCATCCTTGATACAAGAGTGCCAACTTTGTTGTACTCTAGGGAAGCTTATATAGGGATTCTTAACTGATAGCCATGCCCAACTCTCAGGATCTTTCAGTGCAGGCTTCACGTGAACCCACGTCCCGGCCATCAGGGTCTCGTGCTCAGAGCAGCTGCGGGCACAGGTGTTTTGCTCCATTCACTCCAGCAGCCGAAGGGTCTGAGGCAGGCAAAGAAAGTCAAGGGGCCCCAACACCGCCCTACATTAGAACGCCAAAATGTTGTTGTTTATTTTACTCTTTTGGCTTTTTTGGAGGTCCTGCCACCCAGCTCCCAAATAAATCACACACAGAGGCTTATTCTTACCTATAAATACACAGCCTTAGCTTGGCTTGTTTCTAGTCAGCTTTTCTTAAATTATCCCCCTATCTTTTGCCTCTGTGCTTTTATCTTTATCCTATACCTTTTTAAAGTGTTACTCCATGGCTTGCCCTGTATCTGGGTGGCTGGTCCCTGGAGTCTTCCTTCTCTCGTCCTTTCTTCCTTTCCTCCCAGATTTCTCCTTCTGTTTACTTTCTCTACTTGCCAGCCCTGCCTGTCTTTATTTATTTATTTATTGAAGATTTCTGCCTCCTCCTCCGCCACCGCCTCCCATTTCCCTCCCCCTCTCCCAATCAAGTCCCCCTCCCTAGTCAGCCCAAAGAGCAATCAGGGTCCCCTGCCCAGTGGGAAGTCCAAGGACCACCCACCTCCTTCCAGGTCTAGTAAGGTGAGCATCCAAACTGCCTAGGCTCCCACAAAGCCAGTACGTGCAGTAGGATCAAAACCCATTGCCATTGCTCTTGAGTTCTCAGTAGTCCTCATTGTCCGCTATGTTCAGCAAGACCGGTTTTATCCCATGATTTTTCAGATCCAGGCCAGCTGGCCTTGATGAGTTCCCGATAGAACATCCCCATTGTCTCAGTGTGGAATTTTATTGTCTCTTAAATTTTCATTTTCTTTTATCCGTCCAAAGGAGATATCTAGTTTTCAACCTTTTTGTTAATTGAAAAGTGAACAGTATAACTCTTTGTAGTGATAGTTTTTGACAGTCAAGTGGCGATACACATTAATGGAGAAATGGGTTAAACTAATATGTGAGAGTTAGCCAATATGAGGCTAGAGATAATGGGCCAGGCAGTAATTTAGTTAATACAATTTCTGTGTGGTTATTTCGGGGGATTAAGCTGGCCAGGTGGCAGGAGATGGCCTGCCTCATACTATACTTCTTGGCAGTACCCCTAGATGTCAGAAAAATTGTAGGCTTCCATGGTTGATAGACACTTTGAAAATGTGTTATTTGGTAGAGTGCATTTTATATATAGGATTATTGAGGCAGGGAAAATGGCCTGAGCATCAGCAGATCTGGCACTAGATTTCTTGACTCTCAGGTGTATTTCATTGACACTGAACAATTTATGAGGCACCAAAATAATTTCAAAATTATCTCATGACATACACTTGCCTTTTCATTTTTCTGGAAGAATGTGCCATGCAGTTTTCAATATTTTTGTATAAATGGGGAAGAACCAGTAAATTAGTCTGTAGTGATTCTGGTCTATTTGTATATAGGTCTTCGTACACAGAGTGTTGTGTACATTTCCAAAGGACTGCATTGCTCAGGTGCAGTCTCTGAAAGGCTATGAATTTGAAGAAGAGCTGTGGGCAGGGAGGGCATGAGAAGGCTTGGAGGGAGGAAGGGAAATGGAGAATGATGCGGTTCTATAAGTTAGGACTATCCTATGTAACCCAGGTTTACTGTGAACTCCACAAGTAGTCCAGGATGGCCTTGAACTTGAGACCTTTTGCCTTCACCTGCCAATTGCCGTCACCACAGGTGTGAACTCTCATTCCTGCCACTGCGATTTCACTTTTATGGCAGGGTAAAGCTAGATTTTATATATATATTCCATTTCTTTAACCATTTGCTTGTTGGTGGATGACTTGTCTATTGTGAATAGTGCTGTGATAAATGGGTGATTACTCACAATTTTAAAGGGGCCACGTCATAAAGGAGTGCTAGATTTAAGATTAATGCTAGTTAAAAAATAAATCAGTCCCTTATTTTTACATATATTAACTATAATTCCTTTAAGATAAGCCTTGCCTTGGTTTGAAAATCTTGAACAAATATAGACTGAGTGGTTTATGAGCAACAATGTTTTTTCCCAGAGTTCTGGAGGCTGAAATGATGCAAACATAACAATCTTGTATTAAGAACCCTCTTTTAATCCGTAGGCTCCTGACACTGGGTAATACCAGCCTTTGTCATGTCTGTTCAGCTTTATATTGGAATTCATACTCAAAACAGTAAAGCAATGAAAAGAAATTTAAAAATAACCTATGTATTTTACAGTAAAAAATCCAACTATCTGTATTCATACAGTATATGATCATCTTGGAAACTGATAAGGAGTGCACAGAGTAACTAAAATATAAATTTAAAATGGCCACAAAATAAAGATCAAATAAAATGATTATTTTTCACATGCTATCAAATAAAAGTTGAAAATTAAAATGAATAAAAAAAAGATTAATGCTAGTTCCATTCTGTGGGCAGAGACAACGATCTGCATTTGAGTGTCTTTGTTATGAAGTCAGCTGAGTGCCCTAACTGAGAATGTACTTGTGAGGCTAGAGGTGTGATTCTGCTTTCCTGAGGCAGAACAGAAAGAGTACCTTTCCTTGTGTATGGAAAGTTTCCCTTCAATGTCCAGAAAATGAAGGTGGGATCCCCAACTTATTTTTTTTCTTCAAAGTCTAAGACACTCCCAACTTTCTTTTCAGTTTATTTATTTATTAAAGATTTCTGTCTCTTCCTCGCCACCGCCTCTCATTTCCCTCCCCCTCCCCCAATCAAGTCCCCCTCCCTCATCAGCTCAAAGAGCAATCAGGGTTCCCTGCCCTGTGGGAAGTCCAAGGACCACCCACCTCCTTCCAGGTCTAGTTAGGTGAGTATCCAAACTGCCTAGGCTCCCACAAAGCCAGTACATGCAATATGATCAAAAACCCATTGCCATTGTTCTTGAGTTCTCAGTCCTCATTGTTCGCTATGTTCAGCAAGACTGGTTTTATCCTAGGATTTTTCAGAGCCAGGCCAGCTGGCCTTGGTGGGTTCCCGATAGAACATCCCCATTGTCTCAGTGTGTGTTGCACCTCTCGCTCTTGGGAATATACCCAAGAGAGGCCTTATCATACAACAAAAGTATATGCTCTACTATGTTCATAGCAGCATTGTTTGTAATAACCAGAACCTGGAAACAACCTAGATGCCCTTCAATGGAAGAATGGATGAAGAAAGTATGGAATATATACATATTAGAGTACTACTCAGCAGTAAAAAAAAGGACTTCTTGAATTTTGCCTACAAATGGATGGAAATAGAAAACACTATCCTGAGTGAGGTAAGCCAGACCCAAAAAGAGGAACATGGGATGTACTCACTCATATTTGGTTTCTAGCCATAAACAAAGGACATTGAGCCTATAATTAGTGATCCTAGAGAAGCTAAATAAGGAGAACCCAAAGAAAAACATATAGGCATCCTCCTGAATATTAACCTTCATCAGGCCATGAAAGGAGACAGAGACAGAGACCCACATTGGAGCACCAGACAGAAATCTCAAGGTCCAAATCAGGAGCAGGAGGAGAGAGAGCACGAGCATGGAACTCAGGACACTCCCAACTTTTGATTGAGATTTGCAATTAAGGAAGCTTACTGTAATGGTTCAGAGTGGCGTTGCACAATACAACTTCTTAAAAGAATGTTGGTAGTTTTACTTGGCGTCTTTCAGTGAGGGACCAGGTTCTGTCTTGGTACTGCAAGTACAACTTTGAGGCATGTGGGGGGCTGTCGTGTAGAATATGGATGTGTTTTGGCAGAATCCATAGCTGAGCATATGAAGATGAGCAAGGAGAACTATGTATGACCTTGGAGCTCAATTGTGGAGACCAACTATGAAGTGATGGGCGTTCGGACCCGTAGCAGCATTACTGCAGCTATAGAGATCAAATGGGACCTACATAGCAATGAGCTACAGTAATGACTA
This sequence comes from Microtus agrestis, assembly GCA_902806775.1. Lineage (NCBI taxonomy): Eukaryota > Metazoa > Chordata > Mammalia > Rodentia > Cricetidae > Microtus > Microtus agrestis. The sequence goes on along the minus strand of CADCXT010002531.1, from coordinate 158,948 downwards.
GTTAGAGTATTTGTTTTCTTTCAGAAATTTTATCACTTTCATCCACAGTCCATGAAACATTGACCTGCATGTCCAGGAAGAAGACAATTGTGAGTGTTGGCATTATCTGCCACATTGACCAAGTAGCTGGTTAGTATTTACACATGGTCCCTGCGCATTTCTTAAATGGCAGTTACCCTTACTTCCATGTTGACCAGCATGTATAAAAAAAAGAGAGGAAGCAAATAGCTTCTATCCTGTATTATCTTATTAATCTACTATAATGAATATCTGATCTGATCCTATGTTGATATTGTATCCCAGCTCTTTTGAATGCTATGGACCTCATGGGGGCATTGGTAGACTACAATATGGTCCACACTATGGTTACAGAGATAGAGGTTGGGATCACATATCGTGGCTCATTAATGACTTGAACTTATCATTTGTTTTCATTTTGTATTTTTTGAGACAAGTTTGACACTGTAGCTCAGGCTGGTATGGAAGTGACTCATCCAATTCATGAGCATGTGCTTCTCGTGGTCCCTAATTGTGCCCTTAGATTATAGAACTGAAGCTTCTGGGAATCTCAAGGAAGTAGAAGTTCTCAACTCTGAAGAGCCTCCAAGGGATTAATTTGTTTCTTCACAAACTTTTTTTGCCTCTCCAGCTCCTTCAGGTATAATTAGTTGCTGAAGCCTGCTGCAGAGCCAAAAAGCCTGGCGCATATCAGAAGCAGAAGACTGGTGGCTGACCTCAGAGAATAGAGGACTGATTAGTCCCTCCTTTCCCTGGAGACCAATGTATCAGCAGAGAACATCTTCTTCTGAGCTCAGAGGCTGTTGTTTGAGTTATGGATGGCTGGTGGAAAGAGCAAATAGTTTCTCCATTTATAGTAGTATCACATGTATAATTCTGCAACTTGTTTCTTTATTCATAACAATGCATTTTGGAACCTTTTCCAATGTGCACACACATATTCATTATTTGTGTGTGTGTATTTTCAAGTTACCGCTATTTTACTTAATAATAGCCCTATTAATTATTTTTCTTTTATTTTTGAGAGAATAATACAATCACATCATTTCCCCCTTCCCTGTCTTCCCCTTAAAGCCTCACATATAACCCCTTGTTCTACAAATTCCTGTCCCTTTTTTGTGAATTGTTATTATATAAATGTATATACATATATAGACCTCAGTCTGTACACTGTTACTTGTATTATGCTTTCAGGCCTGACCATTTGGTATTGGATAACCGGTTGGTGTGCTCCTTCCAGGAGAGGACTATTTCTCCCACTCTCAGGATTCCTTAGTTACCTGTAGTTCTTTCTGTAGGGTTGATAAGACAACACCTACTTTTTAATATTTACAAATATTTTATTTTATGCACATCATTAAGTATGTGTGTACATACATATTTATATACTTTTGTGGTAGGGGATATACATTAGTTTAGTCAGTATGAATGTTAAAGGCATTTGCTTCAAAAAATCAAAGCAGAACTACCAGATTATCCAGTTGTGCAACTCTTGGGACTGTGCCCAAAGAAATCTAAATCCGAACAAAAGAGAGATATTTGCATGCCTGTGTATTTTCTGTGTGGTTCACAATATCCACAGTGTAGAAACAGCTTAGGTTTTTGTCACAGATAAATGGGTGCAAGGGAAAAAGACAGAGATGAGGGGACAGGGAGATGAGTGGGATCAGAATGTATGATGTGAAATCCACAAATAATCAATAAAAAGTTAATAAACAAAACTCTGTCATGTGTGTATATCAAATATATAAAGAGGAATCAAAATATATATAGTGAGAGGTAGGCATAGATACCACATTTTTCTGCACCCATTTATCTGTGACAAAAACATAAGCTGTTTCCCCTACCACAAAAGTATGATACAGAAGGAGGAGGACAGAAGGATGAATAACACCAAAATAACAACTGTGCTGCTGAAAAGTTCAAAATAAGCAGGCTCTTTTACCCTGCACTATAATGTCTTGAATAATTCTTCATTGTCTTAAGATTTACTGTTTTAATGATTATTTGTTTGTTTGTCTTTCCCAAAGACGTAAAAGTCTCAGAAGAAGAGAAAATAGATGGTACAATTAGTGTTTGGTAAGCACAGTTAAACAAAAATTCAGAAGAATCTTTGGTGGTGGCATAGAACATCTTTGTAAAAATTCACTATTTTAAAAGTAGTATTTTGGTATTTTTTGTCTCTCCTTCCTCCTTCTCCTTCTATATCAGACCTCCTATCTTCTCAGTTCATATAAGAGCATGAACAAGGCAAGTGGATAGCCCTGGAGCTGTGGCAGGCTGTTTGCTCTAGCACCTGGAGCTTTTGAAGCTTCTCTGTACTTTAACAACACCTGCCTCTGAGAAGCAAGTATCTGCAAATACTAACAAATGCCCACAGAGCACAACATAAAACCACTTACTCAGTGCTTCCTTAAGCACAAAGAACAACCAGAATTTCTTACATTCACTTACAAAGGTGTGACTCATGAGTCATCAAATTGTGTTCTAACTTTTAAAAGGAGTGATGTACTTAAAGGCAAGATATTCATTTCCATTAAGATGCGAAAGTATATTATAGTACAAATGTAAAACTACATTCAGTAGAATCTACTTGTCTACACTTTCAGGTGTCACAGTCCCAGTTATCTGTGGCTAACCTCAGCCTCCAAACAATCAATGGGAAATTTCAGAAGTAAGAATTGTAGGTTATAGTCTTCAAGTTGTTTGACTGCATCCTCCTAAGGACATGAATGCCCACTTTGCCAGTGTTGTCGCTCTGTATGCAGTCAGATCCTGTGCCAAGCCCACAACCTGGCACCCAGCTTTTCCATTGCAGGAACTTTTATTTACCCCATAGTGATCCTAAAGACTAATAGTCAAGCTGCAAAGGCATTGCCAGGAAAAAGAACCTGGAGGGTAGAGCAACTCTGTGCTGTGTGACAGATCCATGGAGCAAACAAAGAAAATCAAATCAAATAAAATACCTCACAATCATCTGTTTTATCTACCTTCTACTCACTAGGGGTATATTAAACACTGTGAAAACATGAGCTAGTTTAAGCAAACATAAACATAACATGTATTTTCAAGAAAGGAAAAGTTAGTTTGAAATAATAAAAACACATATCTGAAATCCAGTGACCTGTCTTCACGTTAGTAGATTAGTTTTAGAACTAAGAATTTAAGGAAAACTAAAGTACAGGGCAAGTTACCTAATAAAGTGCCGTGAATAAATTTTTACTACAATTCTTAAGAGATTTTTTCTTAGAAAGAAAGAAAACGAAAAGAAAATCTTACTAAAAACAAAACCCATTTCAATAAGCACCAAAACAAGACATATTTGTAATTTGTTTGTGGTCCCTCAGTTCTCTGGTTGTCTCCAAAACTTCCTTATGGCATTTTTCATCTCTGCATTCCTTAATGTATAGACAATGGGGTTCAGCATGGGGGTGATGATGGTGTAGAACACAGCCACAAGCTTGTCCACAGTGTAAGTAGAGGAAGGTCTCATGTAAATAAAAGTGCCAGGCCCAAAGAACAAGAGGACCACTGTAATGTGGGAGGCACAGGTGGAGAGGGCCTTGCGCCTCCCCTCTGCAGAATGGTTCCGCAAGTTCACAAGGATGGTGATATAGGAGGACACCAAGATAAGGAGAGAGATAATAGAGATTAAACCACTGTTGGCCATCACAATAAACCCTTCCATAAAGGTGTCAGTGCAGGCAAGTTTAAATAATGGCTGGAGGTCACAGAAGTAGTGGTCAATTACATTGGGACCACAGAAGGGCAATGGAATGGTGATGAGGATCTGGATGGTGGAGTGAATGAGGCCCCCCAGCCAGGAGCCAGCTACCAGCATGTGACACACTTGATGACTCATGATGTTCATGTAATGGAGAGGTTTGCAGATGGCCACATAGTGATCATAGGCCATCACCACAAGCAGAATGACTTCAACAACTCCAAATAAATGGGAGAAAAATATCTGAGCCAGGCAGCCCTTCAGAGAGATGGTTTTAATCTTTACAAGTAAGTCAGTGATGAATTTAGGGACAATGGTAGAGGAGTAACAGATCTCCACCAGGGACAAGGAGCTGAGGAAGATGTACATAGGGGAACGCAGACTCTTACTGATGTTGACCGTCATAACAATGAGGCCATTGCCCAGTACTGTGGCCAGGTACACAGGAAGGAAAAGTACAAAGCATACCTTCTGCACTTTTTGATCTTGGAAAAGGCCAGTGAAAATTAACTCAGTGACATTATTTTCATTGGCCATGGAGTCAGCTCAAGTGTGTTGGACATCAGATAGAATGAGGCTAGAAAAAAAGCCAAAAATTTTTAGCACAAATTAATTATACTAAAAGCATTCTACAAAAAACAAACTGTTTTACTATAAGTGAAAATGTAACTCAAAATAAGTCCTTCTAACTTTCAGCCAGGTATCTTTCTAATTTATCACAAGGAATTCTGAAGTTAAGATTTCAAGATATATTATAAGTATATAGATATAGATGCATATACAGAAACATAGATCATGTGTTTGTATTATCTTCATTGCATTTAATAAGTCTTCCTTTTGAGTCATCTCTGGGATACTGTGCTGGTTGGAATTCTTTATATCCTTTTTTTCCTCAGAGAAGTAATACATCTGAAGTATAGACTTGGTAATTAATAAAGAGTACACATTTGTTAGCTCATGATTCTACAAGTTGGGAAGTACAAAGCAAACTCAGACTCAATGTATTGTGACATGGGCAGACATTATATGATGAGACAGAAAAACATGACAAGGAAAGCTCCCTTTGACATGCAGTCTTCAAGTCTGCAGAGTGATACACTCGCAAAATAAGCTGTGGTGATTCAGTTACAACCAGAGATCCAACTTCGAAAACCACAAACTCACCAAGAAACAAAGCTACACTTTTGCAAGAAATAATTTTCCTGTTGTTTTTGCCCTTTCACAATGTCTTCCATGATGTTTTCTCTCATCAGTTGTCCCAGTCCTCACTGTACTCAAAGTAGAATCCTCTACATCTTCTTGCCTCAAGAAATATGTTTCTAAAACAAATGTCCACATCTCTGAGAGTGTGGAACTAACTATATGTTCCAGACTGTTCCACAATCATTTCCCATCACCAACCACTAAATCTACTGAGAGACGTTCATTGCAGGAAAACAGAGAAATTTCAAAATAGCTAAGTGGAATTAGGTGAGTGGAGCAATAGAGAGTGGATTCCATAGAGAAGAGAGATGCTGAAAAGGAAAAGGTTATGTTTCCAGACAAAATAGTGACGATGTACATATGAACTCACAGAAACTGACAGCATGTGCAAGACCTGCACAAATTCAAGATAGACAAAATGCCAGCATGGAAAAGGACCAGTGGATGAAAAAAATCCCACCACAGACAAAAGACCTATTTGTAACTGATACCCACTGAGAGAGAGAAAAATCAGTTTTCTCCCATAGAGTGATATACACGGTGTATATCAATCATACTTCAAGTTCACCCAATGCCCAGAATTAATTAGGCAACACAAAACAGACTCTATATTAGGAATGGGGTCTTGTGGCATTTATGGTAGTTTGGGGTTAGGTGGGTTTATTACTGTTGTTGTTTGGTTGTTTAGTTGATTTTTTGTTTTGGTTAGCTGATTTGTTTTGGAAGAAAAAGAACAAAGTTGGATGGGTATGGAGATGGAGAATGTGGGAGTAGGGGGACTGGAAAAGAATATGTTTAAAATATGCTATGGAGATGAATACTTTGCATTGGTATGTATCTTGGTTTATTGATACAAATTTAAGGTCAATTTTGATATATGTATATTTCTTCTCTTGTTTAAGGTATGATGTGTTTGTGAAGCTCATTTAAAAATGCAATGCATAATTAAAAATAATGACATAATAGTCATTTATAATAATGAAACTTTTAGTCATGTTAGTTAGGTTTTCTAGATATATAGAGATATATTTCAGATAAATAGGTATTCCTCAAATCTTTCAAACCTAGGATATTGCATTTAAAATGTTTTAAGAACTTAGGATGTTTTATGACAGTGAGACATGTCTGCTTATGGCAGCACCAATTACTTCAGAGAGGTTCATGGGCACTGTATAAAATGTATTAATTAAAATAAATGAGAACTAAAAATCTTGAGACAGCAGAAAACATCTCTATCACTGACAAAAACGATAAGGGAGATGGAAGTTTATGTGTATTAAAAATAACCTTGACAAGGTTTAATCCCTGAATTAGGAAAACACACAAAGTTGCATAGCTTCTTGTGTTTCCTGGATCAGTTCCCCCAACAGGAAGACATCTGACATCTGATAACCTTTTTTTTAACACAAACTGCTCCTATTCAACTCTGTCTTTTCTTATTTAATCTTCTCTCTCTCTCTCTCTCTCTCTCTCTCTCTCTCTCTCTCTCTCTCTCTCTCTCTCTCTCTCTCTCTCTCTCCCCTCCCTCTCAATCTCTGTCTTCAACCCCCATTCATTAGCAATTGAGAAATTCCTCCTCTTTCCCCAAAATGAATGACTCACCAAGGAAAATGGAAGCCAGGAGGAGAAGTCTATAAAGTCACACACCAGAAGATGGACATGGAGTAGAGAAAATTATGAGTTACCTGATACCTATTGCAGCCTGTAGACACTGCTTCTTACTTCAAGTCGCTTCACCTACCTTCTGGTCAAAAGAGCTGGTGTGCTCCTTGCTTCCAGGTAGAGCAGGATTTCGACCACATGGACTTCAAATAAATTGTCTCTAATTCATCATAAAAAATCTCCTCTCCCACAGAAAACGCTATGTCTCAAGGAGAGGTTGTGCTCTGGCGGAAAAAAAAAAACTAGATAGGGAAAGAGTGCCAGATTCCTCCTTACAGGTTTTGTTTTCTTTCATTAGTGAAGTCCCTTGACTAATATCTTCACTGAGCAGATTTCCTACTGAAAACCCAAACCAAGTCAGACTCAGCAAAACTACACTAGGAGTGTTTTCCTAAACACTTTAGAGAATAATTTATAATAATCTTATATTAACTTCTGAATGTATAAAAAAGGGAAGAGTCTGAGAAAGGTGAATTGGTTTCCCAAAACCACACTCTGTTCTGTATTTGGTACTATCACAGGAAACAATGCTCTCTCCAAATCATTAGGCTTTGGGGATATGAGGTGGTAATGTTACTGCCTTTCAAAAGTTGGATCTGTCCCCTATGGAGTATTTAGAAAATAAAGTGATGACGAAGACAAATCAAAAGGAAAGGAAATATTTAGACTTACAACTTTAGAATAAAAATAAAAATTCACGAGATTAGGAAATTCAGTGGTAATAAAATCCTGCTTTGATGCCTCAGTCATGCCTCAAATATTAAAGCTCAGTCATGTCTATCCACACAATGTCCAAAGGTTGTGATTAAAGCTCAGATACTTGGACTATTTATGATGAATGAGGCCACACATATGATCAAGAGACCAACTTCCCCATGGAATTTCTTTTACCTGTAGGAAAACTTAGCCAAATAAAGAATGACTTAGGGAAAGTTTCTAAATCTTTTGCAATCATTTTAATGTCATTTCAATATTGCTTTACACCCAACAAGGAGAAGGTACAGAAAACAGTAAAGATAATAGGGCTTATTGCCTATGGTTTCTGATTGATATAGCAGAATTTTTAAAAAGGAAGAGAAAGTCCTTGTGCATTAGGTTTTTATCAGCTACTGAATAAGTAGACAACTGAGGACAGCCTATCCTTTTTACCACTTTTATATAAAACTATAGCGTTGATTGACATTATCATATTTTTATCTTCTCATTCTCACATTTGCATATTTGTGTATAACATACATTATAAAACTACTTGCCCCCTATCCTTCTGCCTCTCTATCTGTGAATGATAGTTGACTATACCCACTGAATATGTCAAGAATTGGACTCTGAAAGATAACATTCATCAACTCGTCCATTAAATAAATAATCCAGCAAAATCTCTAGCTTTATATAGTCCTTCTGCATAGCAGGTAATCATGAGACAGGAAATCGCACAGGCTATAAATACATTCTTATGTGGACATTGAGAGAGCAAGACAAGCTGACTAGGCATGGCCTGTGGCTGCTGCAAATGCTCCTTCTCTCCAGCCACCCTGACATTTGTGTGGGAATTTGGGAGTGATTAAAAAGGATATGTGAGGATGAGATAAAGAGCTGGTTAATGAAACCTGAGGTTAGAGGCAGGTAGACACAGAACCATCAAGGCAGTGGAATAGAAGTCTTGCCTCTAACACTGAGAAATCTACGATTTTGAAGAAAACACACTTATGCTACCAACTTTCATAGTCATATGGTGTGTACCTATGTAGATTTAAGTAAGTTCAAATTAAATTTTAAGAATTACAGGTTTTAGTGACATCATACATATTTTAAATGCCCATTAGCCATGTGTCTTTGACTATCGTGTATTATCAGAGACAGAGAAGGCTTTCATCCACATATGAATTTGTCGATGCCTTGCCCTGCAGCCACAGATTCCTCTTGTATATGATCTCAGAGCCCAAATGATACTTGGTGAAAACACAGCCTATTCTGGCATATCACACACTTGAGAAAATCTGGGTAAATGGATGCAAATCAGTGCAATCCTATACAACTCATAAGCCAAAAGGGACCAATTGTAAAATACACTCAGAACATTTTACAGTGTGGAGAGATAATGGGGCATCAAAGAGATTATGAGAGATATAATCATGTAAATTATTATAGACTCTTTTAATCCCACCTCACTGAAAAAAAATCAGCAGCCATTAGAAGAAATAGCTGTGGCATGGTCACTCACAATAATGGGAAAGAGATGCAAATTTAAAAAAAAGCATGACCCTGTTCTTAATTCTTCAAGTGAAAACAATAATCAGTTCTCAACAAAAATAAATGCTAATTTTGAGATAGTAATAGCATAAAATGATTTGTATACAATGTATGCAAGTACTAAAATACACTTTACCCAATATTACAAAATATTACCATGTCTCAAAAGAAGATACAACCATGTTTCTAAATATTATTGGAATTTGCACTTGCTTTGAGCCTTCAAATTTCTCAAACCCATGCGTAACTATGCATTACCCAGGAAACTACACAGCAAATCAAATTCAGCATGTCACTGAGACAACCATACATCTGTCCTTGGAGTATTTGTTTGTAAGAGGGGTACAGCAGTATAAGATCTATGGTCTTCTAACTACTCTTTTATTTGAATATGTACCAAACAGCAAAATCTACATCAACAACAGACTAAGTTTTAAAATCCCTTCCCATCATTTATTACTCCATTCACTCTGCCTCTGAGCTCCTTTTGTCCCACAACTTCTTTATGGCATTTTTCACCTCTGCATTTCTAAGGGTGTAGATGATGGGGTTCAGCATGGGGGTGATGACTGTGTAGAACACAGCCACAAGCTTGTCTTCAGTAAATGTAGAGGAAGGTCTCAGATAAAGGAAGATAGCAGGCCCAAAGAACAAGATGACCACTATAATGTGGGAGGCACAGGTGAAGAGGGCCTTGCGCCTCCCCTCTGCAGAATGGTTCTGCAAGTTCACAAGGATGGTGATATAGGAGGACACCAAGATAAGGAGAGAGATAATAGAGATTAAACCACTGTTGGCCATCACGATAACCCCCTCCATAAAGGTGTCAGTGCAGGCAAGTTTAAATAATGGCTGGAGGTCACAGAAGTAGTGGTCAATTACATTGGGACCACAGAAGGGCAATGGAATGGTGATGAGGATCTGGATGGTGGAGTGAATGAGGCCCCCCAGCCAGGAGCCAGCTACCAGCATGTGACACACTTGATGACTCATGATGTTCATGTAATGGAGAGGTTTGCAGATGGCCACATAGCGATCATAGGCCATCACCACAAGCAGAAGAATCTCAGCAACCCCCAAGAGGTGGAAGAAGAATATCTGAGCCAGGCAGCCCTTCAGAGAGATGGTTTTAATCTTTACAAGTAAGTCAGTGATGAACTTAGGGACAACAGTAGAGGAGTAGCAGATCTCCACCAGGGACAAGGAGCTGAGGAAGATGTACATGGGGGAACGCAGAGTCTTACTGATGTTGACTGTCACAACAATGAGGCCATTGCCCAGCACTTTCACTCTTGCATTCACTTACTCAACAAATACTGGTGAATACTACAAAGCACCAAGGACTAATTTAAGGGCTAGGCTTAAAAGGCACAAAATGAAACTCTCTGGACATGTGAGACTTAAATTTATCTCTATTTCTCTATTCTACCTTCATTTTATAGAGGAGGAGGGTGATCAGAAAAGAGCAATAAAAGAAAATATAAGTAATGACTTTTGTAACATGTAAGTCAAGGATTTACGAGAACCATAAAATGTTTGTACTTTTGTCATGCTCTTCTGTCTTTTATTATTGTGTTCTTATACTTATGTATATATAATATAGATGTACTATTATATATAAGACAGTGTGTAATAAGTGTGAAGCTATAACATATTTAAGATTTTCCCCCAATATAGCAGTCATGAGGTTGTGTTCAGAGTACCCACTGATCTAATTAAGTTTTGTTTTGTGTTGTTTGGTTTTTGTTTCTGTTTCTATTTTTGGTTTTGATTTTCAAGACATGGTTTCTCTGTGTGGCTCTGGCTGGCCTGTAATTTGCTCTGCTAACTACGCTGGTCTTGAACTCAAAGATTCACCTGCTTCTGCCTCCCAGTACTGGGATGAAAGGTTTGTGGCACCATGCCCAACTTAACTGTTCTAATTTCTATCGTCTGGAGTTCCGATAAATGGAAGCTTGAACATGCACTCTTCTGTATTAATCATTCTGCTATGAATTACAATAATTAGAGGTCACATATACAATATATAGGTATGTAGTGTCTATGTGTGTATGTGTGTGTATACCCATGTGTGAGGATGGCTGCAGATGCATGTATATGTACATGTGGAGAAGCCTGAAATCAAATTCAGGTACTTCTAAATCACTTATCCACTTGATCTTTTTATTTCAACAAAGCCTCTCACTGAACCCAGAGCTCATCAGTTCAGCTAGGCTTTCTTGCTAGCAAGGCCCAAGGATTCTCTTATCTCTTGCCTTGCACCCCACCTCCAAGTACTGTGCTGGGATTCAGACATGCATCCAGATTTTTATGAATTCTAAGGATGCATGATTTTAGATAAGGATGTAAACTCAGATCCTCATGCATTCAAGGAAACCACTTTACCAACTGAGCCATCTCTCCAGCCCAATAGTTCATATTTTTTATATGGTGAGGGATATCCTATTGCAAGAATTCATCATAATTATATTCTTTTATCACTAGGTGTTGAATTGGTTTCATTTTGGCTATTATAAGTAAAATCTTCAAGAAACATTTTAAAATATATGGCATAAACAGATAAAAGCAATTACTCATTTCACATGAAAATATAAAGTCATGTTTCTAATTCTAAATGAGAAAGCACTAGTATGACCGAACTTCAACTGGGTAAAGAAAGTGTATTATCCAGTGTATTAATCTTCACCACCGGTTTAGACACCACAATAACCTGTCATGAAAAGCACATTTTACAAATTTTGGAGGAAAACATCATTTTTTACTGCAAATATTCAACAAAGACAGTTTCCTACAACAAGCACTCCTGGACACACATGTTTTAAATCCACCTTCCTAGTGCTAGGAAGATGGGTCAGCAGTTAGAGGTACTTATTGCTGTTGCAGAGGACCTGGGTTTAATTCTTAGCACCCACATTGTGGCTCACAAACAACTGTAACTCCAGTTATGGGGATCTGATGTCCTCTTCTGGCCTCCACGGGCACAGACATACATGCAGACAAATACCCACACACATACATTTTAAAAATCAAAATTAAAAGAATTCTACCTTCCTTAGACTTATTAAACAGAAACTTATAATATAGAAAATATTGAGTCTGATAGACCTTCACAGAAACTCAAACCCGTAGAAACACATTAGAGGATATGTACAGGTTTTCTTTAACTATTGAATGTTTTGATGCAATTATTCACTAATCTTTCCTGCATTCCTCTCTATATACAGTGCAATATTTGATTTGGTGTTTGCATACATAAAAGTAAGTATTTCAAAACATTTCTCCAATCTTGATATCTCATAGTCTTCTTATCAATTATTTATAAAATTTAAAATACTTTGTTTATTCTTACTTGATATTTTTGCCCTTTCAGAGATTTTATTAGCTCAGTTTTGGACTCAGAAAACTTAGGAAAATAAAGCCTTTTTCTATATGTTCCCTATCCTAGTACCTGTGTGTTCACATCCCCCACTAGTAAAATCTCTCACTAGACACATCATTGTCACCCAATGTCTATAATGTATGTTAGTCTTGTCTAGCTGGTGCACAGTCTGTAGGCTTGTACATACATGAATGTATGATGACATACAACCATCATAATAGCATATTTTCACTACCCTAAAAATCTTCTGTGTTCACCAAGCGTCATGGCATTCACCCTTAATCCCAGCACTCAGGAGACAGAGACAGGTGGATCTCTGAGTTCAAGACCAGCCTTATCTACATAGATTTCTAGGATTGGCAGGGTTACATAGTGAGACAATTTTTGGGTTTTTTAAATCTTATTACAGGAACCTTAAAACACAAGCAGGTATGGTCAAAAAGCTGTGTAATGAAATGTCATGCATTCATCACCCAACTTAAATGATTATCCATTCAGGGATTTTTTTTAATAAATAATAGGGCATTACAACAAGTCTGTGGAGCCCTTTAGTTATAATATACAGGAGCATCCTATGCATTGTAGGGATACTTCATGAATCCCTGACCTCGTGTCTCCTTAATGTCAGTGGCACTCTCTTCCCTGGCCAGACTGGTCAAAGGAAACATAGCTTTAGGGCTGGAGAGATGGCTCAGAGGTTAAAAGTATTGCCTGTTCTTCCAAAGATCCTGAGTTCAATTCCCAGCAACCACATGGTGGCTCATTACCATCTGTAATGGGGTCTGGCGCCCTCTTCTGGCCTGCAGGCATACACACAGACAGAATATTGTAAACATAATACATAAATGAATAAATAAATATTTTTAAAAAAATAGCTTTAAACATTATCAAATGCCTTGTACAGGCATAATCACCCCTCAGTTGAAAGCTACTGATGTATACACCTAATTCAGTGCAAGTAGTATCAGCACTTCTGTGATTCCGAAATCCCTGAACCACCTTTAATCATCTCTGCTCAGTGGGTGAGTTTTTCTAAAGTTTTTTTTCCCAGAGAGACTTTAGGGTCCTACTTCCAGTAAGACATTTTTTCCTAATTAGGAAGGGGTGAGTATGAGGAGCTCCAAGGCTGCCTTTTGCTGCTTGGCAGACCACAATAAGATCCAGCTGTTAGTAATGGTCGGCTGTGGAAATCCTGTCTAGGACTCTCCAGGAAATCACATGTGGGAGCCTAGGGTTCCTCTGAACACCCTTCAACAAATGCCTACAGCTGAAGTTTCTTTTGAAATTGTTTATTCAGGAAGAAGTTAATTGAGTAGCAAGACTCAACTATGTCCCGAAAGATGCTTAAGTGAACATGTCATTAGGATGCTACATGCTACATTTTATCACATGTAGATCTGTGTGTAAACCCAATTGTTGACAGAGGTTTCTCTCCAGCCCATTGTGAACATGTCACTACGATGCTACATGCTACATTTTATCACATGTAGATCTGTGTGTAAACCCAATTGTTGACAGAGGTTTCTCTCCAGCCCATTGTGAACATGTCACTACGATGCTACATGCTACATTTTATCACATGTAGATCTGTGTGTAAACCCAATTGTTGACAGAGGTTTCTCTCCAGCCCATTGTTTCATAGCACTTCCCCCCTTTTTTTTCCAAAAAAAAAAAAAAATTCTGAATCTAATCTCCTTTGTTTAGCTTTCTTCCTGACGATTATCCATAACAATTTCTAACCAACTCTCTAAAAAAGAAAAACATCCATAATCCACTTTTTGGGAATGTGAGCATTGTTTTCCAGACTACTTCCTGCTGATTGGGGGCACTGATAAGCTTATGCAGCTTCCTAGCATTCTCTGTCTTCTCTGTTTCCCTCAGCTTCTCTTTGGGCTGTAGACATTGTTCCCAGCAGTTCACTCCAGCTTCCCACTTAGGGATGCAAACCTCAAAATGAATGTATTTCTGTTTTCCACTTTTGAAAAAACAAAAAGAATTCCTAATGATGATTCCTGGGTTGAACCTTGTGAGTCTTTCCCATCTTTTTTTAATTAAAGGAAAAAGAAAAAGAAAAACAAATGGCTAAGAAATGGTGTGTTATCACACAAAAGAGCTTTTTTCCCTTTATGAACTGATGACAACTGAATATGATATATGCTCTGGATCAGATCTCTCTAGACGAAGTAGTGGGATTGTGTAAATATTAGTTTGCTAATGTTGAAAATGACACCATCTATGTTAGAGAGCATCTTTGGAGTTAGGAATTGCTCACTGAAATATTAGAGATAAAAAGACATTGTGTGGAATCTTTTCAAAGATTTTAAAATATATACATTTGTCACAACAATTTATTAGTAACATAAAGTAGAGCAGGCAAAGAGAGTAACTGTGATTGGTTTACATAACTATCTGTATGGATATTAATAAAAATTAAAGTTGTGGTTTATGTAGTATATATTGATAACAATAAACCACTACAGAAACATTGAAACATAAAAATTAGATTTAAAATAAATCCAATAAAATGTTTGGAGATGTGCTGTGATAATTGGATTCTTTATTTTAAGAACTATGAAACTATAAGATATACATTATACAATAGCATGATTTAATGAACTACTTTTCTTTATATTAGGCATAATTGACAATGATATTAAATACTTGAATAATATAATATACATGCTGTATATATGATATCTTATTCATGACAGAAACATTAAATCTTTAGAACTGAACACAAATTATAATCTTGTGAGTAAGCATAACTGGGTGATTAAGCAAAATTAAAACAGATGAACTCTTCTGATTATATGCATTTATTGTATTTGCTTGAAGATTTGAAAATCAATATTTGAAAACTATACTAACAGTATTTTAAGCAATCTACTTTAAATATTGAATAATAAATACTTTTGTGGTGCTTCTGTTTATCACACATGCCCTTTTGCCTGCACAGTTACTAAACTCTTTAAAACCATATGTAGACTATAAAGTCCTAAAATATGGAAATTTCTAATTGAACATATAAAATATTCAAGGTATTTTGGGTATAAATATAGGTTATTAAATTTGTGTATGTCATGTGCTTAATTATTTTATTATTGGTGTATTAGAGATAGGATCCTGGATTTTAACTCAGAGCCTTGTATATAGTAGGGACAGGTTTTACTTATTTTGAATAAATTTTTTTTATTGATGTGCCAAGGCAGATGGGGAAAATTCCACATGGTTCCTCTCCTAGGTGAAAAGCTACATGAAGTCATTATTTGCTAAGGGTCAATAGACTTCAGGCACAAATTTCCACATAGGTTGTCCAATTCTAAAGTGGTCAGGGTTGGGCACATAACATATGAGCAAAGCTAAATGAACTCAGTAGGTTATATATACAGGTGTGCATATATGTGTATATATATATGTGTGTGTGTACAATGTGCATATATATGTATATATGTTTATATATACACACTTATGCATGTATATAACTGGGACAATTAAAAAGTGATTATGATTTTGGGAGGGGTGTGGAGAACTTGGTGGAAAAGAAGGAGAAGGGTGATAATGATGCAATGTTCTCATGTATAAAATTTCCGGAAATATGAAAAACTATTAAATAAAAAAAGAAGCACCACTTCAATTATATTTGCTTAAGGTATACAACGCCCTCTTTTAATGTATTTATATCCAATGAAAGTTTTGGTACAATGAAGAAAATTAAGGCTATCTATAAACTTTATTTTTATTTTGCTGTGAATATTTTTATTTATCAAAAGCCAACAGAGTCCAGCGCTGCAGACTTTCTCCCAGCGTTTGGTTAGGTTGTCTCAGTGTAGTGGAAGAGACTTAGAAAATTTCTAGTCTAAGAGGAAATGGAATGAACTCACATGCCTGTAGTTCCAGCCATGTTTGTTCACTGTTTTCTTTTAATTATCATGTTCTTGTCCTAATTGTCTATAGGTTCTTAGCTCTTATTCTGTCTCAATTCCAATTTTCTGCTACAAATTTCTGTTCTAGTTCATTCTTGTTCTGATTATTCTACATTCCTTTCTTCTTCTCCTATTTCTTCTTCTTCTCCTTCTTCTTCTGATTCAATAGAATCAATGATCTATGAGTTTTATAGGTTTGAAAAATTTTCCTTACCTTTTTGAGATCTCTTTGCTTAGTCTATCAAATGGGAATGCCAGTTCTTGCAGGAGAGTGTTACTTTTCCTATATGAAACATTAGAAATGTAGAAAGATACAGAAATGCAAATTCAGTGTGCTGTTGCTTTGGAAATTACACCTTGTAGTAAAGGAACTCTACTCTTTCTGATGGCCCTTCACCATGTTCTAGGAATTTGTTGGGAAATGCTTATAGTTGTAAGAATAAACAATTGGAAGACTCTTACAACAGATTTTAAGGGACAGTTGGGGTAGCTGTGCTACTATTTCCACATTACTCTCTCATCTTTACAATGATTGAGTAGATGATCTCAGAGATCATTCTATGTCCCAGTGTTGTTTAAAGTATGTGTGTGAGGTGATCTGGATTTCCTTGAGTGAAGTTTTCCTGGCACTTGTTGATATTGTGGGTACAATGAAGTGTGAGAGGGTAGCAGAGGCCACCTGGAGCCCCCATAAGGATGTCCTAGTGGTCTGAGATGGTGGATCCTTCTCTGACACTAACCAGAGAATAGAGAAAGGAGGACCTTTGGGGCCAGATCAGCTGAGACCAATCATGAGGGGCAAGTATAAACCTTGGATTTCTAATTGGATTAATTAGAGAGAGCTCTCTTAACTTTGAATGAAGTAAATAAGAACTTGACTTTTACCGTTGTTAGGGACTCCCTGGGCATGATATGCTCAGGGGATTCGGCTCTCTGATTTAAATTCTTCATTCCTCATACCTTAAATGGTTCAAGACCCTTCGCCCAGCAAACATTTCCAACTTCCTTTTCACAGGCTTTAGGGTAGAATTATCCCATTATATTTCCCTATCACTTTCTGAATGAGAAGGTGATTAAATGTGAAGTTGACACACAGGAGTATCAGCATTAATGACAACTGGTGAGTCCCTTTGTGTGGAGCAGATTCCAAGTCTTGTATTCACTGAGATCTTCCATGGATGGACAGACACTAGGATGTGGGGGGCTTTCAAACACTGACACATTTCTTCTACTCTTTCTTCTTTCCCTATCTCCTTAATTCTTTAACAAGATCTCACATATCCCAGGTTGGCCTTTGTACTTTCTAGGTAGCTGAGGATCATCTTGAACTTCTGATCTTCCTGACATCACCTCCAAGTGCTGAGATTATAGGAATGAACCATCATATCCAGTTTTATGTGGTGCTGGAGCTTTTTGCATGCTAGGTAAGCACTCTACCAGCTGTGCAGCATACCTAATCCCTTCATTGACTCATTTCATTGTTGATATCCCTGTTTCACAAGCCTTCATAAACAGAAAGCCTCTCTCAGAATTGCTCTCTATTAGCTGATGAGATTGCCTTTTATATCATTTTGTTACAGTCTTGCCTGTCTGACTAAAAAGCTTGCAGCTTGACTTAGAACAGATGATAGAGTTAGTTTTTTTTTTCAATCTTCTGGTCAAATAATTTGCAATGATAGTTTTATAAGTAATTGCTGCTATGTTTTTTATAAATATATTTTTTTGAGAAATTTAAGTGCCTTGGCTAAGGCCTGACATTTTCTGGAGGACATAATGGTATTAACATCCATCATCTGAGCCTGAATGGAGATCAGCCTATGCAGAAACCTGAATTTGGAGTCTGGAGATGGGATGCAATGATTGAGTGCTCATGTAGCATGAATGAGGTATTGGTAGTTATTGACAGTGCTACAAAAAGAAAAAAGAAATAGAGCCAAATTTTGCTGAGGAATAATTTGAAAGGTTCTCAAGAAAATTGTTTATTGGGTGAGTTTAATTTAAGCTTCTATATTCATTTTTGTTGAAAGCTTCATTAACTACAAATCCTAGAAATATCCAGTTAGCTTTCTGCTTGATAAGAATTTTCACTTATCTTTTAGCCTTTTACTTTGCCTCCAACAATTAAGAAAATATAATTAAAATTATTTATACCCCATAGGTGAAATGTCATCATTGTTGTCCATGTTTAACTTGCCTAATGACCCTTTATGAAATTCCTTCAAACACTTTTTAATTTCCACTTAGATGTTGGCTCCTTTATTGTTGTTCCACCCAAATACATTTAATTTTTAGCTTTTTAAGATCATTGCATTATAAGAATACATTAAATATCAATAATCTTAAATTAAACCCAAAATAAGCCAAACCAGCCCAGTCCAGCCCAACCCAAATCAAACCAGGGATGGGAGATAAGTCAGTTGGCAAAGTGCTCACCATGGAAGAATGAGGACCTGAATTTGATTCCCAACAACCAGGTGAAAAACAAGATGTAATGGTGCTTATGTATAGTCTCAGTGCTGAGGAGGCAGAGACAGGTGGATATTTCAGGTTTACTGCCCAGCTAATCCTGCAGAATGCACAAGCCTCATGATCCAGTGAGACACTGTCTCAAAAAATAATGTGAATGGAACTTCTGAGGAATTTCACCTGAGAGTTACCTCTGGCCTCCGTACACACCATTTCTGTGCATGTGTTGGGTGGAAGATTCTTGTATCAGAATCCTGGAACACTGAATAGTTCTAAAGGTAGTGCTATGCATGTCTGCACTGCAAAAGTACTTTAAGGAACTCCCCCTCACAGATGCCATGAATGGTGTGATAATGTAGATAGAAGTATACTCAATTATGCTCTGATACAATATAATTTGATTTTAACTTGTATAAACTCTGGAGCCTGGTAAGTTTTACCAACTGCAGAATAATTAGAGTTGAGAAATCACTCCTTGTAGAATGTTGATCCTGTTCTGTTGTAGGGCAAGACTATGTCATCAGTTAAGTCATTATGAGTCAGAGATTCAAGATTTGGGCTGTATCATGCATATCTTCCCTCCATTTTTGAGGATAGTCAGGTAATTCCTACATATGTAGATTATTACAAAGTCAAATTGCAGCCTGAGACTAACATCCAGCAGTAGGTAATTGCTATTTTAATCACTGTGTCATGGAATGTTTGCTTTGGGGAAACCCAAATCAAACATGGAGGGAAGGAGGGAGGGACAGAGTAAAGGAACAAGGGAGGGAAGTAGAGAAAGAGAGAGGGGGAGGGAGAGAGGGAGGGAGGGAGAGTAGGGAGAAGACCAGACCATAAATTCAAGAGAATGCCTCTCATTTCTAATGGATTCTAATTCTGATTTCTATGATTCTAGGTTCTCAGAAACTGTGCTTTAAAACATGGCAGTTACAAGTAACATAACAGAAATAATTTTTCTGGGATTTTCCCAGAGTCAGCATGTACAGAAGGTTATTTTTGTGATGTTTCTCCTGATGTATATAGCCATTGTGCTGGGCAATGGCCTCATTGTGGTGACTGTTATGGCCAGTAAAGGGCTCTCTTCCCCTATGTATTTCTTCCTCAGCTACTTGTCATTGGTAGAGCTCTGTTACTGTTCTGTCACAGCCCCCAAGCTCATCTTTGACTCTTTACTCAAGAGGAAAGTCATTTCCCTTCAGGGCTGCATCACACAGATATTTTTCCTCCATTTCTTTGGTGGCACTGAAATCTTTCTTTTGACAGTGATGGCCTATGACCGCTACGTGGCCATCTGCAAGCCTTTGCACTATGTCACCATCATGAATCGAAGAGTATGTGGGCTCCTGGTAGGTGCAGCATGGAGTGGGGGCTTGTTGCATTCTGCTGGACAAGCGTTCCTCATTTTCCAACTGCCCTTTTGTGGTTCCAACATCATTGACCACTACTTCTGTGACGTCCACCCAGTGTTGAAGTTGGCTTGCTCAGACACCTTCCTCATTAGCCTGCTAGTCATCATCAATGGTGGCTCCATCTCAGTGATCAGCTTTGCAGTGCTTCTGGCTTCTTATGTGGTCATCCTGCGTTCCCTGAGGAGCCACACGGCAGAAGGACGGCGTAGGGCACTGTCTACCTGTGCCTCTCACCTTGCTGTGGTGGGGCTGTTCTTCATACCCTGTTCTTTTGTCTATATGAGACCTTGCATCACCTTCCCTGTGGACAAGATCGTGGCTGTGTTTTATACAGTTGTCACACCTCTCTTGAACCCCATTATTTACTCTTTCAGGAACTCTGAGGTAAAAAATGCCATGAAGAGACTTGCATGGAGGAAGACGACTTGGGAAGAAAAGTAGAAAATTTGAGCAAAACAGGGACAGTAGATGGGAAGTTGGGGATAGCTCAGGTCTCCCTAGATCTTTGCCTTGTTTGACAATGGTCTTATTGAAATTTCCATTTCCTCATATTTATGTCAATAGAAAAACAGTGAAGATATCTAGAGTGGAGTAAGAGGGATATTCTAGTGCCAGAATGGCCTTGAGGTAGATTGGCAAGTCTGGAAAAGTGAAATTCTTCAGTACCCCAAGTCAGTCTGGGAAGATTGAGGAAGGAGACAAAGAAAGAGGAAAATGAAGAGCCAGTGTTCATAGTTTTGTTCTCCGATGTATCTCAAGTATCTAGAACACTTCTTGGCACTTTGTTGGTATTCCATTAATATTAACTGTTCAAATGAGTGAATGAATATATACTAGCTATGGAAAATGAAAACAATGAAAGTAACTAAAATATATAACAGAAATATATTTTCTTATCTTGGAACTTAGAAGTTGTGTAGTAACACAATACAAACAGAATTTAAAGCTCTGAGAAAATAACAAAGCTATTGTAAATGAATGAATATATGAAAGAATAAACAAATGTCATAGATTCAAAGTAACTGTAAATAAACAAATATTATTATATTATATTTACCAAAACTATTCAGAATCATATCAAATGCTTCCCTGCACCTTGACTATTGTAGTGATAAAATGTGTGTGTATGTGTCTGTGTGTGTGTGAGAGAGAGAGACAGAGATAGAGAGAAAGAGAGACAGAGAAAGAGAGACAGAGACAGATAACATGAATCCTTGAAACAAAGGCTGAGTTTCTTCTGGGTATATGAATCAATAATTGAAAATCAGAAAAAAAAATTAAGAGTGCATCAGTACCTGGAGTAGTAGAATTATTGTAGGTCCAATGTCAAGGGCGGGTTGGTAGAAGGTTGAGAAAAAGCAACTGAAATCCTACATTAACAGCACCTAAGTACTGCTTTTGAAAATAATTTCCCCTTTCATCTCCACCTTCTTGGCCATTCAAGATTTTTCGGTTGAAAATACTCTGTTTATCTGTATCCCCTTTTTAATGGGACTATTTGAATATTTTAATGTCTAGTTTTTTGAATTCTTTATATATTTTGAATATCAGTCCTCTGTCAAATGTGGGATTAATGAAGATATTTTTCCATTCTGTAGGCTGCCATTTATCTTATTAACAGTGTCCTTTGCCTTACAGATAGTTTTCAGTTTCAGAAGGTGCCATTTATTAATTATTGATCTCAATGTCTGCACTACTAGTGTTATATTCAGGAAGTAGTTTCCCATGCCAATATGTTCAAGACCACTTTCCACTTTCTCCTCTACTAGCTTCAGTGTAACTGGATTTATGTTGAGTTCTCTGATCCACTTGGACTTGAGGTCTGCGCATTCTTCTACATACCACCATCTAGATATGCCATCACCATTTGTTGAAGATGCTTTGTAAAATCCCATTGTATATTTGAGACTTCTTTGTCAAAAATCAGGTGTTCATAGGTGTATGGATTTATGTCAGGGTGTTAGATTCAATTCCACTGACCCACATGTTTGTTTTTATGTCAATACCAAATTGTTTTTATTACCATACCTCTATAGTAGAGCTTGAAGTCTTGGATGGTAGTACCTCTGGCAATTTTTAAATTGTACAGCATTGTTTTAGCTATTTTTGTTTATCCATATGAAGTTGAGTATTGTTCTTTGCACACACAATGCAACAAAGTTTTAAAAATTAAAATAGTATACACACACACACACAAATATATATATATATATGTTACTCACTAACACATTGGTTTCTCTTGTACCTGATTTTCTAAAATAGTAACATACACATATAGTATTATGACTTGTGATTTTCTCTTAACATATTTCAAAAAGCAAAGCATATATTTTACTACTTACTATTATACAATAACTTATTGAATGAGTGTATTATAATTATTTTACTATTTTCTTGTAAGTATGTCTTGGTTCAACAAGACACATGTAAGCTTACAACTTTTCATATATAGGTGCTGTTGTACACCTTAAGTGTGGAAAGGTTTCTCTGGCATATGTAGTTAGGTGTAAAATTGTTGTTAAAGTTAATGCTTACTTGCTTCAAAAAGTGGTTAGACCAATATTCACTACAACTAGCAATGATTTAAGAGATCCTTTTGCTATATACTCTTCCCAGCATGTGTATCACCATGACATCTTTTGGTAGTTTTGGGCATTCATGCAATATACATTCTTAGTTTACCTGAGAGGCTACAATAAGAATACTAGTTTGAAACAGCTCAACCAGAAATATTCATTTCTTATTGTTTTGCCAGCTCAAAGTGAAGGCAGCAGAAAAGTAGGTGTCTCTTCAGGACTTCCTTCAAGACACAAGGATACAAGTTGAATTATTTGCCCAAAGAGAAAAGCTAGGAATAGAGATCTGGGTGAGAATGAACCCACAGGCATCTAAGACTGGGCACTGAACTTTTGTTTGGATGGTAAAGTGTGATTTTGCAAAGCTGGAAAATCTGGGGTCACAAGTTCTTTCAGACTTTGTCCCACTTCTCTATATGATCACACCTGGGTTATGGCCAAGACAGGGTCTCAAAGGACTATCGTGCTTAAATTACTGGTTTAGTGCCAACTTTTTCCAACTTGGGAGGTGGAAGAGACTGTTTTCTTTTAAGAGTTGGGTCTTCATTTCAGACACCGAGGGACGACATCTTCAACTTACTCTGGCTTTCAGAACAGGAATGAAAACAGAGTGACATTGCTCCTCTTCTGGTTGAGCATCTATTCGTGACTTAATCCAAGAAGTCAAACATTGGGCTTCAGGGCAGGATCTTTAGGGAGGAAGAACAGCCATCTAGTCCCCCAATTCTCTTCTTACATATAGCTTCAGAGAGCCAGAAAAGCACAGTCCAGGGTGTAGGGCACCTATAGCCAAGATGAGACTGTGTTGTAACATGAAGCATGTTGGGAACTACTTTTATAGTCAGAGCCCAAAATTACAACTGAAGCTTCAAAAAATTTCAAACCTTCAGCACAAGGATAAAATTATTAGTTAAGACTTTCAATTTTCACCACAAGTAAGTTTTTCTCTATTATTGATAACTTTTTGCTTAGTTCTACTTTATGTTTGTTCTTATATTATAATGCAATCTATTTGAAATTTGTGTGTGGTATATATGTGTTGAATTGTGTGTGTGTGTGTGTGTGTGTGCACACACATGAATACATGTTCTTGTGAAAGGCAGAGGTTAATGTTAAAATTATTCCCAGTGTTGGAGTTGCAGATGTGTGCTGTTTATCTTTTAACATGGATGGCAGAGAGCTGGACTTAGGTCCTCATGCTTGCACTACAAGTGTTTTACTGACTGAGTTCACTCCCCAGCTCCCCCTCTTTGGCTATTAAAATAACTCTGGGTTTACTTTTCTTTCTAAATTTTTACTGAAGTTTCTGAAATTGTCTTTTATACTTGATATAAAGTTTAAAATTGGAAATGTGACAGACTAGTTAATAACAAATAACAACTTAATTTTGTTTGGAAGGGTTTTGGTGGCCACAGTGTGCTCATATATTTTCTTATGTGACCCTTCAAAACTGTCTGGGACAAGTGACTTGAAATGGCTACTTCATCATTCTGAGTCAAATTTTTGACCTTTAAGAATCAAAACGTTTATGTAAGATTACCGTTGTCTTAATCAGTGATCTCTACAACAGTGGTTCTCAGTCTGTATGTTGTAACTCCTTTGGGTTTGCATATCAGATATCCTGCATACCAGACATTTGCATTATGATTCATAACAGTAGCAAAATCACAGTTATGAAATGGTAACAAAAATAATTTTATGGTTGGGTGTCACTACAACATGAGAAATTTAAACTTAGTAAAGGTTTGCAGCATTAGGAAGACTAAAAACCACTGCTCTACAGGAATAAAAATTACAGAATGAATGAATCTCTCTCTCTCTCTCTCTCTCTCTCTCTCTCTCTCTCTCTCTCTCTCTCTCTCTCACACACACACACACACACACACATATATATATACATACATAACTATACATACATGCATATGTATCCAATTCTAATATCCCCATATACATGGAATATTAGAATGGTTTACACACTGTGGTCCAGGTAGTCAACAATGACTGTGTATTGATGGAATGCCCAAGAATCTAGCAATTGTTCAGTCCACAGGGTTGGATATTTCAGTTGGTTTTAGTGTATGCTGTAATTCTGAAGAAGCTGGCTCTAAAATGCCAAGGAAGAAATAGACTTGCCAGTGAAGGCAAGAGTAAGCAGGCAAAGAGAGAGCAAGATTACCTCTTCTATGTGGATCTTCCTGCCTCAAAAGATTTGGTTTAGGTCGAGTGGGGACCAGGCCTTTTGACTTTCCCCCTTACCCGTCCTAGGGTTCCCAGGGCCCTGTCTTAGGTAGGGGGATTATCCTGCCATAAGTCGCCCGTCCTTGGAGCTCCTCAAATAAAAGGCATCTAGCAGGATTAAAGTAAACAGATCACAGGGCACCCTGTCTTAGGCCATGTGGAGAGCGCCCTCATACCTGTACCATGCCATGTTGAGCCGGTTTCTACAACCTCTGTATGGTGTGCTATTCAGGCGAGGATCCACACTAACTCCCATCATTGGGCCCCGCCTCTATCATTAAAAAAAGACTGTAGGAGCTCCTCAAACAAAAGATATAAGATATGATTTTGGCACCAATAACTCCATCTCCAGACAAGAAGAAAGGGCTTTTCCCAACCCAGTATTCACCTTTTAGTCTGGCCTATGGTGTGTCCTCCTTCCTGGTGCCTACTCCACATAAAGTTACGTGTGCTGCCTGCCAAAAATTAGGCCAGTGTAAAGGGATCAAAATCTAAAATTTTTAACATAGCATTAAACCCAAACACTTTACAGCATGTGTCAAACTTTTCCCAACATCTATAAGCAGTTACAGATATCATTAGATCAATTTCAGTAGGAGTACAATGACATACATTGTTGTTATCAAATACCACCAGTTCCAGTCTCTGAGCAACAGTGACAGGAACCCCCAATTTTCCCCCTTCTTAAGTGAAGAGAGGTTAATATTTTAATTAAAATGAGTTCTGTGTCCCAAAGTTTAAAGCATCAGGCACCCCTCTGTTCCCAGGAGAGGTAAATTGCTTCACCACTCGAGAGGAGAGTCTCTCCTTATCTCAGTCCCTTCTCCTTTAGATCTGACACCATGGTTGACTCTGACTGGTGCTCTCCACGTAATAACTACCTCCCTTTATATAAGAGAAAGGGGGATCTGTTGGGAGCCGTTTCCCCCTAAAAATCATTACAGGAACCATCACCCTGGGGAGCCTGCAGGGAACCCCACAGCCATAACTGTGCTAAGAATATTTCTAATGCCCCACACCCAATTAAAGCTGTTAATGGAAAAAAATAAATAAAAAAAACACTGTGTTTTCTAAACCCAGAGGTTTAATCTGAACCTTAACAGTTGCCCAGTAGTCCATGAAATATTGATATTGTTTTTCTAAGTATATACATTATTTACTGAAGAGTCTATAAAGAATTTACGTTGTTTTTCTAAATACAGTATACATTATTCACACACAAAAAAAAGATTTGGTTTAATCTTCTCACCTCAAAGATCCTGATTAGAAGTGAGTTTACCCATTACAAATGATTTAATTAAGAAAAATAAACCCTTACAGCTGTGCTGTGCACAGCCATTTGGGTTCTAGCTAATTCCAGCTGTAGTCAAGTTGACAAACAAAGAAGGCCATCCCAATCCTAAAAACCCTTTCCTTTATGACTTTTAGAGGGAAAAACTGGGACGTGACAATCTAAGTGGTATCCTGAAGCTCAAACATGGATGAAATCCTTTTTTTGTTCTTTTCTTTTTCTTTTTTTCGGTTTGTGAACAGGGTTGCTTAGACTATGATAGATTTCCAAACCAGAAAAGAAAATAGTAAGCTGTAACTTCTCATTGGATCTCTCTCCTTGTGGGAACTTTCTTTAATTCCAGATAGGCATTTAATGACTGCAACATTCTATACAGGAGAAGGAAGACCAGATGATATGGAAGGAATCCATTTGATTTTGTGATTTGCTATGTCAGGATGTAAAAGAATTTTGCTAAGAAGGTCTAAATTGCTTAATTTTTACTTTTATTAAGTTTCCTAAATCTTTTGGTTTTTGTTTTCAATCATTCAATATCTATTTCATTACGAACCATTGGAGATCTGGCAATATAGATATTTTAATGCAAATAATTCCTTGTGCTTTAATGATCCACAGAATACAAAAAGCTAGAATGGAAATACACCTGACTACTAAAGGAGCATTAGTGGCTTTATAATATAGGGGAAGAGATTAAATTTCTTACAGAGATGAATGGTATTAGTACCCACTTTTAAAGAAATCTACTAGAATATAAAGGTTATAATAAGGCCAGGGTCATTTCTCAGATATTGTATTTGGAAAATTATGACTGAGCATAACTTAGTCAGGGAGTTTAGAACAGTATGGTATGACTGTAACACATGGCAGTGTTCAAGAATGGATGCTGAAGAATAATATGGGCACACCACCAACAAAAACAACAGCTTAGTGAGGTGGCCAAAGAATGCTGGAATTTTATTTCAATGGTAAAGAGAGCTTTAGGAAATTAAAATGGGTAATGATATGATTGGATGACTGACTAATGTCACTATGACTACCATGTTTACGGCTGAGCCAGAATTTGTCTGAGTGATAAGGTAGAAGAGAGTGTCTATGATATTACTGGAGCTTTAGCTCATTTCAAGAATTGACCTTCTTCAAAAACTGAGGATGGTTGGTCCTTGGTAATGGTTTGTGGAATGTTTTAGAATTAATACAAGAATAAATGACTGAATAATGAAGGGATTCTCTCTGTGTGTGCATGCACATGTGTGCTTGTTTGCATATATATTAGCATGGTATATTCATACATGTATGTGTAGGTGTGTAGAGGCAAGAGGAGGATGCCAGGTGTGATATTCTACCAATCTCCACTTTATTCCCTTGAGGAAGATTTCTCACTGGTATCTTACCCTCCTCAGTCTTTCAAAACTATTCTAAGAAGAAATTTGCTTTATTTAAAATGAAAAAGTACCTGGTTGTAAAAAGGTCTAAATATTCTATGGTTTCATTGACTTTCAACTGAACAGTGTGTACCAGAATATTTTATACTTATTATTCCAAGTCTATACAGAGTAACCCTGTCTATAAAAAAAAAAAAACAGACCAACCAACCAATCAAACAAACAAACAAAACCCCATTAAAATAAAAAAATGAGAACTGAGGTGATGACCCAGCAGGAAAAGTGCTTCCTATGTGAGTGTGAGGACCAGAATTCATATTCCTATCACTTTAGTAAAAACTAGCAGATGTTGCCACAGCATGCAGGATGCAGGAGGAAGAGAGTTCAGTATCATTAGGGCAAGTTGTCTAACTAGATTAGTTGACTCTTAAAGCTTTGGGTTCAAATGAGAGAGACTTTGTCTCAACATAAAATGGGAAGTGAGTGAGAAAGACACCCGATGTCAACCTCTGCACACACAGGTGAACAACCATATATGCATGCATGCATCTCTCTCTCTCTCTCTCTCTCTCTCTCTCTCTCTCTCTCTCTCTCTCTCTCTCTCTCTCTCTCTCTCTCTCTCTCACACACACACACACACACACACACACACACACACACACTGCGCGTGCTAAAAAGAACTGTTTCTTACATGCCCCAAGCAAAAATTGTAATAGTT
This sequence comes from Microtus agrestis, assembly GCA_902806775.1. Taxonomy (NCBI): domain Eukaryota; kingdom Metazoa; phylum Chordata; class Mammalia; order Rodentia; family Cricetidae; genus Microtus; species Microtus agrestis. Next base: position 130,706 of record CADCXT010002531.1, on the reverse strand, counting down.
GACAGGTATATATTTTACTTTACACTTACTTAAAATAACTATCTGGAAATAACTCAACTTACATTACTAATGGGTCTTTACTAAGGGATCTAGAATTTATATTAATTATCTTCCATAAAAACTGTTTTCCTCCAGCCCCCAATCTCTTGAAATGTTTCAAAGAGACAGTAGCTGAACTTTCCCAGGTAAGGCTCTGGATGCAGCTGGGACTTCATGGATAATCCACGCAACATCACAGAATTTTACATGCTGGGACTCTCCCAGAACCCCCAGGTGCAGAGGATGTTGTTTGTGATTTTTCCTGTTTGTTTATTTGGTCTCTATCGGAGGCAACCTACTTATAATAATCACAATCATTTTCAGTCCCACCCTGGGCTCCCCTATGTATTTTTTCCTTTCATGTTTGTCCTTTATTGATACTTGTTATTCATCTTGTATGACACCCAAACTCATTGCTGACTCCCTGCATGAGGGAAGAGCCATCTCTTTTGAGGGCTGCTTGGCCCAGTTCTTTGTGGCTCATTTATTGGGAGGAACTGAGATCATTCTGCTCACAGTGATGGCTTTTGACCGCTATGTAGCCATCTGCAAGCCCCTGCACTATACCCCCACCATGACCAAGCACCTCTGTGGTGTGCTGGTGGCAGTGGCTTGGCTGGGTGGTTTCCTGCATTCATTGGTTCAGCTCTTTCTGGTTCTTCAGTTGCCCTTCTGTGGACCCAATGTAATCAATCACTTTGTGTGTGACTTGTACCCTTTACTGGAGCTGGCCTGCACCAATACATATGTCATTGGCCTGCTGGTGGTGGCCAACAGTGGTGTGATCTGCCTGCTGAACTTCCTCATGCTGGCAGCCTCGTACATTGTCATCTTGCGCTCCTTGAGGTCCCACAGTGCAGAGGGTAGACGGAAAGCTCTGTCTACCTGTGGGGCCCACTTCACCGTTGTTGCTTTGTTCTTTGTGCCCTGTATATTTATTTACATGAGGCCATCATCTACTCTGTCCATAGACAAAATTGTAGCTGTTTTTTATTGTATTTTGACACCCATGTTTAATCCCCTCATTTAGACTCTGAGAAATGCAGAAGTGAAAAATGCCATGAAGAATCTCTGGAGAAAATGAGAAATTTTAAGTGGAGAACACAAGTTACAGTGGGGAAATAAATCATTGATATAAGAATTCATATTTGGGGAGCTGTAGTAGAGGTTAAGAGGATTCTGCAAGGTCATAATCCCGGAACCAATGGTGGCGCACACCCCCTGTCATACACACAAACAGAATATTGTATACAAAATAAATAAATATTTAAAAAAAAGAATTCATTTTTTTTATGGGATCTAAGAGCAACTGTCAAAATTTCAGGATAAAATTGCAAGAATGCAGGCAGGTGCTAGCTACTTATCCCAAAATTCTGACAATTACTCAGGTCCTATACAAAATATGAATTCTGTATTCCTACCCACAGCTAGGGTCTGTGTTCAAGTTCATGGCCCATGTTGCCACTAGGGCCTATGTAGAAGTCCAGAGTCTGGGTTCCAACCTGTGGGTGCTGTTGGAGTCTGGGAATCATGCTACAGCCAGGGCCACACAGTTTTGTGTGGCCAATAATTCCCTGTGGTCGTCTGGCTGCTGCCGAGGGTCATGTCTGGGTCCATGGCCCAATAGCAGCCAAGGTCTAAGTTAATGCCCTTGGCTTTTGTTTTCCCCAAGGGTCATGTGGGATTCCTGAGGTCAGGTTAGTCACCTGAATCCATGTTGCTGTCCAAGGACCATGCTACATCCGGGGCCATATAGATCTGAGTGGCACATACCCAATGTCATGATGACTCCATGCCAGAGTTGTAGCTGGCGGGGGATGTCTAGGTTTGTGGTTCTCTCTAGCCAGGATCTGGGCTGATATCCAAGGCTCCTGTGACCATTGAAGGCCATGAAGATGCTTGACATCTGGGGCCATGCTAGTTGTCTGAGGGCCATACTGCTGCTGGGGCCATGTCAATCTGCCACTTGGGGCTATGGTGAGATTCAGATCTAGCCACTGCCAAGGACCATGTCTGGGTCCACGGTCCCAATGTAGTTGCTACACTGCTGAGGTCTTTGTGAAATCCACGGTCCATGTTGCCACCAAAGATCATATGGAAGCCCAGGGTTGGGGCTGAAACCTGTGGCCTTGTTGGTAGCTGGGGACCACACTGCTGCCAGAGACATCCTGATCTTAGTGGCCTGTCCTTCCACCTGGAGCCAAGATACTGTCCAGGCCCAGGTTGCTGTCCAGAGGGCCATGTTTGGGTCCATGGTTCAGCAGCAACTGGGATCTGTGTTTGTGTCTGTGGCCTGTGTCACCTCAGGTGGGGTCATAGGAACCATGCATAATGAAATCAGAGGACCATGTTGAGCCAGCCCCACCCTTTGCTGGCTCTGGGAAAGCTGAGCCTGCCTCTTGATGGACACTGTAGCAAACTGGTATCGACCTTCATGGGAGATCTGGCCCCTGCACTCAGGAGAGATGACTCCACCCCTCACCACAGGCAAGGGAGAACTGACCCTAATGATATGGGTGTAGGAGAGCTGTCTCCACCCCTGGCCTGACTTGGGAGGCCCTGAGGGCCTGGACTGACCAGCTCAGTTATGGATTAGGCCCACAACTGGGCCTGGGGCTGGCCCACTCTAACATCTACCCTGTTTGGGACCTGCTGGAGCTTGTGAAAGGACTGGTCCTGTGGAACAATACCTGCAGAATCTCTATGACTCGGAGCAGCTGTGGGATAACCCGGAGTTCCAGTGAGAACCCAGTGACGACGGTGTGCCAGACACCAGAGGCCTTGAACCAGATCAGTGGTTCATTGCAATGAACATTTGCAAGTAAAGCTGATTGGACAAAAGTGTACACTGTGTGACTCACCATGACTCCCAATGCTACCACCGCCAATGAAGAGGTGTTAGAGAGATGGGAAAGACGAAGTACTGAAGAGGATTGATTTTATTTTTGTCTGTGTGTTTGGTTTGGTTTGACTTTTAAAGATTTTGGGAGATTGCTGTAGGGGTGAGGGGAGGATATGGGGGTACTGGGAGGTGAGTTGAATTAGGGTACATGATATGAAATTCCCAAAGAATCAATAAAGAAATTATGTTAAATTAAAAACCAAAAAAATTGCATGAATGTGTAAATGTATGCATATATCCATACTTACGATTATCAGATTAAATGATTATATCACAGCTCAGTTCCTTTTTAAGAGTTCACCCTAAACTGAAGAATATGGAGGGGCAATCTTTGTTTTCCGCACCTGTGTTTAAGAGGGATCTCCCACAGCCTGGGATACTTAGTGTCTGTGATGAGCAAAGTGGTTTTTGTTGAGGATTAGTAACCTGTTTCTCCACGCTGGATGATGTTCTTGCATTTTTTAGTCTCTGATACTTCAACCTGCATGTTGTGCATCTCTAACATCTTGGGGTCTCCAAAGCGATCCAGGCTTCAATTTCAGAGCTTCATGAAATGGCCTCTCTAGGCCTCTGTTCAGGTACACCCTGCCACATTCCTGGCTTCAGCAGCTTTCCTTAGGCATAGAGGCAAATTTCATGACTTGTTTTTATCTTTGACTCTAAAGCCAGAACCACATGGACAAAGATGCCAAGTTTTGCTGCTTGCTGGGGCTGGAATATAATCTCCTCATTCAATTACGTCTTCACCAATTTTCTGTCCTTCATTGCCTAAGCTTGGCTGTCCTGAAACTAGCTCTGTAGACTAGGCTGACCTTCAGTTTCTAAAATATCCAAACTTTGATTCCTTTATGGCACTTTGTGAACTCACTCTCTCTAGACAGTAGAAAGATGCTGGGCATCTTAAGAAGCAGGAGAGAAGTTTCTTCCTTAAGAGACCAAACAGTATTCACAGGGATTAATTAAATGATGGTCTCCACATTGTCCCAACTTGTGACCTGAAGTTGCTTCTAATGCTGCTACAGCAGTTGATCCTGTGAGGGTGGGGTCATCACCCTCAGAGAGGCGGAGAGCATGTGGGGCTAAAAATCCCCCTGCCATAGTTCCACCTTAAAAATAACCCCTTTCAGTCAAAGGGGAAGGGTTTTCTCTGAGACTGTGTGGATGAAAACTCTTTGTATAAAGCAGGGTGACCAAGCCACTTAACCCTTCAGTGATGCCTGTCTCCCTGGCTTTAAGCAGCACTGCCATTCTGACTTGACAAAGCTAGATGAAGCAGCAAGTTCAAGGTTATATGGACAGGGCACAACAGCAGAAAGACCTACCATCCAGTCATGCTTCTAATTCAAAACTCCTAAGCGACTTTGAAACAACTGCTCTCCTGAGTCTCAAAGCCACCAAGAGGATGAGATTTTGAAAATTTATTTCTTCATCAAATAAAAGGGAAGTGGTAATGAATGATTTCTTGGCTATTTGCAAATGAATGGCTGACCCATTATTTATTTTACCTTTACTTCGATAGTAGCAGGATGTTTTTAGCTAAGACAAATTTCTTTAGTGAATAACATCTGCTTTGTTGTTTTTTTCTTTACTCATAACAATTGCTTTGTGTCATTATAAAAATAATTTAACTCTCATCTAAGATTAGAAGAAATATGAAATGATCATTTTGAGCTCATATGTCTGGGATATCCTGGAAGATGCTTTATGAACTTTTCCAGGTTCACTAGTCTATGATGTTGGGATATGAGAAAATTATGGAGCTCCTGTGGTGTGCACAGATCAAGTCAATGTAAGTTTTATATATTATATTTTCATTATAATTTAAATTTTACTTACTTAGACACAGGTTCTTGCTATGTAGTCCTTGCTTGCCTGGATCTCATTGGGTAGCTCAGGCAGGCCTTGAACTCACAGCAATCTCCTGTCTCAGTATCTTGGCTATGATAGTTATAGGCATGCATCACTAAGCCTGGCTTGATAATCTATTTTGAAAACAAAAAAAAATCCAGAAAAATCCACAGGGGTAATTTTAGTAGAGGTTTTATTGTGTTACATGGAATAGGTAATCCAAACAGGAGAGTTTATTTATTTTTCCTTTTTTTAACTAGTTTTAAATGAATACTTTCCTCTACAGTCACAAAGATGAATCACAGAGATAAATGAACATGCCATTTTTATTTTTCTGTATATTAATTTACTATTCAGCAATATTTTATAAAATTCGGAGTGATTTTTGTACCCCCTTTTCTGTTTGAGAAGAAAGATTAGGTACTTTTCACATTTCATGTATATAACTTTGAAATGCCAGAACTCTGTCTGTCTTGGTTCCTTTCGTCACACTAAGAATTGTTCATGATATTGATCATAGTGACAGTCACAGATATTATTTATTGAACATTGATCACATCCAGCTTCTTATACTCACACAGTATGCACTGCTTTCATGTCCTTTCTGAACATTCAGCTGTTCCAGATCTCTTTCATTTTAAAATGTTAGCCCTGCTTTGAACATTGATACACAATAATTGCAAGCAAGCTTGCTTTTATTTTATAGGTAAAAACACTGAGGCTTTGAAAAATTGTCCATTATCCATTAAGAGCAAATGACAATAGCAGGATCCAAATATAGCGATATTAACCAAACAGTCCACAGTCCAGCCCACAGACACTGTGACAAGACTGCCTGGGGGCAAGTCTTATATCTGCCACAAATTTTCTATTTGTATTACTCAAAACAAAACAAAACAGATCTCTAAAAGCTAGGGGAGATAGAGTGTAGTGAACGGGCTCAAGACAACCCACAGTTGTTGAATGCAGTGTCTTGTTTTCTTCTTGTACAAGGTGAGAATTTACTCTGTGGGCATGTTGTGAGGGTTAAATAATCTGATGTATGTAGTGCTGTTTGGAAAGATCTTGGGGAGGGCTAAGCTCATGCAGGTGTTTGTTCTGCCACTGCTGTCTGGGCTTCTGTCTAGAACATTTGGCCTTAAAGGGCAAGACAAGGCAAAAATTAAAAGATTTTCTTAAAATTTGCAGAAAAAATGTGCTAATCAGAAAGGTCTCTTTTTACTGTTTATACTTTATTGCAAGGAGGTGAAAATTGTTTCTACAAATTTCAGGTTTGCCTTTTAGTCATTGTAGGTAATAGCAGACGTAACTAGATGGATTTTAGTAAGGCGAGACAAGCAAAGCCCAGAAAAATATAAAACATGGAAGCAGGGATAGTAAATTAGATTGGCTTCCTAGATGCCATCCACAGCCTGGGATGAGGAAGCACAGTAGTAAAGGAACAGAAGAGAAGAGGGGGGCGTGCAAATCTCCACATTGGGTTTCTTGCCTGCTCCTCCTCCTCCTTCAGTATCAGCCAGCTTTACCATCAGACAGACTGACACAGAGGAAAGCAAGCATCCTTGAATAATCTTAGTGGAATGCTTTCATTTGAAAGGAGTGGATTACCAGAGGTTGTCAGAGAGCTTAAATATTTTCTCAAATGCCATCAAATTGACCATGAAAACGGTCAGAGGTGCGTCTCACTTGGAGCTAGAAAATTACTGGCTATTAAAAGTTCATTCAAAGCTGTAACTAAAGAAACTGGGATAATGAGTCATTATTTACAGCTAATAACTTGTGCCCAGTTAAGAAAAGGACATATGCTAACATTTAATGAATAGCAGAATAAATGTGTCTTAAGATTTTTAGAAAGACACATGTTAAGAGGAGAGTGGAGTATTCAAAACAAACATTGCAACATTCCCAACCCCTGGAGTTAATTCTCTCACATATGTTTATTTTTACTTCATAGGAGACACTGCAATTGTACACTCAGTACCCGTGGAGTCTATGGAAATACCACACAATATTACAGAGTTTTTTATGCTGGGACTCTCCCAGAGGCCAGAGGTCCAAAGAACTCTCTTTGTGGTATTCTTGATTATCTACACAGTCACAGTTTGTGGCAACATGCTCATTGTGGTCACTATCACGTTCAGCTCTAACCTTGCTTCCCCCATGTATTTTTTCCTTTCCAATCTATCTTTTATCGACACCTGCTACTCCTCTTCTTTGGCCCCTAAACTCATTGCTGATTCCTTGTATGAAGGGACAACTCTTTCTTATGAGGGCTGCTTGGCCCAGCTCTTTTCAGCTCATTTCCTTGGAGGTGTTGAGATCATTCTGCTCACAGTGATGGCCTTTGACCGCTATGTAGCCATCTGCAAGCCCCTGCACTATACCCCCACCATGACCAAGCACCTCTGTGGTGTGCTGGTGGCAGTGGCTTGGCTGGGTGGTTTCCTGCAATCATTGGTTCAGCTCTTTCTGGTTCTTCAATTGCCCTTCTGTGGACCCAATGTAATCAATCACTTTGTGTGTGACTTGTACCCTTTACTGGAGCTGGCCTGCACCAATACATATGTCATTGGCCTGCTGGTGGTGGCCAACAGTGGTGTGATCTGCCTGCTGAACTTCCTCATGCTGGCAGCCTCGTACATTGTCATCTTGCGCTCCTTGAGGTCCCACAGTGCAGAGGGTAGACGGAAAGCTCTGTCTACCTGTGGGGCCCACTTCACCGTTGTTGCTTTGTTCTTTGTGCCCTGTATATTTAGTTATATGCGTCCATCAACTACTTTACCTATAGACAAAAACATGGCAGTGTTTTATGGTATTCTGACACCTATGTTGAATCCACTCATTTATACTCTGAGAAACGAAGAGGTGAAAGATGCCATGAGAAAGCTCTTTACACACTCAGAAATTCTAAGTACCTGAGTGCTAAGGAAGGTAATAGCAGGGACTCTATTTCTCTAAATGAAACAGCTAAAGTTTGCTGTTTTCACTCCCAAATATCACCTTGTTACAGTTATCCATCCTACCATCATCATAGGATTTAGGGCTTACAATCTTTTTGACTGAAATTGCACAGTTTTATTATGGACTTGCTGTTTGAAATATGTGGCCTGGATTTTCATTATTGGTTTAGAAATAAGAAAACTATGTCACCTGTTGTGGTTAATTGAATTTTCAAAGTTATCTAGTTTCAAAACTCAATCTGTTATTTTTGAGCAATTATATCCCATTTGACAGGGTTTTCCACTTTTTAAAGGTATTAAGTGTATATCTCAATAAACTTGGAAAACCTGTGAAGACAATTTATGTTTCCCAGTGTTATTTCAACAAATGATCTAGACAAAACTTTTAACGCAGTTTCCAGACATACGAAAGCAGTATCATTTTCATTAAATGGCATGACAAGTTGTGTCTGTGTGATAACTGAGCTACAGAAAAGGAAGGAAGAGCACATCTGAAAATGCTTGAGGCTTAGTCACATGAGTGAAGAAATGCTATCAAATTCATCATAGGATTTTCTTTATTCAAAACACAGAAAATAAGAGAAGATTTTTCCACATGTGAGCACATTTATATATGATTAATACAAATGCAAAAATAAAATTAAAGAGACCTGGTACTCATTAGAATGTTGCCTATCAACGCTCAGAAAATGACAATTGTCTTTTCTCTCAAAACAAGGCATTTTAATGCTTGACAAATTACTTGGAAGTTAAAACCACTTTCTTCTCTCACAACAGGACCTAGATTCAGGTATCAGCACCCACATGGCAACTCATAGCTGCCTGTAACTCTGGTTCCCGGAGAATCTAAAGCTTTCTTCTGACCACTTTAGGCAACAGGCATATATGTGGTACACATGCACACATTCAGACACTAACACATACACATAAAATAAAAAATAAATATTCAAAAAATCCAAGATACTCTGTTGCAAGTCTGCTCCCATTGCTAAAGAATTTCCCGTGTCTCCACACATTGAAGCACATCTGCACTCATGACACATCCTGTCTGAAGTTAGCCTTCCTGCCTTCCTGCAGATCTCTCTATATCTCACCACCATGACTTCTTTACACTTCAACTGTTTTTATTTTTTCTCTCTACTTTTCAACTACTGCTTCTTTGATATAACATCAGATACAGCTAAAAAGTTTGTAAAGCCTCTGCTGGCCTAAAAGGTGGTGACTACACCCTGGGTGTAAAGTGTTCATTCTTCAGCTTAACAAAGCAGCCTAGGGGGGAAACGGCTCCTCACAGATCCCCCTTTCATTTCAGGAACCATCACCCTGGGGAGTCTGCAGAGAACCCCACACCCATAATTATGTTAAGAATCGTTCTATTGACAAAACCTGCCCCACACCCAATTAGCTGTTATCTGTTAGCGGAACCCGCCCCACATTCCAGCTATCCAGGGAACTAGGTGTGGCAACTCCTGACTTCTTGGCCTACAGTGACCTGACCAAAAACCTCCTGGCCTACGTGACCTGGACCACACGGCCAGATTCCGTGCTCCTGTGCCCTGCCCCCAAGCCCTCATCCAGGGGCTATATAAGCTGTAACCAGGACCCTAATAAACGAAGACTGTGACAAACTTCAAAAAAGAAATATAATAGGTAAAAGTAAAAATAGTAGATTGGATAAGATCAGTTGACTAGTGGAGGGGATAAACTCTGATTACAGCATCCTATGTATTTTCTTATGTGTAGCTCATATAACATAGCCTTCCATCTATGCACACAATCAGCTCCAGAGCCATTAGACATGTGTGAAGTGTAATACAGCAAGGACTTTATTTCTAAAAAAAAAAAAAAATTTCTACGAACTATAAGGAGATTGGCAGCTCACAGTATATGGGAGCAATCCAGTCTATGAGCTTTAATGTACTGAATCTGAGTACAGGTAAGACATTATGTAAAATGGCATGAGTACCAGTGACTGCACACTGTCACTGATAGGGACCCATAACGCATAGGAGTGATTGAGATGGGAGTTTTACTTATTACTACTGTTTCCTAATTTGAGTATTCAATCCCTAACAGTAAGTAGCCCTTCATAGGCATTCAAAACCACTTTTCATAATTTGTGTATGTTTATGCCTATCAATTCTCATGATGCTATGAAATTTTAATTGGAAGTATGCTGGAAATTTGCAAATGACTTCACCCTCAGTTAGATAGAGACCATAGAGAAAATATTGTGTTTGTTTACTTTGACTATATGGAAACTTACAAGCAATCAAACTAAAGCATGCTTCCTTTCAAACAAACATTTAAAATATAATGCAAATTTAGGCTTTTTAAAAATTTAAATGACAAATCCCTAATTGGTTTTCTGATACCAAGTGATCAGCCTTGAAATCATATACATACAAGCAGTATTAAACAGACTAAGCAGGTTGTATTTGTATATATGTAACAATGATAATCAAAGAAAAAGATGTCATGAATTAGAGAAAGAGTAGGAGGACAAGGAGGAGATTGGAGAGGGTATAGGTAGGGTTGAAATGAGGAAAGGATTGGGGAAAAGGATGCAATTGTATTTTAAAAAATAAAAAAATTATTAAGGAAATAAATATAATAAAAACAATAAAAAAACAAAGCAGCCTAGGCATCTACACCTTCCTGATGCTGTTTCCTTGCCCCCAGATGAGCCCTTGTGCTTAGGCTACGCCCAGTATAAGAAGAGAGGATATGCAAGGAATAATAACTGATGTTAATTGGAGCTTGGTTCATGTTAGACAAGGAAATGAAAGACTACAGACTTGAAATAAAGTAAAAGTTCAGTTTTAAATTTTGTGGAAAACATGCCAAGAAATGGAAAGAGAATAGCAATGCTTGAAACTTTTATGTACAACAGTCTTGTGGGCTGGAAAAGTACTTAAAACAGTGTTTTCTTCATTTCCCCAAAATAGAATTTAGAATTTGAATGGAAATTAGAGTGAATACGTGTGTGTGTGTGTGTGTGTGTGTGTGTGTGTGGCAATAAGACACACATATTTACATACAATGTTTCACAAACACAAGAAGACAAACAATGCATATTCTCACTAATATATCAAAGTCAAAGCATTTGATCTCACTGAGCTTGAGAGTAAAATACTCACAGACACTGGGCTGGTTGGAAGTTAGATAACAGGAACCAGACTACACTTATTTAGCAACAGTCGGTTCTAAATACAGTGGGTGACTATGCTCACAACAATTTGTTATGTATTTTACGAAGAACAACAGAGGAGTTAAAGAGTTTCAATGCAAGTGGATGACAAATAATTTTAACAGGGTTGATAAACTTGCTATTCTGATTTGAATACTGACTTTGTTTATTGTATTGAAACCACATCATAAATACATATTAATTATGCCAATTAAACTTTGAAGCAGAAGAAAATTGACTATCTTAAGTTTTATTAATTTAAGGAGAACAAATATCCAAGAAACAACATCAGACATTGTTTATAAAAACACAAATCACCAAGCTTATGGATCACCAGCTTTGCACATTTGACCCCAGAGCTTCTTCATAACCTTTTTGACCTCTTCATTTCTGAGGGTATAGATTAGAGGGTTCAGCATAGGTGTCACCAGAGTACAAAATACAGTCACGGATTTGTCAGTGGGGAAGGAAGTCAGAGGCCTTAGGTACAGGTAAGAACAAGGTACAAAGAATAAGACAATGACAGTTACATGAGAAGCACAGGTAGACAGGGCCTTGCGACGACCTTCTGAACTGTGATTCCTCAGGGAATGAAGGATGGCTATATAGGAAGCAACTAGCATAGAGAAAGTAAGGAAACACAGTGACCCACTGTTGGCAGCAATCAGGGGCCCAAGAGTGTGAGTGTCAGTGCAGGCCAACTCGAGGAGTGGTATTAAATCACACATAAAGTGGTCAATGATATTTGGGCCACAGAATGGTAACTTGGGCCATGCATAAAATCTGTATTCCTCCATGGATGAATCCCAAAATTATAGCAGCTCCCACCAAGAATATACACAAAGGTCTGCTCATGATGGTTATGTAGTGCAAGGGCTTGCATATGGCTACATAGCGATCATAGGCCATGGCAATCAGGAAGATGATTTCAGCTCCTGCAAAAAAATGCTCAGCAAAAAGCTGGGTCATGCAGCCATTGAAGGATATGCTGCTCTTCTCAGAGATCAGGTCATAGATCATTTTGGGTGCTATGGAAGAAGAGTAGAAACCATCTATGATGGACAAGTAGGACAGAAAAAAGTACATGGGAGTAGCCAGGGCCGGGCTGATGAAGATGGTGACTGAGATGAGCGTGTTACCTGCCAGTGTAATCAAATAGATTATTAAGCACACAATAAATAAGAGTTTCTTCAGATCTGGGTCTTGAGTCAAGCCCAGGAGGATGAATTCTGTGACATTGCTCATGCTTTCCTTGAGTTTAGCTAAGGCTCTGAGCATATGGTCATCTGAAAAGAAACCATAGGGTGTCTCAGTGATGATATTTAAAAAGAAACACTGAAATACTCCATCATCTCATTACTTCTGGTCCCAGAAGTTGATGTAGCTGCATTACTTCTCACCTCTGCCAATAGTATCATATTCCATGCAGTAATAAAGAACAGAAGTAGGTTGTATCATTTCTAATGAGTTTTCACGGAATAATGACCAGACATTATAATTACTAAAAGAACCCCCTTTTTTCCTATTTGGTTGCCTTGTCCAGCCTCAATATGAGTGCTTTTACCTTGTCTTATTGTATACTGTTTGGTCCTGTTTGATTATTGATATTGGAGGTCTGCTTTTTTCTGAAGAGGAAAATGAGGGGCAATGGGTCTGGGAGCAGAGTGGGGAGGTGGTGGGGCAGCTAGGAGGAATGGAGGAAGGTGAAAATGTTGTTGGGATGTATTATATGAGGGAAGAATCTATTTTCAATAAAATGAAACCCAACAGTCATAATTAATAAAACAGGTCACTTCCAAATTCTAACCAGTCCCTCATATTTCATTGTGTTTTTTGGAGGGCAAATAGCAATATCAATTATTTTGAAGTTATGTTTCTCTACTAATGTCAATTTGGAAGTAGCAGTATTCTAAGAAAGTCAACTGTGGACACCATACTAAAACAAATCTTCCTAAATTGAAAGTACATGCAATCTGTGTTCTATTGTTCCTTTCTATCACAAGAATGCTGCTATACCCCTAAAGACAGACATTGCTGCAGACTGAACTTTGTCATTTCTGAATGTCCCAGATCTATCTTTGTTACAGTACTCTAAATGTCCCTCATTTCAATGCCACTGGTTTCATGCCCAATTCACACCTACCCTTTCATGTTCTTTTCATCTATATCTTTGAATGAGTACATGTAAGTGGTACAAAGCCTTCTTAGAGGCACTCAGAATCTATAAAAAAATGTGTTTGAATTTAAACTTCTAACATATCTAGTCTAGTAATATGTTTCTATTAGGCCAAACTGTCTGCCACACTCACATTTACAAATGACATAGCAGAGGCTTAGGTAACCATATGATATTACATAAATGAGAGAATTAGATAATATCATAAGCTTTTCATTTTTCAGAATAACTTCAGTGAAATATAAGATGAACTTGTAGTTTTCATTGTCAAGTGACAGAAATTTTGAGGCTATAGCAGCGTATTCTTTTAAATGAACGATATTTGGCTTTTTAAGAGCTGTCAATTTTCAGATTTTATTCTTTCTCTGTCCAATTTTTTCTTCTTTCCTTATTATCTGTCAAAAATGCCACACAATTTTTACAACATTTTGGCTACCAAGAAAAGAATCCTGACCTCTTACCCCCAATAAAAGTAAGAAAAAATACATTTGGTTTTCAGGATGGCTAAGTCCCTGAGTGTTTCAATTCTTTTTATGGCTCCTGTAGATGGAAGCTTTGTTGCTAATAGTTCTCAATGGGTTTACTTCATTCACAAATCCTAACTTCAAAGTGACTTGTGGAAATCATGAACAGCGGGAAAACGTCAAATGGTTACAAGGTTCACAGTATACTTGTGAGATGTTATAGAAATACCTTTATTCCCAATACTACCTAATTTAGATGAATTACAGAAATTATTTTCTAAGGATAAGTTGATGTTATCGTGTCACACTTAGGAATTTTCATAGGAAATACTAATCTTTAAGTGTATTAACTTATTCAGTGAGAATAAGTCAATCTATTTAAAAATTTAGAGGAAAAGATGTAGTTTAAACTGACCTGGGTCTAGTTAGTTGTGGATTCCTGTTTGTAGACTGAGTACATCATTTTTTCCCTGGGCATGTGCAGCATGGTATTCAGTGAACTCCATAAACTGAAACTGGAATTAATATTTTTATAGACACTGTCCAATTTAGATATTATTATCCCGTTCAAAGCAAAGATTGCTCCAAATATAAGCTATGGAATAGATATTGCAACATTTTGATAATTCTAGGACCCCATTCTTATGACCTTTCTCTATTTTCTTATTGAATTCAATCAAAAGGCAAACATTATTGAGATCAGGACATACCACTATATTCAACTACAAAATAAATAAGTAAATAAACAACTTGATTTTCTTTAAATATTTGGTTTGAGCTTTGCTTCCTAAGTGTTTGTGAACCCTGTGCAGAGAGAATTCCTTTAATACTTAATTAAAATTCCCCTTTATCTCTGTCTTCAAAGACACTCACCAACTTCAATTGCAGCTTCTCCTAAACAAATCTTCATTTGTTGATATATTCTTGCTTCAGTCGCAGGCTCACTGACCACTCTTGATCTTTTTGATTCTTCCTTGATCTAAAGAAAACTTTAAATCAGCAGTTCTCAACTAGTGGTTTGAGACTTCCTTGAGAGGGTTGCCTAAGACAAATGGAAAAAAAAGATATTTATAAATCATAACAGTAGAACAACTATAGTTATGAAATAACAATGAAAATAATTTAATGGTTGGGGAGCACCACAGCATGAGAGTTGCTACTATATTAAAGAGTTGCTGCATTAAGAAGGTTGAGAAACACCAATTTAAATAGACTTTGACAGCCTGTAGAATCTGGTCATGCTTTGGCCTCTCAAACACCCAGAGGATTAGTAAATAATTAAGGCTGAAGTCTTTGCCAAATCAGCTGTCAAGATCTTTGGGTTACTCCCATTTGGCACCCACAAAGACCATTAGCAAGGACTAGTTTTAGAAATGCATTTATTTAAAAGTAAACTCAGTTGCAGGACTTTGGAAGCTTTCTTCTATTTTTTTTTTTTTTTTGTGATTGTGACATTGTGGAACCTGGACCATGAATGGAAATCTTAGTATTCAAAATTATGTGCTTGATTACTATTATAGATTGTGATATATTTTGTTTATTTTATTTTACCTTATCAGTGTCTGACTGAAGATATTAAATGGCAGGATTACCAGCATCAAAGATTGTGTAGAAATTAAGAAAAATCAAAGAACTGCCATCTTTTTCTGCTAAACCAAGGGGCATGTATCTTTTTCTCTTTACTGGCAGAGGATGCTTAGTGGTGCTCTAGATCAGTATTCATAGAGAAAGTCACACACCCAAGGATTTGTGTAAAATATATGTCAGTTAGGGTCAGAAGCACAGAAAAACCCTACAAATGAGACTCTACTATTTTCTCTTCTCCAGCTTCTAAGCTGATAAAGAACTGATTGTAATTGCAAGTGGAATCTTTGTTCTTTCTTAACAACTTTTGATTTTAAATAAAATTAGCAGATACTCCTAAATTCCAGGGCTCACAAGGCAAAGCTTTTGGCTCCATGACTGGCAGTCATCCTTTCCTTTTATTTAGTTTGTTTCTGTGCCTTTGTTTGATATCAACCTCACTCATGAGGCCCTCTTCCTTTTCATTTCTAAAGTCATTATATATATATATATATATATATATATATATATATATATATATATATATATATAGTGTGTGTATGTATATATACATGAATATGTATATAAATCCATAGAATGCTATTTTAATTAATTTAAGTGCAAAGTTAAGTGACATTAAGCACATTCATTATTGTAAGCCATCTAGATCAACAATTTCTAGAAAACTTTCTTGTTTTCTTATTTCTTAAGCAGATATTCACTTATCTTTTGTTTTTTAACTCCCTGGCAGATACTGTGCTAGTTTCTGTCTATATGAATCCATCTACACTAGGTACATTGTATATTGAAATAACACAGTATCTACCCTATGCACACTTCCTTATGGGATGGTGGAGGTAAGGATTGAAATCATGGCTTTGTTGATAATAGCACACAGGTATTTTATTGTGTATATCCTATTTCATTAATTCTAGTGAATTTTTGGTTAATTTGTTCTGGAGTAAGTTTCAGAATTATATTAATTTTTGAGATTTTCTCAGTAATAAAGGGTCTCCTGTGAAAGGCAATCTCAGAAGTAGATGTCACAGAGCAATTCTGCAAAATACTTATAGAAAAAGTTTTGCTTTTTAAAAATGTTTCATTTCAAGTAAGATAATCCAGACTCAAAAAAAACTTCTCTTTTTCATATATAGGTCTTAGTTGGTAATTATATGCATATATACATATATATGTGTGTGTATGTATGTATATATATATGGAGAGAGAGAGAGAGAAGTATGGTTACAGACTTCGACATTAGACAACAGATTACAGGAGGGAAAAAGGTGCTAATGAAGATTGGGGAGAGCAATATGGTAAAGGTGACTTGAAAGCAGCAAGCATTCTCTAAGGAATGGAGTATGGGAAGGGAGGGTCCTGTGTTAGGGGAATGAGAGGGAGAAGTACAGAACAAACTGATTTATAAGGCCATAGACTAAACTCATATTGTGTATGCTAATTAAATTAAAAAACAAAAACAACAAACTCGTTCTATACTTCTGAATGATAAGATGACACAGACAGGTTAAAAGTCAGTCACTGCCTAAGAGAGATACTTGCAGTCTATTACATAGCTGAAACAGTGGAATACAAAAACCACTTTTACAAAGATGAACTCAAAGTTAATCAACTAGTAGATGAGCACATGAATGATGAAGACTTTATAGTTCATAGACACACATACGATAAGCATATTGTCAGAAGATGTGTAGCTTCAGTTCAAGACATTTGATATTGACAGTGGGAGTGTTATTACGATGAGAACTGGCAGCTGTCTCTTACACTGCTGGTAACATACCCACTACGAGAAGCCATTTGATGCTGCCTATGCATTAAAAAATGAGACTTAAATGTTTGGTTTTCTTAAATATTTTAAGGAAACTTCCTCATGAATGTGCTACAGAAACATGTACAAGTATATTCACCATAGAATTGTTTTTTAATAAAACAAGTTTTTTGGATGTGATAAAAGAGAAATAGTTAAGTGAATGAATGCATCAGTAACATATAGCTGATATGATTGGCTATTTTATAGCAATGCAGCAAAAGGGAAATCAGGTTTATATCTATCAATAGAGATGTGTCTGTACAACAACAGAAGGTGAAACAGTACCTGCAGGCTGATATAAACTGGTTATTATCCCAGCACTTGGGATGGAGACAGGAGGATCTTTTACTTAATATTAATTAAATATATTCATTTATTTTAATCCAAAATGCAGTTTCCTATATCTTCTCTCGTCCATTTCCCCCATGTCATTCCTCCCCTCCCCTCAATCTACTCCTCCTCTGTTGCTGTTCAGAAAGGGGACAGTTCTCCTATTGGTGTCAACAAAGCATGGCATATCAAGTTGAAGTTGGACTAAGAGCCTCCCCTGTATTAAGTCTTGCAAGAGTATCTCACAATTAGTAACAGGTTCCTGGAAGCCAGCCTTTAGGAATAGACCTTGCTCCTGCCACTAGGAGTTCCAAAAATACATCAAACTACACAACTGTCACCCATATGTAGAGGACCTAGCTTGGTCCCATGCAGGCTCCCTAGCTGTTGATCCATAGTCTGTGAGCTCCTATGAGCCCACATTATATGTATTTTTGAATTCTCTTGTGAGTACCTTGCCCCCACCCCCACCCCGGGTCATACAACCCTTTCTTCCTCTCTTCAATGGGATTCCATGACCTTGGCTGTGGATCTCTGCATCTGTTTCCATCCGTCATTGAAGGCTCTTTGATGACTCTTAGGGTAGTTACCAACCTAGTTGCATAAGATGGCCTGTACAGGGTACATATCTACTATTGCTAAGAGTCTTAGCTGAGGTCATCCTCATAGATTCATGCGAGTTCCCCTTGCATCAGGTTTTTACCCAACCCTGAAATGCACTTTTAAATCAATTTATCTATTTTATTAATGTCCTTCTTCATGAACCCATACACCTGACTCCTCATGTTCTCATCTCCACCTGCTCCCTATCTACTCAGGAGATCAAAAGAGGAGATTTTGCTTTTTATAACTTCATTAAAATGCAGACTTACATTCACAAATGATCATTAAAATGGAAAAATAGAAGTAAGTAAATAAATTCATGAGAATGATGTTTATTTAAATTTTGTGTAAAATATACAGGGTGATGAAAATACAACAGTCATATTTGAGACTTTTTATGTCACAACATTATTCTATGGTCATAGAAAGTTACTTAAAATAGTTTTTCTTTTTCAGCCCTTGAATCTTTGTCCATCAACTGGAGGATTTCATTTCTTCTTCTTCCTCCTCCTCCCACTACTACTCCTGCTTGTCCTCTGCCTTTCCCCTTCTCATGGTGAACCGTGAATTCTTCTAGGGTACTCCTTGATACCTAGCCTCTCTGGAGCTGAGGATTGTATTCTGGTTATTATTTGCTTTATATCTAGTATCCACCTAGGAGTGAGTACATACCATGTATGTCTTTCTGGGTCTGGATTGCCTCACTGAGAATGATTTTTTTCTAGTTATATCCATTTGCCTACAGATTCCATGATGTCATCATTTTTCTTTATAGCTGAGTAATAATTGGGTAAACATACCACATTTTCATTATCATTTCTTTGATTGAGGGGCATTAGGTTGTTTCCAGCTTCAGGAAGTAGGATAAATGCTATTAACATAGTTAAGAAGGTATCCTTCTGATATAATTGGGCATCCTTTAAGTATATGCCCAAGAGTGGTAATGCTGGGTTTTGAGGTAGATTGATTCCTGATTTTCTAAGAAATTGCCATACTCATTTCCAAAGTGGTTGTACAAGTTTGCACTCCCACCAGCAGTCTGACTCCACATCCACTCCAACATATGTTTCTTCAGTGGTTTTGTTCATAACTATTCTGACAGGTATAAGATGGTATCTCAGAATCATTTTGATTTACTTTTCTCTGAAGACTAAAGATTTTGAGCAATTCCTGAAATGTCTTTTGACCATTTGAGAGTCTTCTGTTGAAGATCTTTTGTTTAAATCTGTGCCCCATTTCTTAACTAGATTATTGGTATTTTGATGTACAGTTTTTTTTCAGTTCTTTATATATTTTGGAGATAAGTCCTCTGTCTGATGTGAGGTTGGTGGAGATCTTTTCTAATTCAGTAGGCTGCTATTTTGTCTTATGGACCATGTCCTTTGCTTTATAGAATATTTTCAGTTTCAGGAGGTCTCATTTATTGATTATTGGTCTCAATGTCTATGCTACAGGTGTTATGTTTAAGAAGTGGTCTCCTGTACCAGTTCATTCAAGGCTACTTCCTAGCGGTGGTAGAGGAGAGGAGATAGAGATGAGAACATGATGGAACAGGGATGGTTGAAGTGGGGAATGGATAGAGTAGGAGAACAATAAAAGAGATACCTTGATAGAGGGAACCATTATGAGGTTAGGGAGAAACCTGGTGCTAGGGAAATTCCCAGAAACCCACTAAAATGACTCCAGAGAAGACTCCTAGCAGTAGAGGAGAGGGTGTCTTAATTGGCACCCCAAAATAAGTCTTGTAATCATATTGGTAAATATTCTGTCATGATAGAGCCTCCATCCATCAACTGACAGAAGCAAATGCAGAGAGCCACAGCCAAGCACCAGGCTGAGCTCTGAAAGCCCAGTGGAAGAGAGGCAGGAGAGATTAGTATATGATCAAGAGGGTCAAGATCATGATGAGAAAATCCATAGAGACAATCTCAGAGCAAACTCCCTGATACTTTGGCTCTTATAATCTTTCTACCAATTCCTTATTATATAGTTCATATGTATGTATTTAGGAATATATATGCATATACATATATGTATGTAAAAACAATTATTAAGAAAAAAGAGGTCATAAATTTGAAAGAGAGCAAGAAGGGATATACAGGAAGGATCAGAGGGAGGGAAGAGAGGGAACAATGATGTAATTGTGTTATACTCTCAAAAAATAAAATAAGCAATTAAAAAATACAAATAAAATTAAGCAAAAAACAACCAATAGTGACTTTGACTCAGTTAGGCTACTCGTAGCCTTTTAGTTAGTTTATAAAGTCATAGACTTCCATATGGTTTTTTCTACATTCTTAGTTTTTGTTCAACCTTCTCCATCACACTCACTTTCCTCCATCCCTGCCCCATTTAAATATTTCAATCTCTAGTATCTATACATTTACATTCACAGCATGTGTGTTCTACTGTTTCTGCTCCCCATATCCCCTCTTATCTCCACACCTTTTTTTGTTTCTTTTCTTGCTTTCAGAGATCTAGCTAAGAGATTTTAGCTTAATACAGAAAAGCAAACATTCAAGCTAGGATTTCATGTGTAAGAGAACATGTATTATTAGCGGACGGTGAGGACTACTAAGACCTCAAGAACAATGGCAATGGGTTTTTGATCCTACTGCACCTATTGGCTTTGTGGGAGCCTAGGCAGTTTGGATGCTCACATTACTAGACCTGGATAGAGGTGGGTGGTCCTTGGACTTCCCACAGGGCAGGGAACACTAATTGCTCTTTGGACTGACGAGGGAGGGGGATTTGATTGGGGGAGGGGGAGGGAAGAGGAGGCGGCGGGGGAAGAGACAGAAATCTTTAATAAATAAAAAAAAAAAAAAAAAAAAGAAGCAAAAAAATAACAAAAAAATATAAAAAACTAAAAAACTTTAAAAAAAGAAAATTATAAGGTAAAAAAAAGAGGTGCTATGGTATTCTGTATGGCTATGAGGAGCTCATACTCATAAACTCAGTCATACAATTAACTCTATTTAACTTGTCTTTCCTATTTTTAAAAGTCACCAAGTTAGCAAGCAAAAATAAAAATAAGCTTCCTTGAAAAAAAAAAGAGAACATGTATTATTTGTTCAATCTGGACCTGGGTTATCTCATTCAGTATAATATTTTTAGAATCAACTATTTATATAAATATTACTTATTTTCATGTTTCTTTAGTATGGAATAAAATTCCAGTCTGTGTATTGCCACATTATTTATTATCCATTCATCAATAAATAATCATCTTGGTTAATCCTGTTTCTTAGCTAGTGTGAACAGAGAAGCAACTAACACAAAAGTACAGATACCTCTGTAAATGCCCAAAAGTGTTATAGTTGGGTTGTATTGTTCTATTTTTAGATTTTTTAAAACTCTATCTGATTTCTCACCAGTATTTGTTGTCATTTGTTTTACCTCACTGAAATTGAGAACAGAGTAATGTCACTACAAACTGAAACTGAGAAAGAGAAAGAACAACAGGATCTGGGGTAACATATTCCTAAATATGGTTTGATAAAAGTACGTTATAAGCAGACTAGGGTGACAATAATACATAATAATTTATTTTATGTTATATATTATATTACATAATTATAATTGAATTATATTAAGTGGAACAGAATTTAAAGATTCTAAACACAAAGAGATGATAAATTTTTGATGTCATTGAAATCCTTATCATTCTGGGGTTTTCATATACATTATCTACATGTATTATTACACTGTTCCTATTTCTTTAGTACAGAAATCATCCATTTGTAAATTCTGATGCAGAGTATAATAGACATTATCAATTAAAGTCACTTAGGGAAAATAAACTCATATGAAATATTTCTAGATATTACTATATAAATATAGAAAATTACTAGACTTCTTTAACCATAATGTGTCCTTATTTGACCCAGGAGTTTCTTAATAACTTTCTTGACATCTTCATTTCTGAGGGTATAGATTAAAGGGTTCAACAGAGGTGTCACTAGGGTGTAAAACACACTCACAATTTTGTCAATGGGAAAGGAGGTCATTGGTCTTACATACAAGTATGAGCAAGGTATGAAGAATAAGAAAACAACAGAGACATGAGAAGCACAGGTAGACAGGGCTTTGTGATGTCCTTCTGAACTGTGTTTCCTCAGGGAGTGAAGGATAACTATATAAGAAACAATAAGTATACAGAAAATGAGTAAGCACATTGACCCACTGTTGGCAGCAATCAGGGGCCCTAGAGTGTGAGTGTCAGTGCAGGCCAACTCCAGAATTGGTATTAAATCACATATAAAATGGTTAATGGTATTGGGGCCACAGAAGGGTAACTGGGCTATAAAAGTAGTCTGTATCATTCCATGAACAAATCCCACAATTCCAGCCGCTACCACCAAGGAAACACACACAGAATGGTTCATGATGGTCATATAGTGCAAGGGCTTGCAGATGGCTACATAGCGATCATAGGCCATGGCAATCAGCAAGATGATTTCAGCTCCTGCAAAAAAATGCTCAGCAAAAAGCTGGGTCATGCAGCCATTGAAAGATATGCTGCTCTTCTCAGAGAACAAGTCATAGATCATTTTGGGTGCTATGGAAGAAGAGTAGAAACCATCTATGATGGATAAGTATGACAGAAAAAAGTACATGGGAGTAGCCAGGGCCGGGCTGAGGAAGATGGTGACTGAGATGAGCGTGTTACCTGCCAGTGTGAACAAATAGATTATTAAGCATACAATAAATAAGAGTTTCTTCAGATCTGGGTCTTGAGTCAGTCCCAGGAGAATGAATTCTGTGACATTGCTCATCCTTTTCATCAGTTTAGTTCCGGCTCTGAGCATAGGGTCATCTGAAAAAAAACACAGGGTGTCTCAGTGATGATATTTAAAAGAAAACACTGAAAAAAAATCAATCATCTCATTACTTCTGGTCCCTGAGGTGGATATAGCTTCACTTCTCATCTCTGCTGATAGTATCACATCCTTTGCACTTTTAAAGAACAGAAGTAGATTCTATTATTCCTAATTAACTTTTGTGGGGTAGTGATAGGACCTTATATAAATACTACAAGAAAACTGTCATTATAATTGATGACAAGTGTGACTTTCAAATTTTCTCCTAAGCAGTTCCTTAAGTGTATAATTTCATTGTGTTTTTGGATGGCAGATATCATCAATATCAATTATTTTGAAGCTTTGTTTGTCTAGTTGCATATATTTTTTTTAAAAAATTGAAGTATTTAATGAACAACTATGTAAAAGCTCTCATACTCTTTAATTTACAATCCTTTTCTGTCATATAAATGCATCTGCTCCTAGAGTTAGAGATGTGACTCTGGATGGAGCTGTCTTCTTTCTGGATGCCAAAGTACCGCATTCGTTTAGCTCATTGAGCATACTGAATTCTAGAAACCAGATTTTGTGCCTGGTTCCCCATGGCAATTATTTTCATTGTTTCAATATTTCTTGTCTCCATATCTGTATGTTTACATGTAAGTTCCACAAAATATCTCCTAAACACCACAGTATTTCATGAATAAACTTTTCTTGTGGCTGGACTTTGATCAATTATACGATTATTCACAGATTTAGGTATATTTCTCCTCCCTAATCACATATTAAAAGTAGATAAAGAGACTACACTTAATTTCTTGTTGATAAGACACAAATGTCAGTATTGGTTAAGACACCATTCTTTACAGTAAATTCATCCAAAATAGGATGAATTTGCAGTTTTCCTTGCCTTGTTGGAGAAATGGTGAGGATAGTATAATATAATCTTTTCAATGAAATTTTCATGTATGAATTAGAGTTGATAATAATGAGCTGAGATATTTTATACTTATTTATCTTTTTCATTAAGACCTAACCAGAATCAAACCAAAAATTTCCTCAGTCTATCCCAACCTCAAAAAATAAAATTCTGAAAAGAGTGCTAATCGCTTAATTTTTCAGGCCCTTTAGAGTGAGGGGAAGAAGAAATGAGAAGAAGCCCTATTTGTTTTCAATTTGACTTAGTACAGAGTATCTCTACACTGTGCATGATGTCTATAGATTGGGACAATATAGTTAATCATTCTCAATAAATTTAGTTCACAAATTTTAACTTCATAATGACAGTGCATATATCATGAAGAGGGAAAATCTTCAAGTCATTACAAACAATCATCTAGAATCAATGCATTTAGTGAGACATAGACATTAAACATTGCATTTTAGAAATGATTCCAGTCTTTCTCAGCATCACTTAATTAAGTAAAATCACCAATAGTATTTCCATGCTAGTGTGTCTAAATTAATTTCATAGCAAAATATAAAACTTCAAGTCAAGCATATAACTGTAAAGTCTACTTCAGAATAAACTAGCTAAATTAAGTTAATCTTAAATTTTGGGAAAAAGATTTAGGTTTCACTTACCAGGTTGTAGTTGGCTATGGATTCCTCTGTTGATTGATTGCAGTAGTTGTTTCTTCCCCTCTAAGCACAGCCAGTACAGTGTTCAGTAGACTCTCTAAGCTAACATTGAAATTATCATTTTTCTATATAATTATATAATTTAGACATTTTTATTTATTTACCTTTTGATCTGATTGCCAGCATTTACATAAAAAAATCTATTTCAGTTAGGAACTTTGATATTACTAGTGATTACTTGCTTTTGTCTTGATTTTGTGTGATTGGTGGTGTGAATATACACAAACTCACACACACACACACACACACACACACATACCCACACATACCAACATTAGTAGATTATATTCTTTCCAGATAACAATGCTGTGCATAAAGCCTAGTTACTCAAATCGGAAAACCTTAGTATATTCAACTTTGACACATATAAGAGAATAAAACTAAATGGTTTAGACTCTTTTCCTTATACTTTTGAGCATGTTTTCTCCTTCCTGAGAGTCTATGAACAACATGGAGAGAGAATTCCTCTCATTCCTCTACCCCAGTTCCTCTTTACCCCCATCTCCCTAGAAACCTGTCCATACCGAGCATAGTTCCTCTTAAACAGATCTTCGTCCTATTGATTTACACGGTGCTCCAGTCATCAACACAACGACCTTTTGTTTTAATTCTCAATGCTAAATACTTAAATAGATTTGCAGTCTAAAAGTTCTGGTGATGTTTTGGTTTAGCAAGTACCCAGATGATTGGTAATTGTTTCTTATGAAATCTTCACCAAGGCCTTTTGATTAACCCCACTTGGTTCACCAGACATTATTACCAGTGGCTAGTTTCAGAAGTTCATTTGGGTCATGAATTGAATTCAGGTTCTTGTATTCTGGCAAGGGTTCTACCAATGAACTTTATATAGCCCCACCTTATTTATGTCCTGTTTCATTTAGAGTAATGACTTTAATTCACTTATGTTGGAGTATAGGCTTAATTTGATTCCTTTTTGAGACTAAGACAGGTCTTCATGATATACAGACTATCATGCCTTAAAACTATGCTACGGCGATTGTGGCACAGAGCTTGTGGGAGTAACTGACCAATATTTGATTTTGCTTAAGGACCACTCCGTAAAATGAAACCCATGCCTGACATTACTTGAGTGACCAATCAGAGACTAGATAGCCATAAGAGCTAGGTAAAACCAAATATTACTGACCTAATAAAACAATAAATGACTTCTAATAGTATTCTGCTATCCTCATAGATCAGTATCTTGCTGAACCATCATCAGAGAAGCTTCCTCCTGCAGCAGATTGGAATAAATACATAAGCTCACAGCCAGACATTTTTCACAAATAGAATGAGTGACCTTGGAACACACAACCCTAAATGAGTTGTCCCCAAGAAATTCTTCCCTCAGAGCTCAAGCAACCCTACAGAAGAGGAAACAGAAAGACAGGAAGAATCAGAGGGCATGAAGGACCCCAAGAGAACAAGGCCCTCTAAATCAACTGAGCAAAGCTCTTATGAACTCACAAAGATGGAAGCAGCAAGCCCAGAGGCTCCATTATTTTTAATAGCCAGAACCTGGAAACAACCTAGATGCCCTTCAATGGAAGAATGGATAAAGAAAGTGTGGAATATATACACATTAGAATACTACTCAGCGGTAAAAAAACAATGACTTCGCGAATTTTGCATGCAAATGGATGGAAATAGAAAACACTATCCTGAGTGAGGTAACCCAGACCCAAAAAGATGAACATGGGATGTACTTACTCATAATTGGTTTCTAGAGATAAATAAAGGTCAGTGAGTCTATAATTTGATATCCTAAAGAAACTAAATAAGAAGGTGAACCCAAAGAAAAACATATAGCTATCCTCCTGGTTATGGGAAGTAGACAAGATTGCCGGGCAAAAAATTGGGATCTTGAGGGTGTGGTGGGAGAGGGGTAAGGGGAGAAGGGGAGAGAAATGTGAGAAGGGGAGGTTGGGGGGAACTTGGGGCAACGGGATGATTGGGATAAAGGAAGGTTTGTTAGGGGAGCAGGGAAGCACACATCTTAATTAAGGGAGTCATCTTAGGGTTGGCAGGAGACTTGGACCTAGAGGGGCTCCCAGGTGCCCAAGGCGATGTCCCCAGTTAGTTCCTGGGGCAGCTGAGGATAGGGAACCTGAGGTGACCCTATCCTATAGCCATACTGATGAATGTCTTGCATGTCACCATGGAACCTTCATCTGGCGATGAATGGAGATGGAGACAGAGACCCACACTGGAGCACCGGACTGAGCTCTCAATGTTCCAGTGAGGAGCAGAAGGAAGGAGAATATGAGCAACGAAGTCAGGACCACAAGGGGTGCACCCACCCACGGAGACAGTGGGGCTGATCCATTGGGAGCTCACCAAGGCCAGCTGGACTGTGACGGAAAAAGCATTGGATAAAACCGGACTCTCTGAATTTGGCGGACAATGAGGGCTGCTGAGAAGCCAAGGACAATGGCACTGGGTTCTGATCCTATTTCAGGTTCTGGCTTTGTGGGAGCCTACCCAGTTTGGATGTTCACCTTCCTAGAACAGGATTGCGGGGGGGGGGGAGGACTTTGGACTTTCCAAAGGGCAGGGAACACTGACTGCTCTTCGGACTGGAGAGGGAGGGGGAGGAGGAGGGGGAGGAGGGGAGGATTACGGGGAGGAGGGGAGGAGGGGGAGGAGGAGGAGGGAAATGGGAGGCGGGGAGGAGGCAGAAATTTCTTTTTTTTCCAATTAAAAAAAAAAGACTTACTGAATGCAGGAGAAACCAGGCAGTCTGTAATTACAGTAGTAAGGAAGCCTGGGGCAGCATTTAATGTGCACAGACAACTGTCTTGATACACCAGTATGTACTGTAATTTGGGGACAACAGAAGCTTTTTAATAAAATGCAACAGCATCATGCACATGGCTTGCTTTATATATTAAAAAGAAGATCCTCTGCATATATTTTAGTTTAGCATTTTTATGGGATGCCTGAATGTGTGAAGGAATGGGTTTCTGATTATTTTGGCTTCACTTGGTGTTTTTTTTCCTGTTTGTTTTTCCTGTCCAACTTTGATTTTATAGGTTTTGTTTTAACTTATTATATTTTATTTTGTTATGTTAAAAATGCATCCCATCGCCTTGCCAAACTAACAACTTAAATTCACCATTCATATTATTGAAAAATATTTTTATAAAAGTACTAAATAAAAAAATAAAAACTAGAAAAGGAAAACAGCATCTTATGGAAACAGAATGGAAGTTGCAAATATGAACTTATAGCAATTTTTAAAGCATGCGAAAGACCTGTGCAACCCATCAAGAAGAGTGTAACCCATCACGAAGTATAAAGTTATGCATGAAATATCATCTCTATATGAGGAACTGTTGTAAATTTTTTGTTGCTGGGGTAAGGAGCATAAGTCTTCTTCAGCATGTAGCCACTGGTAAGTAACTCATGCTCCAGTGAAAGGCCACACATTCAAAGATAGTGAGGCAGAGCAATTGCAATTGGTAGAAAAAGAACGCAAAGCTGGGCAGGTAAGTAAATAGGGGGCAGACGTGGGAGGAGTTGTGGAGTGAATATGAGCAATACACATGACATAAAGTTCCCAAATGTTGGAAGACTAGCTCCTAATTCTCAATGGGTCCAATGACCTTGGATGGATGTGTGAAATTAGTGTAATGATGGAACTCTGATAAGCTGATATAAATAAGTGGCCCCATATAGCCTGAGCCATTTATATTTATACAATTCCAATGGTTTGGATGAATAGTTTTATAATCATGTTTATTTCTTTAAGTTTCTAATAATGGTTACAATAATTGTCAGTTTGTTCCCTTACCTCATTCTCCTTCCATCCATTAACTTTCTCACTGGTAACCATTACCTACTTGGCTCATAGCTCTAATGACAAAATCATAATAGGTATTGCAGGCAACAAAGAAAGTTTTCTAACTAGGCATACCTACAGGTAGAACAGTGTACCCAGTTGGCATTTTCAGTTATAGCATCATGCAAAATGAAAGAGAGTTTTGCCATAAGGTGGTTAATGTTTACCTTTGGACAAATATAAATTCTCATATCAGTCAAGGTTGGATCAATTCATTTTTCATTATCTACTACTCCAACTCCGATAGTGGGTATACCAGGGTTTTTTTTCTGTCATCCTGTAAACTACATAACGAAAAAGTTTACTCTTAATAGTTGGCACTGCTAACCTCTTGTTCTCATGTTCTTCTCCTCTCAATTTCCTACAGTTTTGGCACCGCCTTTAGAAATTAGATTATTATGGTTTCTATGATTCTGCTTCATTCCATGTTCCTATACTATTCCCATTAATCCCTGATGACTACTTATTACTATTTCTCCTGGACTCTTATGGCTAACATTCATTCTCTCCACAGTAGTCATGCAGGTTTGCAATGCTATGAAGTACTGTGACTCTTTTAAGGCTAATCACAAAGTGTATTGGAAAGGCAACATCTTGTTCTTAAGATCCTGAATTCATGGTCACACTTGCAATATCAAAGGCTTTAGGGGATGAATTAGATGCACTATTTATTTAGTTTTTAGATATCTCCTCTGAGATGGGGCCCGAACTGGCATTGCCCTGTAGTCACATTGATGAATAGCTTAAATGCCATCGTAGAACCTTGATCCAGCAACTGATGGAAACAGAGGCATTGACTTTCAGCAGAGCACTGGGCTGAGCTCCCAAAGTTCAGTTGAAGAGTGAGAAGAATGAGAATATAAGCAAAGAGGTCAAGACCCTGATGGGGACACCCACTGAAACAATAAACCTGAGATAATGGGAACTCACCACCTCAATCCTGACAGAGAAGGAACCAGCATAGGACCAAACTAGATCCTCTGAATGCGGGTGACCGTTGTATGGCTAAGACAGACTGAGAGGCCCCTGGCAGTGGTACCAGGATTTATTCCTACTGCTTGTATTGACTGTTTGGGAACCCATTCTCTTTGTATGGATACCTTGCTAGGTCTTCATATAGCAAGGAGGATCTTGGACCTTTCCCAAAGCAATGTGCCTTACTCTCTCTGAGGAGTGTGTTGAAATAGGAGAGGTGGGGCTGCATCCCCAACACCCCCACACAGCTAGCTTTACCCGAAATAATTACACAGACACTGTATTCTTTTAAGCACTGCTTGGCCCATTTCTACCTAGCCTCTTCTAGGCTAACTCTTGCACCTGGACTAACCCATTTCTAATAATGTGAGTAAGCACCCCAAGGTGCGCTTACTGGGAAGATTCTAGCCTACATCCATCCTGGGTTGGAGCTTCATCGAGAGTGCCTTGGAGAGCAGAGCTATCCTGTTTGCCCGCTAGACAGGAGCATGGCGTCTCTCTCTGAGGCATCTGGCTCTGAGTGAAGCTGCATGCTTTCTGACCTCACTTCCTCTTCTTCCCAGAATTTTGTTCTGTTTACTCCACCCACCTATGTTCCTACCTATCAGGGCCAAGGCAGTTTATTTAACCAATGAAATCAACAGATTGATATATGACACTCCCACATCACTTCCCCCTTTTCTGTTTAAACAAAAAAAGATGGCTTTAACTTTAACATAGCAAAATTACGTATAACAATAGAAAACTATAACTATCTATCTATTCTTCAACTCCACCAAAGACTCCAGAAGAATACAATATTACCTAAGCAAACAAAAAGTAAGCAACTTTCAAACTCTAGAAATGACAGAGACATCTTGCTGTCTGTACAGTCACCCAAAATAGATACAGGATACTGAACAGGAGTAGTAAGGGCATGGGAATAAACCTGTTGGAGTTAAGAGCTTGGAATGTAGAAATGATTTTAGATAAGAAGCTCACAATGCAATGCAGTCAGGGTAAAGATGTATAAAATGCTGACACCAGTATGATTCAGGTTGTGATGTAAAGCAGAAAAAACATCTTATTTAGAAGTAGGTGTTTGGATGGAGACACAGATAAACACAGGGATAAGGATTGGAGTAGGGATAGCAATATTGATGGAGAAATCGATATGATTATTGATACAGCTGGAGCTCAAGAGAAATAGAGACAGCCAATGCATATGTAGTTATGGAGTAGAGAGTATAGGTAGTCTAGCCTACTCACTGAGCTCCAAGACAGTGACAGATTTTATGCCCATGATAAAGATGTGGAAGATTCCTTAGGAATGACACTTGAGGTTATATACTGTCCTTGGTTCACACACACACACGCACATACACACACACAGAGCACATCCACATTCATGCATACAGACAGACACATCCATATACACATACACACAATAAGAAGTGTTGATAATACTAGGGAAAAAAGAAAATAAAAAAGGAAAGGAGAGAAAAGAATATGGGATGAAATAATTTAAACAACAGGGAAATGTAAACACAAATACAAAATTTAAAGTATTTCTTCAAAAAATGAGTTTAGGTAACTCTAGTGAGTGATGCCATAGAACTTAGTGACAAACCTACTATTGCAATATGCATAAACACATGTAATTCTAACTACATTCTAAATGCTGATCCTTATTCCACAGATAAGTGTAAATCCCACCCATTATCAAAACACTCCTTTTTAAATCTCCTCTTTGCTGCAGATAGAATTACAGAAAGCAAGAGTGACCAAAATGTATAAATCAAAACTGACCAAGGTATGCCATACCTAGTGAATTCATTCGCAACCGAATCCCTACATCTTATACTAATGTAACATCAGAAGAAATGGAATGATTGTAAGAGTCAAAGGACCACAAATATACAGAGATAGTATCTTCTGTAAGAACAAAGAATAGCAATAGAACATAAAGTAGGAAGGAATAGAAAGAGGGCAGATATAGGAGAAATGAGGGGTCAGAAGTGTCATGCATATGATCAAAATAAGTTGAATAGAATTATCAAAAATAAAAATATTGTTTAGTTGAACAATGGTATTGAAATCACTCAATTGAAAAATATTCTTTCCAAAGAACTATGAAGATCTGCAGTCAGATGCCCACATACATTTAAAGAGCTGTATGGGACAGAGCATGCCTGTAATTAATACCAATGCTGGAGAGGCAGTTATAGAAGGGTCTTTTGGCTTGCTATCTAGCTTGCCTAGCCAATCTGTGAGCACCAGCTTCATTGAAAGATCCTGACAGAAAAATAAGGTGGAGAAGTATTGAAGAAGGCAATTCACTTCCAGGTGTTTTTGTGCAGAAGTGTAAACTCAATCTCCACCCACAAAACAAAGATGTGATATCAAGCACACTAATATTTCCTTCTTAGTAAAGGAATTAAAAATAAAAGCATTTTGTTTTTTTCATAAGTGTCTTACTTTGAAATCCAATAGAACAGAGATTTAGGTTGCTGACCCTGTTTTCTTTCTCACAATTGTACATTAACATGTGTAGGTTTCAATATGAACCAAGCCTGTCCTGCCTTGCTTGTTGACACATGACCTAAGATAATGCCCACTGTCGTGATGGATTTCTACCAGTGATCTCTACTTCCCTATCACCAGATATTAGATACTTCCTCTGAAAGTGTGTGGATGGGTATATGGGCTCCTTGAGGAGCAGCTCTTCCATTCTAACCAATGACTCTGTCACTCTTCAAATTGGGTGATCCATCTAAAACAACCTTCAGAATACATGTGAAACATGGGAACTGAGTAGTCCTGTTCTGGTCATGTTGATCTCTACCAGACCCTACATTCATAACCAGATACAGTTGGTCTCCCACTCCATTAAGAAACACTGGCCACTGATTCCAGTCATAACTCCCGTTTTCTTCTGTAATATAGCCAAACTCTTCGCCATATGCATCTGTGTCCTTGAGTCTGAATTCAAGCCTGAAACAATTTTCTGACTCCATGGTGACTAATTGTGATCTCTTGCTCAGCAGGTAACTAGGCTAAGCACTTGCTTTTTTAGACTTATTTCAAGGTATTTTATATTATTTGAAGCTACTATGGTGTTTCATTTTCTCTGATTTCTTTTTAAGTCCATTTATTGTCTTATATAGGAGGAAGTCTGATTTTTATATTCAGTGAATCTTGTATTCAATCATCTTGCTGAAATTGTTAATAAGGTGTGGGTGTTTCCCACTGAATTTTTAGGGTCTCTTATATATACTGTTATCATCTATAGATATCAATATTTAGATTTTTTTATAATTTGTATCCTCCTGAACTCTTACAGCTCTCTTATTGTTGCAGCTAGAATTTTAAGCACTATATTGAATAGCTACAGAGAGAGTAAACAACCTTGTCTTGCACCTAATTTTAGTAAAATTTTTTTGAGTTTCACTCCATTTATTTTGATGATGGCTATTGCCTTGCCTTAAATTTATTATGGTAACTGCTGAAGGTGGGGAAATCATTATTATTTGGGAATTTATTACTGGTAATCTGCTTTTGTCTCAGTGTATGAAACCATATTCATGCACAGATGAGGAGCAATGTATGGACTTAATGAGTTATTTGTGAAAATAAAGCAAAAAATTGAGGACATGAAATTGGAAAGGAGATGTTTTGAGGAGTGCAGAGACAGAATGAGGTTAATATAAATAAAATACCTTGTATAAAATTTTCAGAGAATTTGAGAAAAGTAAAAATAAAAAT
This sequence comes from Microtus agrestis, assembly GCA_902806775.1. Taxonomy (NCBI): domain Eukaryota; kingdom Metazoa; phylum Chordata; class Mammalia; order Rodentia; family Cricetidae; genus Microtus; species Microtus agrestis. The sequence goes on along the minus strand of CADCXT010002531.1, from coordinate 97,800 downwards.
AAATGTCCACAGATTTTCTTGTTTTTTAATTCTGTCTAGATATTTTTTGACAATTTTCATGGCATAGAATGATTTCTCTAACAAACAAATTTCAGATCAAATTTCTCTCTTATGCTGCCTTCCATAGTCTTTTTTTTAATTGAAAAAAAAAGAAATTTTTGTCTCCTCCCCGCCTCCCATTTCCCTCCCCCTCGTCCAACTCCTCCCCCCTCCCCCACCCCTTTCCCACCCTCTCCAGTCTGAAGAGCAGTCAGTGTTCCCTGCCCTGTGGAAAGTCCAAAGTCCCCCCCCCCCGCAATCCTGTTCTAGGAAGGTGAACATCCAAACTGGGTAGGCTCCCACAAAGCCAGAACCTGAAATAGGATCAGAACCCAGTGCCATTGTCCTTGGCTTCTCAGCAGCCCTCATTGTCCGCCAAATTCAGAGAGTCCGGTTTTATCCAATGCTTTTTCCGTCACAGTCCAGCTGGCCTTGGTGAGCTCCCAATGGATCAGCCCCACTGTCTCCGTGGGTGGGTGCACCCCTTGTGGTCCTGACTTCGTTGCTCATATTCTCCTTCCTTCTGCTCCTCATTGGAACATTGGGACCTCAGTCCGGTGCTCCAGTGTGGGTCTCTGTCTCTATCTCCATCCATCGCCAGATGAAGGTTCTATGCTGATATGCAAGATATTCATCAGTATGGCTATAGGATAGGGTCATTTCAGGTTCCCTATCCTCAGCTGCCCCAGGAACTAACTGGGGACATCGCCTTGGGCACCTGGGAGCCCCTCTAGGTCCAAGTCTCTTTCCTACCCTAAGATGGCTCCCTTAATTAAGATATGTGCTTCCCTGCTCCCCTAACAAACCTTGCTTTATCCCAATCATCCCGTTGCCCCAAGTTCCCCTCAACCTCCCCTTCTCACATTTCTCTCCCTTTCTCCCCTTACTCCCTCCCACCACACCCCCAAGATCCCAATTTTTTGCCCGGCAATTTTGTCTACCTCCCATAACCAGGAGCATAGCTATATGTTTTTCTTTGGGTTCACCTTCTTATTTAGTTTCTTTAGGATATCAAATTATAGACTCACTGACCTTTATTTATCTCTAGAAACCAATTATGAGTGAGTACATCCCATCTTCATTTTTTTTGGGTCTGGGTTACCTCACTCAGGATAGTGTTTTCTATTTCCATCCATTTGCATGCAAAATTTGTGAAGTCATTGTTTTTTACCGCTGAGTAGTATTCTAATGTGTATGTATTCCACACTTCCTTCATCCATTCTTTTATTGAAGGGCATCTAGGTTGTTTACAGGTTCTGGCTATTACAAATAATGCTGCTATGAACATAGTTGAACAAATGTCCTTATCATATGATCGAGTATCTCTTGGGTATATTCCCAAGAGTGGCATGGGTAGGTTGATCCCGAATTTCCTGAGAAACCGCCACACTGCTTTCCAAAGTGGTTGCACAAGTTTGCATTCCCACCAGCAATGGATGAGGGTACCCCTTCCTCCACAGCCTCTCCAGCAAAGGCTATGATTGGTTGATGTGGGAGTGTCATATATCAATCTGTTGATTTCATTGGTTAAATAAACTGCCTTGGTCCTGATAGGTAGGAACATAGGTGGGTGGAGTAGACAGAACAAAATGCTGGCGGGAAGAGGAAGTGAGGTCAGAAAGCATGCAGCTCCGCTCAGAGCCAGACACCTCAGAGAGAGACACCATGCTCCTGTCTAGCGGGCAGACGGGATAGCTTTGCTCTCTGAGGCACACGCGATGAAGCTCCAACCCAAGATGGATGTAGGCTAGAATCTTCCCAGTAAGCGCACCTTGGGGTGCTTACTCACATGATTAGAAATGGGTTAAGAGGTTGAAGCTAATAGGCCAAGCAGTGCTTAAAAGAATACAGTGTCCATGTAATTATTTCAGGTAAAGCTAGCTGTCCAAGCGGCCGGGGTGTTGGGGACGCAGCCCCGCCACTGTTATTTCAAAAAACGGCTGCCCAATGTGAGGATAACTGAATCTACTAAAAGCCTGAAAAAGCTTGGGAAAGAGTAAAGCATGTTTTCTTGGTAGCAGCAGTTTCTCGGTTCTGCTCTGCTTGCTAGAGGCAAGCAAGTGCTCTCATCTAAGAGAGGCTTCCTGACTCAGCTTTAGCTGCAAATCCTTGCAGCTCTATTAAGAGATCCTGCCACAAAACACTTAAATGATGTTGACGAAAAGCTGAATGCATGCTTTTCGGTTTTCAACTGTAGCAGGAAAAAAGCTGACCCATTTTAAAATGCCGGGTTTCTGGGCTGTCCTGCCAGGGAAAACTCTGACTCTTTTACGCAGGCGGTTTGTGCGGTTTGCAAGCACAGGCTGCTGAAGCTCGCTTGCTCCCAGGGACCTTGAAACACTGGAGAGTTGTGGCACTGAAGGGGGCTCTGGCCGGTACCTCAGCCATGAGGCTGGAAAGCTAAGGAATGGACTGGATCTAGCTGGCAAAGCCACGGCTTTAGTCCTACTGAGATTGCTTGGTAAATTGAAGACTCATGTATTCCAAAAAAGAGAGATATACAGTAAAGAGAGATTCAAAGATAAAGAAAATTTCTAAATGATTTACAGTGTGTTGAAAATATATGCAGACTAAAAGTTGAAGTTCTTAAAGTAAAAAACAATTAAAAAAGGAAGAGAGTTGTTGTGTGTGGTAGTACACGCCTTTAATCCCAGTGCCTAGAAGGCAGAGACAAACAGATCTCTGTGAATTCAAGGTGTGGTAGCATATACCTTTAATCCCAATGCCTGGGAGGCAGAGACAGAAGGAACTCTGAGAGTTCAAGGACAGCCTGGTCTACAGAGTTATTCCAGGACAAAGATACAGAGAATATAAAATAAAAGTAAAAATAAATGAAATAGAGGTTAAAATAAAGCGTACAAAGATGGAAAATACACAGAGAATCTTGATACTGTATGCTATTATGCTCTCTTTGAATTGTTTGAATGCTGAGGAAGGAGCAAGAGCTGCCAAAAGATATTTGTTTATAAATGCTGCTGAACTAATTCAACATAGATATTTTGGAAATGCCTTGACTTTGCAATTTGGATCTAAGGACATGACTTTGGAAAGGAGTTTCTTGTTTTGTTTTCACAGAGGATGAGACCCCGTTCATTTCTTCTATTCCAATATGGTATGATGGACCACGCCCTCCTGAACGGTTGCTGTGAACACCTTCAGAAAATTGCTTCACTTAACTGCCAACTGAGATGAAACTAGCACACAGGTTATACCATGAAAGACCTAATTAACGACGCCCCCATTCAGCAGGAAGCAGTTCAGAGAGAAAAAACTGCGCCCATGTTCCTAAATATGGTTTATAAATGTTCTTTTACATTTAAAGGGGGATATTATATAGGTATGAATAATTTGCATTAATATAGATGTTGCTTTATTGATAGAGATTTAAGGTCAATTTTGTTATATGTATCTGTATTTCTGATCTTGATTAAGGTATTGTGATTGTGTAGTTCACTTAAAAATGTAATGCATATAGGCTGTTAATAATCATCTATAATTGTCAAGTTTGTAGTCATGTTAGATTTTCTAGATGTGCAAGGATATATTTCTTTTTTTTACGTTTTCATGGATTTTTCTTATTTTATTTATTTTTTTTCATTTTCTTCCCATAATTTTTTTTAATTTTTTTATTTTATTTTTCTCCATTAACAGCTTCAACTGGGTGTGGGGCAACAGGACCATTCCCAGCACAACCATGGGTGTGGGGTTCCCCGCAGTCTCCCCAGGGCGATGGTTCCAGCAATGATCTCTAGGGGGAAACGGCTCCCAACAGATCCCCTCCCCCCTCCCATACAAAGGCAGGCAGCTATCACGTGGAGAGCACCAGTCAGAGTCATCCATGGTGTCAGACCAAAGGAGAAGTGACTGAGACAAGGAGAGACCCTCCTCTCGAGTGGTGAAGCAATCCACCTCTCCTGGGAACAGAGGGGTGCTCGATGACTCCTAGGTCGAGTGGGGACCAGGCCTTTTTTCTTTCCCCCTTAGGCGTCCTAGGGTTCCCAGGGCCCTGCCTTAGGTTGGGGGATTATCCTGCCATAAGTCGCCCGTCCTTATATATTTCTGATAGGCATTCTTCATATCTTTCAAAGGCTAGAGAATATGGCATTTTAAATGTTTTTATAACTTAGGGTTTTTCATGACAATAAGACACTCTGCTCCTGGCAGCACTAATTTACTTCAAGAGGAAGATGGGCATCGAATAGGATTCTTATGGAGTTTGATAGCCATTTGGGCAAGAAACTGCTCTTGCCTGGACTATTGCATAAACTGGAAACAGAGAACCTTCAGAAAGAGGACTACTGAACTTGCCTAAATGTGAGATGATCTTTCGGGGTTCCTGATTCATGAAAGAGTCTGCAAGACATTCTTCAGGACAAGCAGATAGTGACTGCCTTTGAAATTTCCTGCTTTGTGGAATGTCTGCTGAAAACTATGGGCCTGTAGGCCGAAGATGGATGCCCCAATGGTACAGAGGAACTTTGGGTGACTGTACAGGCAGCGAGAAGTCTCTGTCATTTCTAGGGTTTGAAAGTTGCTTATTTCTTGTTTGCTTAGATAATATTATATCCTTCTGGAGTCTTTGATGCAATTGAAGAATAGAAAGATAGTTAAGTTGTTTTCCTTTGTTATATGTAATTTTGCTATGTTAAAGTTAAAGCCTTTCCTTTTTGTTTAAACAGAAAAAGGGGAAGTGATGTGGGAGTGTCATATATCAATCTGTTGATTTCATTGGTTAAATAAACTGCCTTGGCCCTGATAGGTAGGAACATAGGTGGGTGGAGTAGACAGAACAAAATGCTGGAGGGGAGAGGAAGTGAGGTCAGAAAGCATGCTGCTCCGCTCAGAGCCAGATGCCTCAAGGAGAGACACCATGCTCCTGTCTAGCGGGCAGACGGGATAGCTCTGCTCTCTGAGGCAGAAGGATGAAGCTCCGACCCAAGATGGATGTAGGCTAGAATCTTTCCGTTAAGCGCACCTTGGGGTGCTTACTCACATGATTAGAAATGGGTTAAGAGGTTGAAGCTAATGGGCCAAGCAGTGCGTAAATGAATACAGTGTCCGTGTAATTATTTTGGGTAAAGCTAGCCGTGCAAGCGGCCGGGGTGTTGGGGACGCAGCCCTGCCGCTGCTATTTCAACAATTGTTGTTTTTTATTTTAGCCATTCTGACAGGTGTAAGATGGAATCTTAAAGTTGTCTTGATTTGCATTTCCCTGATGGCTAAGGAGGCTGAGTATGACGTTAAGTGTCTTTTGGCCATTTGAACTTCTTCTGTTGAGAATTCTCTGTTCAGATCAGTGCCCCATTTTCTAATTGGGTTAATTAGCATTTTTAAGTCGAGTTTCTTGAGTTCTTTATATATTTTGGAGATCAGACCTTTGTCTGTTGTGGGGTTGGTGAAGATCTTTTCCCAGTCAGTGGGTTGCCTTTTTGTCTTAGTGACAGTGTCCTTTGCTTTACAGAAGCTTCTCAGTTTCAGTAGGTCCCATTTATTCAATGTTGCCCTTAATGTCTGTGCTGCTGGGGTTATACCTAGGATGCGATCGTCTCTGCCCATCTGTTGTAGGGTACTTCTCACTGTCTCTTCTATCAGGTTCAGTGTGTTCAGATTGATTTTGAGGTCTTTTAACCATTTGGACTTGAGTTTTGTGCATGGTGATAAATATGGGTCTATTGTCATTCTTCTACAGGCTGACATCCAGTTGTGCCAGCACCATTTGTTGAAGATGCTTTCTTTCTTTCATTGTATACTTTTAGCAACTTTATCGAAAATGAGGAGTTCATAGGTTTGTGGGTTAAAATCTGGGTCTTCTATATGATTCCATTGGTTGACTTCTCTGTTTTTATGCCAATACCACACTGTTTTCATTACTGTAGCTCTGTAATAGAGTTTGAAGTCAAGGATGGTAATGCCTCCATACTTTTCAATGTACAAAAATATGTCACAGTCACTATACAATGTATATGTCTAAAACTTCTGTTTTAACAAACCCAAAATGTTCTTGTGAGTTCCAGGGAGCCAAATTAAAGGATCCACCTTAAACAGGTCAGATACATCCCCCTCAATTTCCTGATCCTACATTTTTTTTCCCTTAATTTAACTTTTTTCTTTGTTCTGCCAATACCTTAAACAGGTATAAAAGACACCAGACATTTTCATGGCACAAACACTGGAAAGGAACAAAGAGACCAACTATGCCAGGATGTGGCCAGAACCCAGTCTTCTCAGGTTACCCCCCCCAGATGACACCCACAAATAAACCTGAAGCAGTCTTGAGAATCTGCTGCCCCAATTCCGTCAACCTGTGATATCTATTCTCCCGCTTTTTACTATAAAAAAGCTGGGAATGTTATGATTTGCTCATACAAGCCATGCCCACTCCCTCCTCCACCCACTGAGGCAGGCTGATCTTCAGCTTCTGGCCTGAGCTCACTCTCTTTTCCATCTTCCTCTCAGAGAGGCAGCTTTGCTTCTGCCTCTCTCCCCACTTCTCTGCCCCCTTTCTCTTTCCCTGTCCTCTTCTCCTGCCTCTCTCTCCTCTAAGTAATCAATATCCAATTCTATTCTGTACAATGTGCGTGTCCATGTGCCTCCTACCCGCCACTTTCTCACACCACCAGGCTGGGTAGGACCAGCCCGCCCGTCATGTGTCTCCCTGCCTGGGACCAGCTACCACTTGGTGACCAGCTGTCATCTCTGTCTGGGACAGGCTGCTTTTAGGGCCTGCTGCCTGCTGCCACATGGCCCTGCCTGCTACCAACATTTGGGGACCTACAGCATTTCTGCTGCCTACTACAGCCATGGATCTTTCAGCATTTTTATAAAATCATAAGACTCCTGTCTGTTTTTATGCCAATACCAGTCTGTTTTCAGTACTATAGCTCTGTAGTAGAGTTTGGAGTCAGGGCTTGTGATGCCTCCAGTAGTTCTTTTATTGTACAGGATTGTTTTGGCTATGCTGGGTTTTTTGCTTTTCCATATGAAGTTGAGTACCATTCTTTCAATGTCTGTGAAGAATTTTGCTGGGATTTTGGTGGGCATTGCATTGAACCTGTAGATTGCTTTTGGTAATATTGCCATTTTTACTATGTTAAATCTTCCTATCCAAGAACATGGGAGATCATTCTACTTTCTAGTGTCTTCTTCAATATCTTTCTTCAAAGATTTAAAGTTCTTGTCATACAAATCTTCCACTTGCTTAGTTAGAGATACTCCGAGATATTTTATCCTATTTATGGCTATTGTGAAGGGTGATAATTCTCAGATTTCTTTCCCAGCCCTTTTATCATGTATAGGAGGGCTGTTTTTTTTTGAGTTAATCTTGTTTCCTGCTACTTTACTGAAAGTGTTTGTGAGTTGTAGAAGTTCCTTGGTAAAAATTTTTGGGTTGCTTATGTAAACTATCATATCATCAGCAAACAGTGAGAGTTTGACTTATTCTTTTCTGCTTTGTATCCCCTTGATCTCCTTTTGGTCTCTTATTGCTCTATTTAGGACCTCATGAACTATATTGGTAGATATGGAGAGAGTGGACAGCCTTGTTTTGTTCCTGATTTTAGTGGGATAGCTGGGAGTTTCTCTCAATTTAGTTGAATGTTGGCTGTTGGCTTGCTGTATATCGTTTATAATGTTTAGGTATGTTCCTGCTCTCTCCAAGACACTGAGAGAAACAATTAACAAATGGTACCTCCTGAAACTGAAAAGCTTCTGTAGAGAAAAGGACACAGTTAATAAAACAAATATGACAGCCTACAGAATGAGAAAGATCATCACTAACCTCATATCAGACAGAGGTCTGATCTCCAAAATATAAAAAGAACTCAAGAAATTTTGTGATCAAAAGAACAAATAATCCAGTAAAAAATGGTTACAGTCCTAAAAAGAGAACTCTCAACAGAGGAATCTAAAATGGCTGAAAGACACTTAAGGAAATGTGCAACATCCTTAGACATCAGAGACTTGCAAATCAAAACAACTCTGAGATTCCATCTTACTCCTTCTAAGAATGGCCAAGATAAAAAATACTGATGACAACTTATGTTGGAGAGGTTGTGGGGAAAAGAGAACACTTTTGCATTGATGGTGAGAATGCAAGCTGGTACAGCCCCTTTGGATATCAGTGTGGTAATTTCTCAGAAAATTAGGAAACAACCTTCCTCAAGACCTAGTAATACCACTTTTTGGTATATATCCAAAGGATGCTCAATCATACCATGAGGACATGTGTTCAACTATGTTCATAGCAGCATTGTTTGTCATAGCCAGAACCTGGAAACAACCTAAATGCCCCTTGACTGAAGAATTGATGAGGAAAATATGGTACATTTAAAAAATGGAGTACTACACAGAAAACAAATCTTGAATTTTTCAGGCAAATGGATGGAGCTAGAAAACATTATTCTGAGTGAGGTAAACCAGACCCAGAAAGACAATTATCACATGTGCTAACTCACACATGTTTTTTAAACATAAAGCAAAGAAAACCAGCCCACAAATCACAATCTCATATAATCTAGAAAAAAATGTTGACCCTAAGACAGACATTAATGGATCTAATCTACATGGGAAGTAGAAAAAGAGAAAATCTCCTGAGTAAACTTGGAGCATAAGAACCTTAGGAGAGGGCTGAAGGCCAGGAGAAAAGCAGGGAGGGGAGCAGAGAAAAATGTAAAGCTCAAAAAAGAGAGAAAAAATTTATTACATTGCCCTTTTTCCAGTTTGCTCTTTCTGTTTCTTGGTGTGTGATTTGGAATTGCCCTCTATAAGCTTGAACTTGTTTTATTGCCATCGGTTAATAAAGAAGCTACTTTGGCTTATGACAAGGCAGAATATAGGTAGGCAGGAAAACTAAACTGAATGCAGAAAGAAAGAAGACAAACTCAAGGAGATGACATGTAGCTGCCCACGGAGAAAAACACCAGATATTTACCAGTTAGCCACAGCCTCATGCCAATACAGGGATTAATAGAAAGGGGTTGATTTAAGATATAAGAACCAGCTAAGTATATTCCTGAGCCACTGGTCAAATAATCTTGTAAGTAATACAGTTTCTGCATGATTATTCAAGTCTTGGTGGCCAAGAAAGAAAAGAACACTCTTCATTTACAGGTGTGCTGACAATGTGATCAGTCAGCTTCCTGCTCCCGTTGTCTGTTATCATCACATCCAAGTCATTATTGTATGTGACTTTTAAACAACTGTGAACAGAAAACCAAGTTAAACCATTTCTTCAATAGATTGCTTTTAGTCATAGTGTTCTATTACAGCTACAGATAAGTAATGAATGCAGAAGATGGCAGCAGAAGTGGGTTATTCATGTAAAGAAACCAACCGTCTGTATTTGGGGCAGAATATTGAAGACTTTGAAACTTTTGAATAGAAAAGTAGTAATGGAATGTTCTATGAGGAGATTAGTAGATTATGGGTTTGGAGCCTGGTGTATGGATTTAACAAAGTAATGATTATCTCTGAGTCACCAATAACACATCATTTTCAAATTAAATGAAGAGTTATAAGAACTCCCCCTTGGAGTCATTTAACCAATTTGAATGTCCAGGTTTGAACTCTTTATTTCATATTCCCAGTGTCTTCCACCTTCTGTCTGTACATTGTGTGAGTTTGAATCGTCAATATCTTTCATTGTTTCTAACTATGTGTCTTTCCCAAAAGAATGTGTCCCTTTTATTGGTCAACGTGGAAAGGAAGGAACAGGATATTTTGTAAGAATTGTTAGCAGAATTTTAGAGGTGATTAAGTCAGTGGCTCCTACTGATCCCATCTGACCCAGAGAACAAACAATACTACAAACATCATTTTTATCATCCATAAACATTGAGTTCATCATTTGGGGTGTATTTTAGAACATTTCTTTTTATCTCTGCATTTACTGCTTTTTATAAAAAATATAAATATATTATTCTGGGCCAGGGGTATGGAAGATGGTTTTATTTAAGATACAACTGTGAATACATAGGCAATATAAGGCCACTAAGTTTTACTGTTACATTGTTCTTTTAAAAGAAGGTTATGCAAATGTGTTAACTACCTTTCAGGATAATAGTCTTAAATCTTAAATGATTTGAAGGTATATCATTAACTTAGGCTGTAAGTCTATAGCCTAAGAGACAATGGTAAGTAGAATAATGTATTCTGTGGGGCCTGATTCGTGAAGTTTCAGCAGGAAATAATCACTGGATTAGCAACTGGGCTAAAGACCATTTGCATTATGTTTTAGTGAAATAACTTCTGACTGCATATGTTTTGAGAATTATATGAAGATGAATTATAAAGTTTTGGATTAGTTTACTTAATGGAGAAAATTTCAAAAGAGCAAATGTTGAGGCTTTGGAGTTATTATTGTTTACTCTACTACAGGCATAAAATGAAAGAAAAAATAGTGCAAAAAGAAATAGAAAGTGTACAGTTTGGAGATAAAAAACCCTCAGTACTAAACATTATAGTGAAGGTATAAGATAAAAATGAGGTTGTAATTGAGATTCCTCTTGCTCCGCAGTGAAACAATCAGAAAGGTACACTGAATGAACACCCTACTCAGCTAAACTTTCAAAATTTGAAACAGTATCTAAAGGCTTTCTGCTTCTATAAACTGCATACAAAAGGTAAATCTGATAGAATTTTGAGTTTAAACCTAGTTTTGGACATTTTTTGGTTAGGAGATTTTTAATGGCTATTCATACTTCCGTAGGAGTCTATTTAAATTGTTTATCTGAATTTGCTGTAACTTTAGTAAGTAGTATCTATGAAGAAATTTGTCAGTTTATTTTATATTTTGCAGTTTTGTGGAGTACAGGTTTTGAAGTATGACCTAATGATTCTCTAGATTTCCTCAGAGTCTATTATAGTAATCTCTTTTGTTTCTGATTTTGTTAATTTGGATATCCTCTCATTCCTTTTAGTGAGTTTGAATAAGAGTTTACCTATTTTCTTGATTTTCTAGAACAACCAACTCTATATTTCATTGATTATTTGTATTTATCTCTTCGTTTCCTTTTTATTAGTTTCATCAGGTGAGATGGAAAAAATTGTATGTGGCTGGCCATTCAAAAATTTTACAGTGAAAGTTGTAACTGGTTTAGGATAGTGATCTCTGAGGGGAGAAAATCTAGAGTGGGCAGAGAGGTTGGATCTTTCTTATCTCTTTCAAATGAAAAATTGCAATTTCTGAATCTTTGCTGAAGATGAATATCCATAACACTTTTTCTTATTAGCTAAAATAACTGCTGATTTAGCTGCGAGTCAGGAGCAGCATCTTGCTTCTTCTCTCCCAACACGTAGTGTTGTCTTCTTTGCATTTTATAATCTCAATTTGACCTTGTTTTGGTAAATTATAAGGGTAATGAACTGATAATCATTATTAGAAATACCTTTAATAATTACTGTTTTAAATATAAAATTTATTTTGCCTTATAGTTTGTGATGTTTTGGTTCATGACTGGTTGACAGTTTTGAATCAGGCCTTCAGTGAGGCAGCACGTCCCTGCAGATATGTGTAGTAGAACATATTACTCATCTTGTGATGGAATACAAAAGGAGAGGAACTTTTATGTCACTACCATGCTGCTTTATTAACTATAGGTTCATAATACAGCTTGAAATACAGCATGCTAACACTAGCAAAAGAAATCACATAATTGTTCAACAGAAATTAATATGTGTACACTACTTATATTCTTTTTCTGAGCTTTTATGCAACAATAAGTAGCTAAGAAAATGGAACAAATTTATATATCATTAAAAATACAAAATATTTATGGAAAATTTAGCTGTGAAAGTATAAATTTTGGGTCTTGATAGGTAGTTACATTAGTATATATTATTATGCTTGTATATCATAAGAACCAAAGTTCAGACTCTCAGCATTCAAGTGAAAAACCAGACATAACTTCACACTTATAAATTCCCAATACTATGGGAACAGAGACAAATCAATCCTGGGAGATGTCTGGTCTGCTGGCAGAGCCAAATGTAAAGGTTCTGTAATCAGTGTGGAACTCTGTGTGAAATGTTAACTGTACTGTATATATTTATTCCTAGGAATTTCAGTGTTTCAGGCTTCAAATTGAGGTCACTTAGATCTATTCTTTGTGCAGGGTGGAGAATATTAATCTGATTCCTTTTTTCTGTATGTGGATGTTCAGTTTGCTCAGCGCCCTTTGGTGAAGATTCTCTCTCTCTCTCTCTCTCTCTCTCTCTCTCTCTCTCTCTCTCTCTCTCTCTCTCTCTCTCTCTCTCTCTCTCTCTCTCTCTATATATATATATATATATATATATATTATATATTCTTCTCTCATGTATTATATATATATATTCTTCTCTCATGTATTATATATATATATTCTTCTCTCATGTATTATACCCCAACTGTAGTTTCTCCTTTCTCCCCTTCTCCAATTCTCTCTATCCCCACTCCCCTATTTCCCAGATCCTCTCCTCCTTTTCCCTTCAGAAAAGAACAAGCCTCCCATGGAAATCAACCAAATACAGCAGAACAAGTTACAGTTAGATTAGGCACATACCCTCATATCAATGCCGAACAAGGCAAGCCAATATGAGAAAAAGTTTTCTTAAAGCAAGCAAAAGAGTGAGAAACACCATCCAATAGAACACTTAGGAGACCAATAAAAATATCAAGCTACATAACCATATATAGAGAGAACCTAGCTCAGACCCATACAAAATTCCTGGTTATTACTTCAGTTTCTGTGAACATCAATGGGCCCTTCTTATTTGATTCTACAAGCTGTTTTCTGTGATATCCTTGATCTTTGGCTCATACAATCCTTCTTCCCTCTCTTCCACATAATTCCCTCAATCCCTCTTGATGTTTCAGTGTGGGTCTCTGCTTATGCTCCTATAAATTTATGAATGAATTTCACTGATAATTATTATGCTTTACTCAGGATGATTTTTTCTAGTTCCATAGGTTTGCCAGCAAATTCATGATGTCATCGTTTCGAAGAGTTGAGGAATACTCCATTTTGCATAAATGTGAATTTTCTTTTTTAAAAAATTTATTTTCTTTTAAGCTCTCTCTCCTCAGCTGCCCAAGGACCTAGTTGGGTACATCTCTCTGAACTGCTGGGAACCTCTCTAGAGTCAAGGCTCTTGCCAACCCTAAAATGGCTCCCTTAATTAAGATATATACTTCCCTGCTCCCATATCCATCCTTCCATTATCCCAAACATTCCATTCCCCCAAGTTCTCCCTATCCTCCCCTTCTCACTTTTCTCTCCCCATCTCCCCTTTCCTCATCGCACCCCACCATCCAGTTCCCAGTTTTTGCCCGGCAACCTTGTTTACTTCCCATATCCAGGCAGATGACTATATGTTTTTCTGTGGGTTCACCTTCTTATTTAGCTTCTCTAGGATCACAAATTATATGCTTGGTGTCCTTTACTTATGGCTAGAAACCAATTATGAGTGAGTACATCCCATGTTCATCTTTTTGGGTCTGGGTTATTGTTGCGGGAGGTCCTTCCACCCCTCCAACCAATAGCTGCTGAGATGCCAGCCCATTGGGGCGTGGTTTCTCTCCCTTTAAAAGAAGCGGCTATTTCCTTCCTCTCTCTCTTCACTTCCTGCTCCGCTGGAGACTAGACTCCCTTCCTCGTTACGCAGATGGCTGTTGTCCGGGACGGTGGTCTGTAAGTTTTTCCTTTTTTAAATAACACCCAATTAATTATAACTCCAAACTGGTGTGGCATTGTTTGTGACTTACGCCTTCATTTTGGCGCCCGAACGTTTGGCTTTTAGGACCTCTCCTTCCCCTGCTCAGCTGCTGGCCGTGAGTTCGGCTGGGCGCAAGCCCTCCCTTCCTCAGCCGCGGCCTGTGCCTTGCGGCGGCTGTGTGACCTGTGCCTTGTGCATGGAGCCAGCAGTTTAATATAAATTATCACTCACTGGCTGCTCTTGCTGCAGTTCGTTGCTTTTTTAGACACCTCAGATTGACTTCAAGTCCCCACGCACCCTATTCTGCCTCCCCACGTGGATTTAAACTCCACAGGCCCGCGTAATCTCTGCCTGCGTGGTTTACTCTTTTCTGAGTTGTTTTTAAATCTCCCTTGCAGTACAGCTCTTAAGTGGTGCGAACCAGAGCACGCGGTTGCGGAAGCTGCAACCCCTCAGGGTTACTCTGTCACGTGGAGGCATACACGGCTTCCGGGTTACTCTTCTCTACCCCTGGATTCTGGGTTTATGGTTCCGTGTACACCGTTTTTTGTTTAGTTCGTGACTTAGGCCCCAGTGCTGAGTCGGAGATACACTCGGCCTTCAGGCCCATAATATCCAGAGAGGCAGGACGATCTCTGAAGCCGGCTGGGCGGTGGTGGCATACGCCTTTAATCCCAGCACTCGGGAGGCAGAGGCAGATGGATCTCTGTGAGTTCGAGGCCGGCCAGGTGGTGGTGGTGCACGCCTTTAATCCCAGCACTCGGGAAGCAGAGACAGGCGGATTTCGGTGAGTTTGAGGCCAGCTGGATAATAGGTAATATGGCAATTTTCGTTTCCAACATGAATTTAACTGTTTGGGCTACCAATACAATGGGTCTTATCATGCAAGGTTTATATGACTATGAGGATAACTTAGTTTACTGGCTACTAGGTTTTAGTATTCTTTTGAATATTCTATTATTTAGGAAGAATATGGTACTCCTAAGAACCATAGGTCAGGAGATTCAGGATTCAAAAGAGGCAATAATAAAAAGACTTGAAATGATTGAAGAAATTATTGGAGCTGGAGAACAGAGTAATAAGGCACAAGGACAGGATCCAATGCCAACACCAGCTATTAGAACTGGCTTACCTAAGGTTTTAGCAGCATACCCTATACTTAATTCTGACAAAGCGTCAACTTCTAAAGGCTCAAAGGGAGTCAGAGAAGCTAGATGGACACCAATAGCAATGAATGATCTAAAAGAAATTAAGCAGGCTATAATTAATTTTGGCTTGCAAAATGCATATGTAAAGGAAATGATAAGGACTTGGGCTTCTAATGCTAGAGCTACCCCCTATGATTTCCATCAGTTAGTGTCTGCAGTTTTAGATAAGGGACCTTCCTTGATGTTTGGAATTTATTTCAGAGACGAATCCAAACATATGGAACAACAAGGAAGAGCAAAAGGTATTGAGGTTTCCCAAGATCAAATTCTTGGTGCAGGAGAATATGCTGATCCACAGGTTCAAGCTCTTTATGACGATGAAGTACTGTGTCTATGTCACCAAGCAGCTTTAAATGCTTGGAATAGGATACAAGATCCAGGAAAAAGGGTTGAATCATATACCAGAATTAGGCAGGGACAGAGAGAACCCTTTATTGACTTTTTGCAAAGATTAATTAAGGCTCTGGACATAGGGGTAACAGACCCAGAATCTAGACGAATACTTCTTGAATCTCTAGCTTTTGAGAATGCAAACATAGAATGCAAAAAGATAATTGGGCCTTTAAAGTCTAGATCAGCACCTATGGATGAATGGATTCAGCATATGATGAATGTTGAGGCGTTTAGCTGTAATGATGAATCTTGGGTAGGAGAAGCAGTTTCCACAGCAATGAGGAGACATCAAACTGCCAGGTGTTTTAATTGTGGTAAATTAGGACATCTGAAAAGGGATTGCAGGCACAGAATTTCTAGGAATAATATCTCCTCTGGGAATGACAAAAATAGGAGACCTAGGCCTTCAGGTATATGTAGGCGATGTGGTAAAGGCCGACATTGGTCCAACGAATGCAGGTCAACAACAGACAAACAAGGCAACCCAATACCGCTGGGAAACTCCTTGAGGGGCCTCTCGCAGGCCCCCAAGCCAACAGTGGCCCAGTCATTCCCAGTCACAGTGGAGAACGTGCCTCACCAAGAAAATTAAAAGCTCCAATTTCTGCTGTAAAAAGTAATACTGGTCTAAATGATGAATTACGCGTGGAGGATGAGTCAAAAAACCCAGTAGGACAGAGTAAACATATATTTTGGCAGACTTCTATTAACGATCGAAGACCAAAGCTAAGAGTCTGTATAAATGGCACTTTTATTGAAGGCTTATTAGACACAGGTGCGGATGTAAGTATCATTACTCCAGAATCCTGGCATCCGAATTGGCCTCTTAAAGAGGTAGATGTTCAGTTTCTGGGAATTGGAACCCTATCTCGTGTAAAACAAAGCACAAGATGGGTTGAATGCATAGGGCCCGAAGGGGAAATAGGAAGACTAAGGCCATATATAGCCAATATTGCCATAAATTTATGGGGCCGTGACCTGCTACAGCAATGGAATACCCAGATTAACATTCCTGTAGTTCCAGGAACTCATAATTCTAGGAAAGATATGATGCAGTATTATGGAAAAAGGTCACCAGCCATTCAGGCTGTACAAGAACATACAACAAATACCAAACCTTTAGAGGTACCAACAGCCCTACCTTTAAAATGGCTAACTGAGAAGCCAATATGGATCAAACAGTGGCCTTTAGCTGAAGATAAATTGCAGGCATTGGAACAGCTGGTGCAAGAGCAACTAGATGCTCACCATATTGAAGAATCAACCAGCCCTTGGAATTCTCCTGTGTTTGTTGTAAAAAAGAAATCTGGTAAATGGAGAATGGTGACAGATCTAAGAGCTGTCAACAAAGTAATTCAACCTATGGGCCCACTACAATCTGAAATTCCTTTGCCTTCTCTATTACCAAAAGGATGGCCTCTTATAGTTATTGATTTGAAAGATTGTTTTTTCACTATACCGTTACAAGAAAAGGATAGAGAAAAATTTGCCTTCACAGTGCCTACTTATAATAATTCTCAGCCTAATAGGAGATATCAATGGACTGTCCTCCCACTGGGTATGCTCAATAGTCCTACATTGTGCCAATATTTTGTAAGTAAGCCATTGGAAATAATTCGTAAACAATTCCCCAAGTCCATAATTTATCATTACATGGACGACATCTTGTTATCTGATTCAAATAAAGATACTTTAGAAAAGATGTTTGAAGAAGTAAAGAAAGTCTTGCCTAAGTGGGGATTACAAATTGCCCCTGAAAGATTCAAAGAGGAAATTCTATTAACTACCTAGGTTACAGAATAGGGTTAGAGAAAATTAAAACGCAAAAGGCACAAATTAGGAGAGACCGGTTAAAGACTCTTAATGACTTCCAAAGATTGTTAGGAGATATTTCCTGTCTACGACCAGCTGTTGGGATAACACCTGATCTAATAGTTCATTTAAACAAAACCTTAGATGGTGATAAAGATTTGAATAGTCCAAGAAAACTGACAGCTGAAGCAGAAAAGGAACTGACAATGATTGAGGAAGAATTACAGGAGGCACATGTGGATAGGGTGAACCCAAATCTTAGCTGCATCCTAGTCATATTGCCTTCCAGAATTTCTCCTACTGAGATTCTAATGCAGAGGGAAGATATTATTTTAGAGTGGATATTTATACCTAATAAATCAAATAAAAAATTAAAAACTTATGTGGAAAAAGTCTCTGAATTAATTATAAAAGGTAAGCTGAGACTTCGTCAACTAGCAGGTATAGACCCAACAGAAATTACAGTGCCTTTTACTACTGAAGAAATAAAAAAGTTATGGGAAGACAATGAACCATGGCAAAGAGCTTGTGCTAATTTTTTGGGAGAAATTAATAGCAACTATCCCAAAAGTGGTAGACTTAACCTCATAAAGAGAACTTCTTGGATTCTTCCTAAAATTGTACGTGATGCTCCAATAACTGGAGCCCGTACGTTCTATACTGATGCTAATAAATCGGGGAAAGCAGGTTACAAGTCAGATGAATTGAGTAAGGTGGAACAAAGCCCTTATAATTCTGTCCAGAAGGCAGAATTATATGCCATTCTTATGGTGCTAAGGGATTTTAAAGAACCTCTTAATATAGTTACAGATTCTCAATATGCAGAAAGAGTTATCTTGCATATTGAAACCGCTGAATTTATACCAGATGACACAGAGTTGATTTCATTGTTTATCCAGGTACAAGACATAATCAGGAACAGGCTTTGTCCGATGTACATAACACACATCCGGTCCCATACAGGTCTGCCTGGTCCTCTAGCCCAAGGCAACGCTGAGATTGATCAATTATTGATTGGAAGTGTGTTGCAGGCCTCAGAATTTCATAAAAAGCATCATGTCAATAGTAAAGGCCTAAAGAAAGAATTTTCCATTACTTGGCAACAAGCTAAAGACATTATAAAGAGATGTCCTACTTGTTCTTTCTATAATCAAACACCGTTGCCTGCAGGGAGTAACCCAAAGGGTACTAAGAGAAATGAAATCTGGCAGATGGATGTGTTCCACTTTATGGAATTTGGTAAATTAAAATATGTACACCACACCATAGACACGTATTCAGGTTTTCAATGGGCTACTGCCCTGAGTTCAGAAAAGGCTGATTCAGTAATCACACATTTATTGGAAGTTATGGCCATCATGGGTATACCTGCACAAATAAAGACAGATAATGGTCCAGCATATGTATCTAAGAAAATGAAACGCTTTTTTGACTATTATAATATAAAACACATTACAGGTATACCAAATAATCCTACAGGTCAGGCAGTTATAGAAAGATCAAATCGTACTATAAAGGATATGCTGAACAAACAGAAAGGGACTGAAAATACCCCCAGAAATAGATTACATAATGCTCTATTAACCTTGAATTTTCTTAACGCTAATGAGAAAGGAATGACAGCAGCAGAAAGACATTGGATAATGGAAAAGTCTGCTGAACTAAATCAACCGATTTATTTCAAAGATGTGCTGACCTCTCAATGGAAGCCAGGAAATGTGCTACGTTGGGGAAGGGGTTTTGCTCTTGTTTCCACAGGAGAAGAAAAATTGTGGATACCATCAAAATTAATAAAGTTTCGATTTGAAGAGGAGAAACCTCTTGGAAAGGAGAAATGACAACCCATCCACAATGATGATATTCATACAGGTGGTAAGAAAAACATATAGATTGGGGGCAGGGTTCTGTTCTTATCTCCATAGGAAAACACTCATCTTTGAAAAATTCAAAGGACCCTGGATGTTTGGATACTGACAGATGGAAAAATACCTGCCCAATAGGAAATATCAAGAAAACTGAATGGGTTGTGTAAGTAAAATATATTAAACCATATTTCTAAATTTATAGAGCTGGTTTTGAAGTTGGACTCTGGCTCAGTCCCTCTCCAATTCCAAGCCTGTTGGTAAGAGAAAAACCCAGAGTTTCTGGAGTTTCTGACTCATGTCAAGAGCCATGATATGGGACAGAAAGAAATATGAGTTTAGAAAACATCTTTGCTTTTCTTCATGTCTATCATACTTTTCATTGAATATATCTATCATGCCTTTCATTGAATATATATATGTCTATATGATTAATGCTTAAGTATTTCATAATGAACAATGAGTCTTTCCTGAAGTGACATTTGAAGTTTCCAGGAAGAAGATGGGGCCCCACAACAACAACTCTACCTGGTTGATATGACGTCATGATACTGATAGCGCTACTACAAGACCTGTTTTTGGTACCAACTGCACAAGACGATCCCAACTTGGTCAGCTGAAATGGTGCACATCTTGTACAACATTCTGGCCAGACCTCCACAAAATACTCAGAGACTATTTGCAATTTTAAAAGACATTGATCTTGAAATTTAACCATCATTTTACTTTCACAGGATCCCCCAGAAAGAACGCCGCCCCCATGACAGCTGGAAGTAATTCTAGAGGACGAAGTCCCCTCTCCCAGTAAAGTTTACCCCTGGGTTTAGGGACATCATTTAGGGGTTGGGAGGTTGAGGGAGGAATTTTATAAGCTCAGGGATCATTATGAAAAAAAAAGAGGGATTGATGGGATAATAGATTTATAATTGTGAGTTACTGTTTTTAGACAAATATATTGATATCGATTTTTATATATTGATACAAAGTTAAATTATATTGACTATTGTATGCATGCATGTTTCTACCTCTGTTTAAAACATTTTTTATGTATTGACATATATTGTATTGATATATATATATATATATATTGTATATATTTACCATATTGCAGTGTACATTTCTACCTCTGATTAAGATACTCATATATTGTTTGTATATTGATATATATTTACCATATTGCAATGTATATTTGTACATTGTTTATATTTGGAGGTCATTGTCCTCATTTGTTTCACAGTTGTTTATTGTCTTAGTCTTTAAGTTAGATAGATATTGAGAATTATATAGATTATAGTCATCTAAGTTTGTCATTTATAATTAGACTAATCAGGTTCTTTAGATATATGGAGATTATACTCAGTATAGACAGACGGTCTTCAAACTCTTCAAAGAGCTGTAGAAAATGGCCTTTAATCTAACTCAGAGTTTTGTGGTAGTGAGACACAATTGCTCCTGGCAACACCGCTCTATTCCCGAGAGAATGTTGAGCACCAAAGACACTCCACCTGGAGCCTTTCTTTTTGGCAGAACTGGCCTTGGGGCAAAGAAATGCCCATACCTCAACCACTGACAGAGATACAGAGCATGCATCAATGGATAAAACAGGACTGTCATATCCTGCCAAGACAGGGTAAGATAGTTTTGAAAAGTTGCTTGCCTTTGAAAATGGTATGTCAGTTATGTTAGGCCTTAGCCAAAGTTGGTTGCTTCGACACTGCAAACATGACTTTGGGTGATTGCCCAGGTAGCTAGTTGTCTCTGTGATTTGTTGCATGTTTTGGAAGTTGTTTTACTGAACTTTCTAATTAATCAGGTAACATTATTTCCCTTCTCAGATCTTCGATGGGGCTGAAGACTACATAATTGTAGTTACTTTTCTCTCATGACTTGGCCAAGTTATTTATTATACAAGACCCAAGCTAGTTAGAATAGGATATTTGTACTTATTGTATATAATTTTGTAGTAGGTTTAGAACTTTCTTATTTAAACAAAAGGGGGAGGTGTTGCGGGAGGTCCTTCCGCCCCTCCAACCAATAGCTGCTGAGATGCCAGCCCATTGGGGCGTGGTTTCTCTCCCTTTAAAAGAAGCGGCTATTTCCTTCCTCTCTCTCTTCACTTCCTGCTCCGCTGGAGACTAGACTCCCTTCCTCGTTGCGCAGATGGCTGTTGTCTGGGACGGTGGTCTGTAAGTTTTTCCTTTTTAAATAAATAACACCCTATTAATTATAACTCCAAACTGGTGTAGCATTGTTCGTGACTTACGCCTTCAGGTTATCTCACTCAGTAAAGTGTTTTCTATTTCTATCCATTTGCATGCAAAATTCAAGGTGTCATTGTTTTTTACCACCGAGTAGAACTCTAAAGTATATATTGCCACACCTTCTTTATCCATTCTTCTATTGAGGGGCACCTAGGTTGTTTCCAGGTTCTGGTTATTACAAATAGTACTGCTATGAACATAGTTGAACAAATGCTTTTGTAGTATAATTGGGCATCTCTTGAGTATATTCCCAAGAGTGGAATTGATGGATCCTGAGATAGGTTGACTCCCAGTTTCCTAAGAAACCTCCACACTGATTTCCAAAGTGGTTGCACAAGTTTGCATTCCCACCAGCAAGGGATGAGTGTACACTTGCTCCACAGCCTCTCCAGAAAAGGCTATCATTGGTGTTTTTGATTTTAGCCATTCTGACAGGTGTAAGATGGTATTTCAAAGTTGTTTTAATTTGCATTTCCCTGATCGCTAAGGAGGTTGAGCATGACCTTAAGTGTTTTTTGGCCATTTCCAATTCTTCTGTTGAGAATTCTCTGCATTTCAGGGCCCCATTTTTTAATTGGGTTAATTAGCATTTTAAAGTCGAGTTTCTTGAGTTCTTTATATATTTTGGAGATCAGGGTTGGTGAAGATCTTCTCCCTGTCAGTGGGTTGCCTTTTTGTCTTAGGGACAGTGTCCTCTTTGCTTTACAGAAGCTTCTCAGTCTCAGGAGGTCCCATTTATTCGATGTTGTCCTTAATGTCTGTGCTGCTGGGGTTATACATAGGAAGCGATCGCCTGTGCCCATCTGTTTTAGGGTACTTCCCACTTTCTCTTCTATCACGTTAACTGTGTTCAGACTTATATTGAGGTCTTTAATCCATTTGGATTTGAGTTTTGTGCATGGTGATAGATATTGATCTACTTTCATTCTTCTACATGTTGACAACCAGTCTGCCAGCACCATTTGTTGAAGATGCTTTCTCTCTTCCATTGAATACTTTTAGCTCCTTTATCAAAAATCAGGTGTAAATAGGTTTGTGGGTTAAAATCCGGGTCTTCTACTCGATTCCATTGATCAACTTCTCTGATTTTATGCCAGTACCAAGCTGTTTTCAATACTGTGGCTCTGTAATAGAGTTTGAAGTCAGGGATGGTAATGCCTCCAGAAGTTCCTTTATTGTATAAGATTGTTTTGGCTATCCTGGGTTTTTTGTTTTTCTATTTAAAGTTGATTATTGTCCTCTCAAGATCTTTCAAGAATTTTGATGGGATTTTAATGGGGATTGCATTGACTCTATAAATTGCCTTTGGTAGAATTGTGATTTTTACTATGCTGATCCTCCCAATCCAAGAGCAAGGGAGATCCTTCCATTTTCTGGTATCCTCCTCAATTTCTTTCTTCAAAGACTTAAAGTTCTTGTCAAATAGATCTTTCACTTCCTTGGTAGAGTTACCCCAAGATATTTTATGCTAATTGTGGCTATCGTGAAAGGTGATGCTTCTCTGATTTCCCTCTCTGCATCCTTATCATTTGTGTATAGGAGGGCAACTGATTTTTTGGAATTGATCTTGTATCCTGCCACGCTACTAAAGGTGTTTATCAGCTGTAGGTGTTCTTTGGTGGAGTTTGTGGGGTCGCTTATTTACACTATCATATCATCTGCAAATAATGAAAGTTTTCTTCTTCCTTTCCTATTCGAATCCCTTTGATCCCCTTATGTTGTCTTATTGCTATTTCTAGAACTTTAAGCACTATATTGAAGAGGTATGGAGAGAGTGGACAGCCTTGTCGTGTTCCTGATTTTAGTGGGATGGCTTTGAGTTTCTCTCCGTTTAATTTGATGTTAACTGTCAGCTTGCTATAAATAGCTTTTATTATAGTTAGGTATGACCCTTGTATCCCTAATCTCTCCAAGACCTTATCATAACGGGATGTTGAATTTTGTCAAATGCTTTTTCAGCATCTAATGAAATGATCATTTTTTTTTATTTTGGTTTATTTATATGATGGATTACTTTGATAGAGTTTGTATGTTGAACCAGCCCTGCATCCCTGGGATGAAGCTTATGGATCATAATGGATAATTTTTCTAACGTGTTCTTAGAATCGGTTTGCCAGTATTTTATTGAGGATTTTTGCAACGATGTTCATGAGTGAGATTGGCCTGTAATTCTCTTTCTTGTTTGAGTCTTTGTGTAGTTTTGGTATCAGGATAACTGTAGCTTCATAGAGGAATTTGGCAATGACTTTTCTGTTTCTATATTGTAAAATACATTAAAAAGTATAGGTATTAGGTCTTCTTGGAAGTTCTGGTAGAATTCTGCATTGAAACTATCTGGACCTGGGCTTTTTTTGGTAGGGAGGTTTTTTATAACAACTTCTAATTCTTCATGACTAACAGGTCTATTTAGGTTGTTCACCTGGTCCTGGTTTAACTTTGGTATGTGGTACTTATCTAAAAAAGTGTCCATTTCTTTTACATTTTCCTATTTTGTGGCATATAGGCTTTTGTAGTAAGATCTAATAATTCTTTGAATTTCCTATGTGTCTGTGGTTATGTCTCCCTTTTCATTTCTGATCTTGTTAATTTGCCTATTCTCTCTATGCGGTTTGATTAGTTTGGATAGGGGTTTATCAATCTTGTTAATTTTCTCCAAGAACCAGTTTTTTGTTTTATTGATTCTTTGGATTGTTTTCTGTGTTTCTATTTTGTTGATTTCAGCCCTCAGTTTGATTATTTCCAGTCTTCTACTCCTCCTAGGTGAGTCTGCTTCTTTTTTTTTCTAGAGCTTTCAGGTGGGCTGTTAAGTCTCCAATGTGTGCTTTCTCCATTTTCTTTAAGTGGGCACTTAGTGCTATGAACTTTCCTCTTAGCACTGCTTTCATAGTGTCCCTGAGTATGTTGAGGCTTTATTTTCATTGAATTCAAGAAAGACTTTAATTTCTTTATTTCTTCCTTGATCCAGGTGTGGTTCAGTAGTTGACTGTCCAGTTTTCATGAGTTTGTAGGCTTCCTGGGGGTAGCATTGTTGTTGAATTCTAACTTTAATCCATGGTAATCCGATAAGACACAAGTGGTTACTAATTTTTTTTTGTAACAGTGTAAGTTTGCTTTGTTACCGAGTATGTGGTCAATTTTCGAGAAGGTTCCATGAGCTGCAGAGAAGAAAGTATATTCTTTCCTTTTGGGTGGAATGTTCTTTAGATGTCTGTTAAGTCCATTTGATTCATTACCTCCATTAATCCTCTTATTTCTCTGTTAGGTTTCTGTCTGATTGACCTGTCCATTCATGAGAGAGGAGTGTTGAAGTTTCCTACTATTAGTGTTTGTGGTTTTATGACTGCCTTTAGTTTTAGTAATGTTGCTTTTAGATAAGTGGGTGTTTTTATATTAGGGGCATAGATATTTAGGATTAATACTTTGTCCTGATTAATTGTCTCTGTTATGAGTATAAAATTTCCCTCTCCATCTCTTCTGATCGATTTTAGTTTGAAGTCAACTTTGTTAGAAATTATTATGGCCACACCTGCTTGTTTCTTAGGTCCATTTGCTTGATAAAACTTTTCCCAGCACCTTACTCTGAGTAGATGTCTGTCTTTGTGGTTGAGGTGTGTTTATTGTAAACAGCAGAATGTTGGATCCTGTTTTCGTATCCAATCTCTTAGCCTGTGCCTCTTTATAGGCGAGTTGAGTCTATTGATATTCAGTAATATAAATGACGAGTGGTTGTTAACTCCGGTAATTTTTTCTTTTCTTTTTTTTTTTTTGAAAGTAGAGTTTGTGTGTTTCCCTTCTTCGAGTTGTGCTGGTGAAGGGCCATTAGATGTCTGAGTTATTGTGGGCATTGTTGGACTCCTTGGGTTGTGATTTTCCTTCTATTACTTTCTGTAGGGCTGGATTTGTGACTACGTATTCTTCCAATTTGTTTTTATCCTGGAAAATTTTGTTTTCTCCATTTATAGTGAATGAAAGCTTGGCTGGGTATAGTAGTCTGGGCTTGCATCCATGGTCTCTTAGTTTCTGCAGTACAGCTATCCAGGACCTTCTGGTTTTCATGGTTTCCATAGAGAAGTCAGGTGTAAGTCTGATAGGTTTACCTTTATAAGTAGCTTGAACTTTTTCCTTTGCAGCTCTTAATATTCTTTGTTATTCTGTATGTTTTGTGTTTTGATTATTATGTGGCGAGGAGATTTTTTTGATCCAGTCTATTCAGTGTTCTGTATGCTTCTTGAACGTTCAAAGTAATATCTTTCTTTAGGTTGGGAAAGCTTTATTCTATAATTTTATTAAATTTATTTTCTGGACTGGTGAGCTGTACTTCTTCTCCTTCTTCTAGCCCTATAATTTTTAGGTTTGGTCTTTTTATTGTGTCCCAGATTTCCTGAATGTTTTGTGATGAGAATTTTTTGGTTTTGTTGTTCTCCTTGATCGGTGTGTTTATTTTCTCTATTTTATCTTCAGTGTCTGAGATTCTTTCTTCTATCTCTTGTAATCTGTTGTTAGTACTTGTCTCTGTAGTTCCTGTTCATTTACCTAGATTTTCCATCTCGCCCCTTCTGCCTCCCTCCCCTCTTTGGGCACATAACATCACCCAGCTCAGCCTGTTTGGGTGCTGGGACCGAATCACAAGGGCAACCGGGTGGGCGGTAGTTCCCTTGTCTCAATAGCCTGCCTGCAGCAAGCAAGATAGACCCTTTGTTTATGAGCTACCCAAGCAGCACGGAGATTGGATCTCAGCACCAGGAGAACCATCACTGTGGTGAGTGAGTTTCTGACCTGCGGCAGCAGCCCACAACATGGAACTCAGATGTTCCTAGATTTTCCATCTCCATCCTTCCCTTGGTTTGTGTTTTCTTCATTACTTCCATTTCATTCTTCAAGTCTTGAACTGTTTCCCTTACCTGTTTGATTGCTTTTTCTTGTTTCTCTTGGTTTTCTTGGGTATTTTTGAGAGATGTATTAATTTCCTCAACCTTTCTGTTTGTAATCTCTAGTTGTTTATGGCAGTTTTTCACCTCATGTTTAAGGTCTTCTATTATTTTCATATAATTTACTCTTGAGTCAATTTCTTCTAATTCTTCTGGAGTAGGGTGTACAATTATGATTTCGGGATCCCTGGGTTCTGGTGATGTCATGTTGCCTTTTAGGTTGTTGGAGGAATTCTTGCATTGGTGCCTGCCCATCTATTACTTCAAATGGAGCCAGGAGAGGCCTGGTGTCTGTCTCTTTTTTCTCCCTCTTTCTTTCTTCCCTTCCACATTCCATTTATCTCAATGAAACTCCTTGTGCAAGCAGTGGCCTGCATGGTGTATTTGTCTCTCACTTGCCCTGAAGCCTCTGGCTATCACCTGCCCAGGTCCCTCTCCTTCACAATTCTTACAAATGCCGCAGCATTCCTGTTCTCCAAAGACAAATATCCCAATAAAGAAATCAATGAAACACTTTCATTCACAATAACTTCAATAAACTTGGAAATTAATATAGAAAACGAAGTGAAAGAGTTGTGCAATGTCTACTGAGACACTCAAGAAAGTAACTGAAGATAGCAGAAAATGGAAAGACCCCCCCATGGTCATTGATTTTTCAATATTATTATTGTGAAAATGACTATCCTACCAAAGAATCTATAGATTTTACACAATCCCAATGTTCCTTTCTTTTCACTAATATGTGCATTTATCAGCTCTCATGAAAAAGCTATATATGGCAGTGAATATGCAGATCCACAGCTGGCCACCATGAAGAGAATACAAATCCTTGGAATGCTTAGTTCTAATTCAGACAACTATACCATACATATGACTACAAAGTTTAGGGATTGTGGCGGACCTCTCTACCGGCGAGGAAGAACACCACCATGTTGAAATAGCAGTGGCAGGGCTGCGTCCCCAACACCCCGGCCGCTTGCACGGCTAGCTTTACCCAAAATAACAACACACAAACTGTATTCATTTAAGTACTGCTTGGCCCATTAGCTTCAACCTCTTAACCCATTTCTAATCATGAGAGTAAGCACCCCAAGGTGCGCTTACCGGGAAGATTCTAGCCTACATCCATCTTGGGTCGGAGTTTCATCCCTCTGCCTCAGAGAGCAGAGCTATCCCGTCTGCCCACTAGACAGGAGCATGGTGTCTCTCTCTGAGGAGTCTGGCTCTGAGCGGAGCTGCATGCTTTCTGACCTCACTTACTCTTCCTCTCAGCATTTTCTTCTGTTTACTCCACCCATCTATGTTCTAACCAATCGGGACCAAGCAGTTTATTTATTGCTTATCCAATGAAATCAACAGATTGATATGACACTCCCACATCACTTCCCCTTTTTCTGTTTAAACAAAAAAGGAAAGGCTTTAACTTTAACATAGCAAATACAATATTACCTAAGCAAATAAAAAGTGAGCAATTTTCAAAACTCTAGAAATGACAGAGACATCTCGCTGCCTGTACAGTCACCCAAAGTTCCTCTGTACCGTTGGGGCATCCATCTTCGGCCCACAGGCCCATAGTTTTCAGCAGACATTCCACAAAGCAGGAAATTTCAAAGGCAGTCACTATCTGCTTGTCCTGAAGAATGTCTTGCAGACTGTTTCATGAATCAGGAACTCCGAAAGATCATCTCACCTTTGGGCAAGTTCAGCAGTCCTCTCTCTGCGGTTTCTCTGTGTCCAGTTTATGCAATCGTCCAGGCAAGAGCAATTTCTTGCCCAAATGGCTATCAAACTCCATAAGGATCCTCTTCGATGCCCATCTTCCTCTTGAAGTAGATTGGTGCTGCCAGGAGCAGAGTGTCTCATTGTCATGAAAAGCCCTAAGTTATTAAAACATTAAATAGCATATTCCATAGTCTTTGAAAGATATGAAGAATGCCTATCTGAAATATATCCATGCACATCTAAAAAATCTAACTAACCTGACTACAAACATGACTATTATAGATGATTATTAACAGCCTATATACATTACATTTTTAAGTGAACTACACAATCACAACACCTTAATCAAGAGCAGAAATACATATACATATAACAAAATTGACCTTAAATTTAAATCACTAAAGCAAAATCCATATCAATGCAAATTATTCATATCTCTATCATATCCCCCTTTAAATGTAAAAGAACGTTTATAAACCATATTTGGGAACATGGGCGCAGTTTTTTCCCTCCAAACTGCTTCCTGCTGCATGGGGGTGCCGTTAATTAGGTCTTTCATGGTATAACCTGTGTGCTAGTTTCATCTCAGTTGGCAGTTGAGCGAAGCAATTTTCTGAAGATGTTCACAGCAACCCTTCAGGAGGGCATGGTCCATCATACCATATTCGGATAGAAGAAATGAACAGGGTCTCATCTGCTGTGAAAACAAAACAAGAAACTCCTTTCCAAAGTATCATGTCCTTAGATACAAATTGCAAAGTCAAGGCATTTCCAAAATATCTATGTTGAATTAGTTCAGCAGCATTTATAAACAAATATCTTTTAGTAGCTTTTGCTTCTTAGCATTCAAACAATTCAAAGAGAGCATAAAAGCATACAGTATCAAGATTCTCTGTGTATTTTCCATCTTTGTACGCTTTATTTTAACCTCTATTTCATTTATTTTTACTTTTATTTTATATTCTCTGTTTCTTTGTCCTGGAATAACTCTGTAGACCAGGCTGTCCTTGAACTCTCAGAGTTCCTTCTGTCTCTGCCTCCCAGGCATTGGGATTAAAGGTGTATGCTACCACACCTTGAACTCACAGAGATCTGTTTGTCTCTACCTTCTAGGCACTGGGATTAAAGGCGTGTACTACCACACACAACAACTCTCTTCCTTTTTTAATTGTTTTTTACTTTAAGAACTTCAACTTTTAGGCTGCATATATTTTCAACACACTGTAAATCATTTAGAAATTTTCTTTATCTTTGAATCTCTCTTTACTGTATATCTCTCTTTTTCTGAATACATGAGTCTTCAATTTACCAAGCAATCTCAGTAGGACTAAAGCCGTGACTTTGCCATCTAGATCCAGTCCATTCCTTAGCTTTCCAGCCTCATGGCTGAGGTACCGGCCAGAGCCGCCTTCAGTGCCACAACTCTACAGTGTTTCAAGGTCCCTGGGAGCAAGCGAGCTTCAGCAGCCTGTGCTTGCAAACCGCACAAACTGCCTGCGTAAAAGAGTCAGAGTATTCCTTGGCAGGACAGCCCAGAAAGCCGGCATTTTTAAATGGCGCAGCTTTTTTCCTGCTACAGCTGAAAACCGAAAAGCATGCGCTCAGCTTTTCGTCAACATCATTTAAGTGTTTCGTGGCAGGACCTCTTAATGAGCTGCAGGGTTTTGCAGCTGAAGCTGAGTCAGGAAGCCTCTCTCAGATGAGAGCGCTTGCTTGCCTCTAGCAAGCAGAGTAGAACCGAGAAACTGCTGCTACCAAGAAAACAAACATGCTTTACTCTTTCCCAAGCTTTTTCAGGCTTTTAGTGGATTCAGTTATCCTCACGTTGGGCAGCCATCTGTTGAAATAGCAGTGGTGGGGCTGCGTCCCCAACACCCCGGCTGCTTGCACGGCTAGCTTTTCCCGAAATAACAACACACAAACTGTATTCATTTAAGTACTGCTTGGCCCATTAGCTTCAACCTCTTAACCCATTTCTAATCATGAGAGTAAGCACCCCAAGGTGCGCTTACCGGGAAGATTCTAGCCTACGTCCATCTTGGGTCGGAGTTTCATCCCTCTGCCTCAGAGAGCAGAGCTATCCCGTCTGCCCGCTAGACAGGAGCATGGTGTCTCTCTCTGAGGAGTCTGGCTCTGAGCGGAGCTGCATGCTTTCTGACCTCACTTCCTCTTCCTCTCAGCATTTTCTTCTGTTTACTCCACCCACCTATGTTCTAACCAACCAGGACCAAGCAGTTTATTTATTGCTTATCCAATGAAATCAACAGATTGATATGACACTCCCACATCACCACCACACGAGGATTCACTCAGATCATGCTTTACTGGAGTACCCTTGATTGAAGGGGGCAGGAAATGAGGTTCAGGGAGAAAAGGCAGGGAACGAAGGGGGCAGAAGCAAGGGGCAAGAGCGAGGGACAGGGAGCGAGGTGCAGGAAGGGAGAGCAGGGAACGAAGGGAACGGGGTGGGGGGGACTGAGGCAGCTGCTTAAAAAGAGAAATGGCAGACGGGTTGCCCTGTGATTGGCTGTCACCATCAGCTGACACCAGACCACTTTGGGATAGGCTGAAGGGCCTTGATCCACCGTGCATGTGGGAAGTGGGGACACGCATCTCCCAAGGCAAAGCCAAATATGGAGTTGTTTATTTCCAACAAGATGGGGTGTTGGCGCCATCTTGTAATGGCGATCCTGTCTGGCTCCCTGCAAGGGATCACAGCTGAAGATGGTATTGGATTGTTGTATGAACCAGACTTAGTGGAAGTTCATTGTAAAAGAGTTTTTAGGGCATGCTAGGATAATTGCACATATATACTCATAGAATCTGACTGCATGAACATGACCTGTATAAGGGAAGGCAGCCAAAGTCCCACCATAGATGAGGTAAGCTTGTTGCTCAGAGAAGTCAAGGAGATCTTTTTTGTTGTTGTTAATTTTTATTTTCATTTTTAGTTTTCTTTTGGAGATGCCTCAAAGAACATGGAAGGAATGGGAAATAAGTAGGATTGGGGTGCATGTTGCCAAATATCCACCCAAAAAATCAATAAAAATATAACATTAGAACAAAAAAAGAACTAATGCTGAATCCACTTGTCTCCACTAAAGCACATAACATTTAAAATAGCAAGTGATGCAAGGAAAAATTTTCTGAGGTTGAGTGACAGTTATACCCATGACCTTGACCTCAGCACCTAACGGGGAGAGAGACAATATAATTCTGTGTGGCTGAGTGAGAGATATCCTCAAAAACATCAAAAAGTAAATGAATTTCATAAAATTGTAAAATAATCTGTAAAAGTATGCGGTCACTATTAATATACTTTCTTGATGGAATTCTCTTCCAATGAGTTTGAATTCGTATGTCCATTTACACATAATACCTAGACAGTAAGACATGTGAGCACCAAAAGAGGGTTAAGTCTTTCCAACCTCCTTGCTATGAGTGTTAAATGCTTTAGCCTGTCTAATTTTTGGTCAGGTAAAACAATGAACATAAATGAACGTTGTGCATAAATGCAGCAAGAACACAGAGCCAAAGGAAATCATGCCAAAGGTTTCTGTGTAGCCTAAGCTGAAAGGTGTTGCCATTACAGCCTTTGTCACCTAGGAACACCCATTGGTCTAGGAGGTGGTATATTAATAAGGAGAGGAGACAGGAAGTACCACTAACACAGTATTCTTAACACATGGTAGAAATGGGAGCACATAACAGTGTAGAGCTTTTCCAAGCACTGGAAGAGCACCGAGTAAGCTAAATCTCAAGAAAACTAGACTAAAGATCCTGAGGATAAAGATATTTCTTCAAACCTACTCATATAACCACAGTTCTGAACTCATAAACCCCGAGGTAAGCCTGTTATTTGGAGACTTGGGATACTAGACAATAAAGTCTCAAAACTTTTGTCTTCCTTTGAATTTGCTAAAGAGGACATCAGAAACAGACTCACAAGAATTATAATATTATTCTGAAATAGTTAAAGAATTCAATAGAAAAAGGTCACTGTTCCTCAAACAGTAGTTTCTTTTTTTAATAAAGAAAGTGATAACATAGAAGAGTGATATAATTTAGCTTGAATATAATGGAGGAGCTATGAAAAACAACAACAATAACAAAACCCCACTAACCCTCATTAAATTTTCCAAAAATATATAAGGGGACAATACTTCCTAACTTATTCTGTGATGCTGGCATAGTATTTTAATACCAAAATCAAACAAAGCTGCTAAATAATAATTTATAATCATATATAAAATAGAAAAAAAATATATTTAATAGATATAAAATTATTTTAGATTATGTCCTAGTGAGTTGTAACCCAGCAATGAAAATTATTGAATAAAAATTATCCAGTAGAGTGCATCCTATTAATAGAAAAATTACAAATTTTTCTTACAAATTAGGACACAGAGCTTAGTGACTGCAGTAATTAAGTTTTGGTTTCTGCACAGGGAAACTTGATAGGAGGATTTTACATCTAGATATTACACTGCTTAAAATTGCGTCTGTTTCCGAAACTCATTTCTATGGACAGAAAGAGCACTGATGCACCCTCACACAGTTGAGTGATTGTCTCCATCTCGTACATGATTGCAGGCTTCAAGAAAGTGTCCTCAGGGACAAACACTGAGCAATACCCCAGGCTGTTATCCATACGGTAGTAAGAGCCCTTCATGCGCAGTCCTGGTTCTCAAGGGTTTATGCAATACGTATTTCATCACAATATTCTAGACCAGAGATATGGACTAATAATAAATTAGTTTCAGCTGCAGAAAAAGAACTTATTAGGTGAATTGTTTAGAGATAAGTACTACTGAATATCTGTTCCTAAGGCAAACTCTTCAAAATAAAAAAGAAATAATTAATTCCTGGGAGGGTAAAGGTGAGACAGACTTATCCATTATTAAAACAATCAGTAGCCTTCACACGTAGTTTCATTCTTTTTCTTCCGCTGGAAGAATTGAAGGGTAGACATTTGTGTTTTTCTTTGTAACTTGATCTAAGTAAGAAAGATTAGAAGATTCCCTTTAGTGCGGAGAACCATCAGTGCCTAATTCAACAGAACATTTTCTTTTTTTTTCTTTTCATGGGCATTACAAAGCCATCAAGATTTGAAAGTGCTTGTTAAATGCATTTGAAGTCTGTGTCATTTGGCAGTCTCTGCCTCCTAAAGTATTGTTTAGGTATTGCGGATTTGGGATGCATACATTACACAAAATACTGTCTAAACATCTGTATGTAATGATTACTCTGTGCTTCTGAAGACATTGGACAGTCTCCTCATTCTCACCAACTGCAGCAATAGCCAAAGTAAGTTGCCCAGAATTCTGATTTTTAATATAACTGATCATATTTTTACCCCCAAGAAGTTTTCCATAAAAATCATCAAAACAATGTCTTTTAAACATTTTCAGATGTTTTAAGATGTTGCTAAAATATTTGTTCATTTAAACTGTATATATGGTTACATATATTAAAACTATTAAGAGAAGGCTTACAATTCATGAAACTGCAAGAACTCATTTCTTTGGTTTGAGCACAGGAAGAATATAAAGGGGCTGGAAAGGTTGGGTGGGTTACTGAGAGTTTACTGCTGTGTAGGACATAGAGCGTGCTGATTTGGGCAGCTTTTTGGCTAATGTAATCACATGTTTTCAGAAAAAAATCAAGAGAGGAACAATATCAACTTGTACCAATAGCTGGAGACCCAAAATCCAGCTGAAAATCAAATAAGTCTCATTGGAGTTAGAGCTATGACAGACATGACCTTCACTACAGCTGAAACAGGTCAAAACATGAGGGACAGTAACTGCTTTTCCAAAGAATTCTTTCAATTCTGAAGCAGAGGTTCAAAGATGAATACACTAAAGATTAAGAATCTGGAGTGGGAAAGGATATTTTCTGCTCTGATTGGAAGTCTGAATTAACAGTTCAAACTCAGGGACACTTAATTTTGACCTCATCAAATGTTCTTGGGTATTGGGCAGTGAGAGCTTGCCCTTGCAATAATAGATCAGCTCCCAGCTGCATGATTAAATATCTGTCAACTTAAGCTCAGATTCAAGAAAGGTATTGATAAATATGAAATGATAATTGATTTCTCTCATTTTGGCTATTGTTTCTCTTTATATATTTATATAAGAAAGGTGAGATGCAGAGGCAGAGAATACCAGTGTTATAGAGTTTAGCAGACCTAGGCTGTTCTTGTTTTCTGTCATTGGCTGATAAGCTTTGTTTGTCTGAAATTCACCTGACTGCCCCTTCATTCCTCAACTTTATATATAAGTTGACAAAATACAAGATACCCAGGGATTTCTAATGTAGGGTAGTTCTGGAGGTTTGTGGACTGGAAATCTAAACTCATTACCATCTGGTTTTCTTTTGTAGCTTAGCAGAGGACTGAGGAGGATTTCATATGTACATAGGTGGTGGATTTAAGGCACTAGCTCACTTCTCTTAACTTTGGCAATGTTGACCTTCAAAGGAAACTGATCTGCCTTGGAGACACAGGCACCGAGTAAATGCTAAAAATATAGAGACTGACAGTGTGGATTTGGATACTGGAACCTTTACATTTTACCACTGGGACTTTAGGTAAGTTCTTTTTCTTCCAGCCACAGTCTAGTCTTCTTTTCTTTAAAATTCACACTTAAAGGTATCTAAACCTTTTAACATTATTGTGAGGAATAGGTGAAACATTACACACAAATCACTTAGTATAGTTCCAAGTGCATAACAGGTACTCAGTGAAAGATTGTCCCACAGGAAGCTTGTGCAGGACATGCAAGCCCCAGCATGCTGCCACAAATGTGGAAAAGCAGAGCACAACAAAGGGTTTATGCCCAAATATCTGAGCACAGGAATTAAAGTAGTGACCAGATTTTCTCAGTGTGAGATGAGGTTGCTATTAGTTTTTCAGCCAGGGCAGGGAACAAAATTCATTTATTACTTTAAGATGAATTGAACACCAAGGACATCAGTTTTGACATATACTCGAATTGTTCAGTTTCCCTTTGTGTCTGCATGCTGTGAGGGAAAAGGAAGAATCTGAATATTTTAAAAGGACCAAAATATATTCAGATTACTTGAAAATCTGCAGGAAATGAAATGAATAGCCTAATGAGTCATGTTTTGGGTGTGTGGTTTTGATAATGAAATATGATTTTGGCATTTACATTCTAGAATTTGTAAAAAAAAAAAACTTATTAGTCCATTCTTTGTTATCC
Source organism: Microtus agrestis (assembly GCA_902806775.1). Taxonomy (NCBI): domain Eukaryota; kingdom Metazoa; phylum Chordata; class Mammalia; order Rodentia; family Cricetidae; genus Microtus; species Microtus agrestis. The sequence goes on along the minus strand of CADCXT010002531.1, from coordinate 62,663 downwards.
CAAAGATTAACTCCTCTAGAGAAGACCTGGCAATTAGAAAAGCACTCTTTTTTATTTCCAGGGGTTCTTGTTCCTGGGAGGATTCTCTAATACTTTGGGCTATTTAGAAGGGAGGTTGCGATCCTGGGCTTAGAGATGTAAGGTCTATGTCTCAACAAAGTATTCTTGAGGTCCCTTGGAAAGACATCTCACTATGTATCATGACCACATGTGATGATCATGACCATCTATCTTAACCTCCACAGTTCTCGTGTGTCAGAACACATGAAGATATTTTAAAAAAAGAGAAAAGGAAAGAAATCTGAAGCCCAGGGGGGAAAAAAACTGATAATGAATGGCATAGCAGTTTTAAATCATATTGTAAAGTTTGAGTGATATCTGCATTCTTCATCAAGTAAATGAAACAGATTTTGTTATAAAGTGAATTCTGGCTTGACTTATTTACTTTGAAAGCAAATTGTTGGTTGATGGGGTTAGTTCACTATATTTGACTTTAGAACAAAAGACAATATGTTGTGTGGGGTGGTCAGGGCAATCTCATGCTCTGTCCTGAGAGCCCATTCACTAGTGCTCATGCATCCCTTCGTCTTATGCTCATTTGGTGAATTGACAAGCACAGTTTTATGACAATACCGTATTATCTTTTGGTTACATTCAGACACCATTAGTTGGCTTTCCCTGATGTGCCAATGTATAATCCTTTATATTTGTTGTGTCATATTTTACTCAGCTTTGAATATTCATTTTTTCAATTATAATACTAAATATAGAAATCAATGTTATTTTCTGATCACAAAATTAGTAATGCAATCTATGGTAATTTGGAAAATGATAAATAAAAACTAAAGAAAAAATAAGTCATCCGTAATCTTATATTTTGAAGCAAATGTTCTCACTATTTTAAGTAATTATTTTTTTCAATATGTTTTGAATTGCTCTGAAATATTATTATGCTTTTATATTTTTGGAAAGTTGTGTGTGTGTCTATTTGTGTGTATGCATACATGTGACTGAAGGTTTTTGTAATAAGAGGAATTCAGATTTATCTGGAGCTGAAGTTGTATTTTATTGTGAACCACCTGTTATGGGTACTAGGAAGTGAACGGAGGTCCTCTGCAGGAGAAGCATGCACTCTTAACCACTGAGCAGTGCCTTCAGCTTCTACCTTATTTTTGATTAACATGTAATAATTGTACTATTAATGGGTCACAATGTGTTTATCAACACATATACACAGTATATCCTGATCAAGTCAGGGTCATTAATATTCCCTTCTTACTATCAGCTCTGTATATGGAGACATTGAACTCCAATCAGCTCTTCATAAAACATATAAAACATTATTATCAACTGCAGTTGTCCAACTGTGCTGTGGAGAATATGCCAGCATTGTCTTTGGGTACGTAATTGTTTGGTGCCTGTTCTTGAACACCTTGTTTTCCATTTCTACCTGTACCTTTGTATTAATGCTGGTTTTAGAATCCAGTTATGTGAGAGAATATATATGGCATTAATATTTGACTCATTTCAATTAAAAATTCCTCCATTTCTGCAAGGATGTGAAGAAAAGGGAACAAATATACTTGTGTTTTAACATCAATGAATCATAGTCTATATAAAATTTTATGTGAAAACTTCTAAATTTAATTGTATTACTGAATTACACATATTAGTATTTGAATAGGTTATTATACTAACTTTTTACTTCTGTTAAATTTTCATAACTAGAACTGGTGTTTAAGTACTATTTTATGGTTGAAAATATATATGTCTTAAATATATATATATATATATATTAATAAGACATATATATGTGTATTGTTAATCTCCAAAATTTTGGTGCTAATGATTGCTCTGTTCCATCATTCTTATGTAAAAGTGAAGTTTGCCATTTTTCCCCTGACTGCAGAAAATGAGATCTTTCCTTCAGTATGTTCTTTGTATTTTAAGAATTCTTTTGAATTGAAAAAAAAATAAAGACTAGGAAAGTAAACTTAGAAAATGTTTGACCTATTTTTATAGAATTTTGAGCAGACTAGTTCTAATGTATGACATGCTAGAATTCTGAAGATTAGAGTTTGTGAATATAATTACAATTTTCTCCTTTCTTTTTTCCTGAAGATAAAATATTTCTTTTTGGGTTTTAAAAAAATTAACCATACCACACAGATGGAGAATAAAAGGAACGTGACTGAATTCATCTTGATAGGTCTTACACAAAACCCCCAAGTACAGAAAGTAGTGTTCGTGACAGTTTTGGTTCTGTACACGGCAACAATTTCAGGCAATCTGCTCATTGTGGTTACCATCATCCACAGCCGGGCTCTGAGTTCCCCCATGTACTTCTTCCTGAGCCACCTTTCCTTGATAGATATGATTTACACTTCCTCTTCTGCTCCAAAGTTGATTGTGGACTCCTTTCAAGAGAACAAAGTCATCTCCTTTAATGGATGCATGGCACAAGTCTGTGCAGAGCACACTTTTGGTGCAACTGAGGTCATTCTCTTGACAGTGATGGCCTATGACCGCTATGTGGCCATCTGCAAACCTCTGCACTATATGACCATCATGAGCTACAAGCTATGCTTTCTCCTGGTGGGAGTGGCCTGGACCGGAGGGTTTCTCCATGGAACTATTCAGATTCTCTTTACAGTCTGGCTGCCCTTCTGTGGCCCCAACATCATAGACCATTTTATGTGTGACTTGTACCCATTGTTGGAACTTGTCTGCATGGACACACATATCCTTGGTCTCTTCGTTGCTGCCAACAGTGGGTTCCTCTGCCTACTTAACTTCCTCCTCTTAATGGGATCCTATGTGGTCATCCTGCGCTCCCTAAAGAACTATAGCTTGGAGGGCAGGCGCAAAGCCCTCTCTACCTGTGTGTCTCACATCACAGTAGTGGTTTTATTGCTTATCCCATGCATATATGTATATTTACGACCAGTGACCACTCTGCCACTTGATAAGGCCGTCGCTGTCTTTTACACTATGGTGGCTCCTATGCTGAATCCTTTAATCTATACCCTCAGGAATGCTGAGGTAAAAAATGCAATAAGGAAGCTATGGAGAAAAGAAGTGAGTACAGACAACAGTTAAACATGTCATTGAACTTTACATACAGAGGCAATACATGGACTCCTGGCTGAAAATTTTTGCTCTCAAGATGAGAATGTCGAGTGTAATTTGGTATTATTTGGATATAGCTGTTTCAGTAGAAATTTAAGCATGGATTATTGCTCATATTTTTGTTCTCCTGTCTCATATGTCTGTCATCATAACTAATTGCTTCTAAATTAGCAAATATCTGTAAAGTGGTTGGAAATCTGAAACATCTCTAGAATCTAAAAAGTATGAGCCTAGAATATTGGTTTGATAGTAATAACTTTATGTAATATTGAGACTGCTGATTATTAATGATAATAAAACTAACATCTGTAATGATCTCCCTTTACTTGAGATTCTGGTATCCATATTAGTTCTTTGCTTTATGAATTTTGTTTTCTATTAAATATTGGTTATGTAGAAAAAGATATACTGCTTATTTTATACCTATAAACCTTCTATTCTTTTATATTTTATCAGTTGAAATCTAATTAAGAGAAAGACCACAAAATATCCTTTGCTTGAACAGATGAAATTTTCCCACAATGAATAATTTTAAGGTGTTTATGATAGAGGAGTAAAGATTCCCTGATATTTTATGACAAATATCTAAGAAAGATATGTAATTTTTAGACTAGACTACTCCATGAACTCTAGGATTCCAATAGTTGGGAAAGGCATAGTTGTTGTCCATTGAATAATGAGGTTCATTGTGTTTTCTAAGGCCTGGATAGTTTCTAGTACAAAATAAACTCCTTTGATAAGTTAACAAGCTTCAAACCTTCCATTGGGATGATGATGATTATGATTATGTGTGTGTGTGTGTGTGTGTGTGTGAGAGAGAGAGAGAGAGAGAGAGAGAGAGAGAGAGAGAGAGAGAGAGAGAGAGAGAAAGTATGTGCATGCACATACACATCACTGAGACTGGTAAACAGGAAATTTACCTTGCATTGATAGCCCAAGCTGCAGAGGACTGATACTGGCAGAACAATAAACCCTAGTGTGTTTGCATCCATACCAACTCTGTGGTTGCTTTGTTTGGGGGTTCCATGACACCAGTATAGCAGAGACCAGTTCAAGGATATATCTATAAAACACTCCCTCCTCTGAGGCTCAGGAAACATTGCAGAAGAGAGGGGAAAAAGTCTGTAAGAGCTAGGATCAGAGAGTTACCTGTGAGATTGAGTCTCTTTTGGATTTAAAATGCTATACCCATAAAGTATCACCAGCATGATCAACCAAATATAAGCTGAGCAAAAATGACATCAATAGATGCACCAATGTGGATGGGGAAAAGACCACAAAGCCTCAAACCTGTCCAAAGAACTATGGGCAACTAAAGAATGCTGAGTGGGAAAAACAGTCTTCTCTAGGAAAGAACACACACCAATTGGCTATGTATTACCAGTCAGCTCTGAAAACATACTTATGTAACATACAGATTGTTCATCTCTTTGCCTATGTATGCCTGTATCCTTCACCTTCTGTTGATTTCATGACTCTAGAAAAAAACTGATGAACAGAAGACCCTGAAAAATAAAGCACATTTATTCATTATAATATGCTGCATGAAATTTATTTATTATAAGAAATGCCAATTATAGTGGTATATTACTTGTCTTTTAATAAACAAACCTTGTCAGAAGACCAGAGGCAAAGCTAAAGCCACTAGAGGTCATGTAATGGTGACACACACACCTTTAATCCCAGGATTTTGGAGACAGAGGCAGATGGATCTCTGTGAGCTCAAGGACATCCTGGGCTACACAAGATCAGCACAGAAACAAATCCAGGTGGTGGTGGCTCACACTTTTAATCCCAGTACTAGGGAGTCACATACCATTAATCTCAGCACTAAAAGGAATATGAAATAGGAGGAGAGAGAGGCTTAGTCATATTAGCCTATAGTGGCCCAACCTTGGTAGAGGTAAGATTTCTCTAGTGGTTTGGCTACTTTGCTTTTCTGGTTTTCAAATTGAAACCCAATTTCTGTCTCTGGGTTTTTATTAATAATGCTACACCACCTTCCTCTGCCTCCGGAGTGCTGGGATTAAAGGTGTGCCCCACCATTGCCTGCATAGAAAAGTTTTTTCTAAAGCAATGATAAATATTTGAGGAGGCAGGCTGGTTTAAACATGACACAAGGCATACACGTGTCAATACATAACATGGTACCTCAGATTTGTGTAGTCTTCACATATTTGTTGAAATTAAAATTTAAAAATCAAAAGTTTTTTTTTCCTTCTAGAGACAGGGTATCTCTGTGCAACAGTCCTTATTGTCCTGGAACAAGTTCTTGTATACTAGGCTGGCCTCAAACTCACAGATCCTGGGACTAAAGGTGTGTGTCACCATTACCTGACCAAGTCCCCCACCCATGCCTAGGCTGAGCAAGGTATCTACCCACTGAAAATGTGCTCCACAAAGTCACTTCATGTATTAGGGTTAGATCCTGGTCCCACTGCCAATAGTTTCACATATTGATAAAGTCACACCATTTGTGCCTGCATTCAGGGGGCCTAGTTTGGTCCTATGCAGGTTACCCAGTGGTCAGATTGGAGTCAGTGAGCTCCTACTAGCTCAGGTCAGCAGCTTATGTGATTTCCCCATCATGGTCTTGACCACTTTGTTCATAATATCATTTCTCCCTCTCTTTGATTTTATCCAGGAGGTCATCCCAGTGGTTAGTTGTGGATCTCTGCATCTGCTTCCATATGTTTCTGAATGAGGGTTCTCAAGGGTTGTGTACTGTAGGCTGGTTATTCTTTTTCTTTATATCTGATATCTGCCTATGAGTAAGTACATGTTACATTTGTCTTTCTGGGTCTGGGATACCTCACTCAGGAAGATTCTTTTCTAGTTCTGTTCATTTTCCTGAAAATTTCAAGATGTCATTTTTTTCCTGGTGACTAGTACTCCATTGTGTAAATGTACCACATTTTCTTTATCAATTCTTCAGTTGAGGAGCATCAAGGTTGTTTCCAGGTTCTGGCTACTGTGACTAATGCTGCTATGAACATTGTTGAACAAATGTCCTCATGGTTTGAGTGTGCCTCCTTTGGGTTATGCCCCAAAGTGATATTGCTGGGTATAGAGGTAGATTGAATCCCAATTTCTAAGAAATTGTCATACTGATTTCCATAGTGGCTGTACAAGTTTGCACTCACATCAGCAATGAAAGCATATTCCCCTTACTCTATATTCCTCTCAAGCATAAGCTCTAATCAGTGTTTTTGACTTTAGCCATTCCAGTTGGTGTAAAGTTAAATCTCAGAGTTGTTTTGATTTATATTTCTCTGCTGGCTAAAGATGTTGAGGATTTCCTTAAGTGTCTTTCAGCCTTTGAAAATCTTCTATTGAGAATTATCTATTTAGATTTGTACCCCACTTTTAATTGGATTATTTGGTAGGTTGATGTCTAGTTTCTTGAACTCTCTGGATATTATAGAAACCAGCCCTCTGTTAGATGTGTGACTGATGAATATCTCCAGTTATACAGGTAGTTGTTTAGTTTTGTTGATCATGTCCTTTGCTTTATGGGAGCTTCTCAGTTTCAGAAGATCCCATTTATTAGTTGTTTCTCTCAGTGTCTGTGCTACTGGCATTATATTTAGGAAAGATGATGTGGGAGTGTCATATATCAATCTGTTGATATCATTGGTTAAATAAACTGCCTTGGCCCTGATAGGTAGGAACATAGGTGGGTGGAGTAGACAGAACAAAATGCTGGTGGGAAGAGGAAGTGAGGTCAGAAAGCATGCAGCTCCGCTCAGAGCCAGAAGCCTCAGAGAGAGACGCCATGCTCCCATCTAATGGGCAGACAGGATAGCTCTGCTCTCTGAGGCAGAGGGATGAAGCTCCGACCCAAGATGGATGTAGGCTAGAATCTTCCTGGTAAGCGCACCTCATGGTACTACTTAGATGATTAGAAATGGATTAAGAAGTTGAAGCTAATGGGCCAAGCAGTGCTTAAATGAATACAGCATCCGTGTAATTATTTCAGGTAAAGCTAGCCATGCAAGCAGCCGGGGTGTTGGGGACGCAGCCCCGCCGCTTCTTATTTCAACAGAAAGAGGTCTCCTATGTCAATGCGTTCAAGGGTACTTCCCTCTTTCTCTTCTATGAGCTTCAGTTTGGTTGGATTTGTGTTATGTTCTATCATCCATTTGAACTTAAATTTTGTGCATGGTGATAGATATGGATTAATTTACATTCTTCTACATGTCAACATTCACCATTAGTTGAATATGCTTTCTTTTTTCATTTTATTTTAATACAGTATATAAATATTGTATATATTTTTTGAATTATCTCAATCTATTCGTTTAGGTGGTGGTGCACAGATGGAGGTCCTGAGGTCAGCATTTTGATGAAAGTGAGATAAAAGAAGAAGGATTTGAGTGAAACTGACTACAGCTGTGGGAAAGAAAGTGGTCTCAACTGCATTTGGCTTCATCCTGGAGTTTTGAGAGCTTTGGAGTTGTGTTACAGAGCTGATTTCCCTTGAAGACAAAGAATTAACTGTTTTTACCTTTATATTGGACATTTGGAGGCTCTGAAATCATTATAATATTTTCCCCCATGTTCTCACATGCATTGTCTAGAGACACGTGGGCTAGGAACTGTTAGTGATCTAGACTTGTGGTACTTGGAGTATGTGTGTGCTAGCCCAGTAGAACAGATTTAAGATGGGTGAAGCAGAATCCATCACACTCTGTATCTTCACAGCATTTACACTTAAATCATTACAATAAGGTCGTGCTTCTATTCATGTTTCCTTCCATCTATTTTCAAGGTGTGGTTAGAGTAGATCATGGGGAACCCAGCTTCAGTGGGTACATCTTTATCATAGTTCCTGCATCTATGGCTCAAGGACCATTACAAAAGATGGGGTGAAAATATTATAAGAGCCAGAGCATTAAGAAATTTGCTCTGAAACAATCTTTCTAGAAAACCTTTTGAATATTTTCCTTCTTTTTGAAATACTTTCAGATCAGCCTCATTCCTATGCATTCTACTGATATCTTCATGTATGTGTGTTCATATTCTATATGTATATAGGTACATGTGTATATATGTGCATGTGTGTAAGGATACCAGGAGTGAATACTAAGTGTCCACCATCATTATTCTTTTCTTTTGAGGCAGGATCTCTCACTGAGCCCTGAGCTCACTGTTTAGCCTGACTGGGTGGCCAGTGAGTGCTGAGATTCCCTGGTCTCTGTTCCATCACTGCTGAGGTTTAGAATCTTCCAACCCAAGCACAGAATTTTAAAATTTTCTTTTATTTTTGAGATTAAAATATAATTACAACATTTCCCTCTTTCCTTTCATTTCTCTAAGCTCTCCCAAATATCCCTTCTTGTTCTCTTTTGAATTAATTGTCTCTATTTTTCACTGTTTACTGTTACATACATCAATGTTTATACATGTATATTCCTAAGTACATAAATACAACCTGCTAAGTTTGTATAGTGCTACTGGTATATATTTTTTCAAGGATGATCATTGGGCACTGGAAAATCAATGGGTGTGATTTTCCCTGGGGAAGAATATTTCTCATGTTCTTAGATCTCCTTCGGTTCTGGTAGGATTCTAGGGAGCTGGAATCGGGTCCTCATATTTGCACAGCAAGTACTTTTGTAAGTGAACCATCATCCAACTCCTGACTCTCTGCTTCTCAATGTAGGAGTTCTTTCTTGGGTTGTCCAATTTTGTGTTAATGCATAATGCACTTCTACTTTCTTGTCATTTATATTACTGTATTATACATTCATTCTTAGAATGTCCTAATGGCCACTAAGTTAAATCAAGGGAAGATCTGGAATTTTCCTTATTTACCATTAAGACAGTAATAAATGTCATTGTTTCTGATAGATTCACTGGCCTCAAAGTAATTGTTGATTTGTGCATAAAAGACATAAAAGCTAGAATGTATTTATTCTGAATTTGTGTGTGTGTTTCTTTGTTTGTGTGTTTGGAACTGTATACATCCATTATTTTTCTATTGCTGTGATAAATTTCTATGACCAAGGGCAACTTATGGAAGAAATAGTTTAATTTATTTTATGGTTACTAAGGATATAAGTCCATTATGATTGGTAGGCACAGACACAAGTGGCAGATATGGCTGCAGGAGCAGGAAACTGAGAACTTACATCTTCAACTGTAAGGTGGAAGAAGGAAGAATAAGTTGGAAGTAGGGCAAAGGTATAAATTCTCAATCCCAGCCCCAATAATGCACTTCCTCCAGCAAGGCTGCATCACTTCCCCAAACAGCACAACCAGTTGAGGACCAAGTGTTCAAGTATCTGAGCCAATGGGAGACATTTCTCATTTAAACCACCACAGGCACAAGAGACATATACATTTTAATTGTACTTTATTTCTAATTAGCACATAATAATTGCACATATTTATGGGGCATTTCATGATACTTTATTACATAAATTATATGTAATATCATATCAGATCAGTATATATATATATATATATATATATATATATATATATATGTCTTTGTGCTTGGAACATTTAATTACTCTTCAATGAATATGTTGGAAAATTCAATTAGTTGTCATAAAACTTTCAGCACCCCCATGAAGTTATAGAATGTAAGGAGTTATACCTCCAGTCCAGCTTCAGCCTTCTGTCCATTAACCACCAACGGCTTCCTACCTTAAACCATTCCCAAGTATGGGCACATTTTAAAAAACAATTTTAAATAAGAAAATATTACCTAAATGTAAAGTGGTTAAAAGAGAATTATTCTTAAAAACATGAAATCTTGCTAAGAGCAGAGAGATTACTGAAGCAAAGCAATCATTTTTTTATATTTTTTTATTTATTTTTTTTTTGTTTTTCGAAACAGGGTTTCTCTGTGGCTTTGGAGCCTGTCCTGGAACTAGCTCTGTAGACCAGGCTGGTCTCGAACTCACAGAGATCCGCCTGCCTCTGCCTCCCGAGTGCTGGGATTAAAGGCGTGTGCCACCATCGCCCGGCCAAAACAATCATTAATATGCTGAGAATCCGTTTATCTAACCTTTCTGTTGTCATCTCTTCACGAAGTATAAATGGAAAAGAATGGCCTGAAAAATCAGTCTTATTCTGGTCACTGTTTCATCAGACCTTATGATTTTGGTACTTTCCTGTCTGTCGGTCCCTGAAAAGGGAAGAATATCAGTACCCATCTTTGGATGGACAGTGAGATTATGTTATACCGCTGATTCTTATTACTTATTCACTTTTTACTACATGGAAACCATATGATTTCTCATACAAGCCTGAGTTATTGAAAAAGTCTCAATTTTGTAGAATTTTCCAGATATGTGAGGGGTGGATGTTGTCTTTTGTTATACCCTTCTCCACTCTTTTTATTACAGAATTTGTAAATAAAATGCATAACTAATTTTCTCTTTATCCAATAAACATGCTTTCTAAAATTATAGACAGTAGCCTTTTATTTTATGATTTAATTTAATTCATGCTGTGCTCCAGGTGTGTTCATTCATTACTTGAAAGAACTTTTTTGCTCCCCAATTTCTTAATGGCATCTTTCATCTGACCATTTCTCAAGGTGTAGATTAAGGGATTTAGCATGGAAGTTATCATAGTATAGAACATAGCAACTGCTTTATCAATAGATAAGGTAGCTACAGGTCTCATGTACACAAATATGCAAGGCAAAAAGAATAAGACAACCACTGTGATGTGTGAAATACAGGTAGAAAGGGCTTTGCGCCTTCCTTCTGCACTGTGGCTCTTTAGGGAGCGTAGGATGGCCACATAGGAGACCAACAAAAGGAGGAAGTTTAGCAGACAAATAAAGCCACTGTTAGCAGCAACAAAGAGTCCAAGAGTGTGAGTATTGGTGCAGACAAGGTTGAGCAAAGGATTAAGATCACCCATAAAGTGATCTATGACATTAGGGCCACAGAAAGGTAACGGGAAAATGAACAGGATCTGTATGGTGGCATGAAGAAAACCTCCCAACCACGACACTCCTACTAGCAGGCTACATAGTCGTTGACTCATAATGGTTGCATAATGAAGGGGTTTGTAGATGGCCACATAGCGGTCATAGGCCATCCCAGTCAGCAGGATGATCTCAGCACCTCCAAACAAATGCTCCCCGAAGATTTGAGTCATGCATCCATTGAACAGAATGGTCTTCTTTTCACAGAGAGAATCTACTCTCAGTTTAGGGGTGCTAACAGAGGAATAACAGGCATCAATAAAGGACAGATAGGCCAGGAAAAAGTACATGGGAGACTCTAACAATGATGTAGAAATTATGGTGACCACAATGAGCGTATTTCCTGCTATAGAAGTGATGTAGATAAGAAAAAACACAGCAAATACAACTTTCTGCATCTTTGGGTTCTCTGTGAGTCCCAGAAGGATAAACTCTGTTACATTGTTTTGGTTCCCCATTTTATTTCATGTGATAGGTGGTTATATTACCTGAAAAATATCAATGCAATTTTTAATCTTTTAAAAATCTCCACCTTATTGTGTTTAGTCTCAGATCTCTGTTTTCTGCTTATCTGTAAATTTTTATTTGAGTTCTAAGACAGGTTCTGAATTCTTCAAGTTGTTTCTCATGTGACAACTCTCTTAGGAGATCAATATGAGGAATTTTTATGAGTGTGCAGGACAAAAGACAACTGATTATGCGAGTCTATTATGACTCAGGATCTAACTTGTAGTAGATTTTATGCTAGTGGAAGCTAAGCTTTAATAAGATGTAGATGTTGTGTGTCAGGCTGTGAATGCAAAACTAAAGCACTTTCTCTGTGTCCACGTGAAATAATGAAATTTAGCAAGTGTTTGGATATGAGTGTAAAACTAAAGAGGAAACTGAAGAAGGAAAAATATTGGGTGTTAATGCAGTAGAATTGTGTGTGAGAGCTGGATGAGAAGGTCTGAGGCTGAGTACCAGAATGGAAGCCAGAGAGAGGAGTTCAGACCCTATTTAGAGTAGGTGGCATAGATATTCTAGGGTGTAACTCCTGGGAATATAGAGGATGCAAGTGCTGTGGTGGAAGGTATAAAGCAGGGGAAGAGTGTGAGAGAAGAGAGGAGGAAATACAGAAAAAACATTTTTCCGTGAAAAAATGATGTAATGAATTCTGACATTTATAGTCTAATAAAATACGAACATTAAAAATCATGTTTATGAAATCTAGTAACTTCACAATAGTACTACATACTTTCATGTGATTGAGCTTTTATGAGGCATGACACCCAGTTACCTGTGCACATGTTTCTTCATTAATGTTTATAACAAATTATATGCTTGACATTATTTTGTCAATTTTTCAAATGAGTCAAGAATCATGAAGATTAAATGTTATTTGCCACAACAAGAACACTATTGCTCAAATGACTGATCAATGAGTATATTCTGAATTTGTAGTTATTTCCCAATTTTATTCTCATTATATTCTTGAGAGATTGTATCAATAGTTATTTTACATCATCTTAAAATTAGAAAATAGAACCAATGAAATTAGCAATTGAGTACAAAATCAAAGAATTAAAAAAGAACAGTCAAATGTACATTTAATGTTATTTTTATATTTTTATCATTTTTTCTTTAAATTATTGATTCACATTCTATATTGTTTTAATAAGTATACTTTATTTTTATTTAATCTTTTTACTATGGCCCAAATAATACTACTATTTTAATACTATTTTAAAGTAAATTTGTACGGAACATAGTATCCAATTCACACAATGATATTTTTCTACTCTCAAATATTAAGAAAGTTGTGGTACTGTATTTAGTGACAGAGTCTTGGAATTTGGTCTTTTTCATGGTCACACTCACCTTTACTTTACTATAATTATGAAATGAAGGCTTTAAGATTGTCCTTCAAAATGCTGAACATCATCCAACAGTAGCGATAAGGATATTAATTTTAGAACCCCAACTTCAGATTAGAATCCTAGTTCTTCCATGTGCAATTTCTTTTATCTTAGGTGCATTTCTTGGAATCTTATGCTGTTATTTCCTCACCTATGAAGTGAAAATATTGATACATTGTATAAATTTTTATCAGAATTATTACAAGGAATATATAGGAAAACATAACACAATCCAACTAGAACAATACTATAAAAAGTATTTGGCCACTTGATAAATTCATGGAGAGTCATTACCAATATTACTCTTCAAGAGACCATAAACTTATGCTATCTATAGCAGTAATCCCAGGAAGGGTTTTCTATGTTCATGGACTAAACCTTTGATAATTTATGTATTTAAACTTCCATACATACAGAATGTACGGAAACTTTTTTCATAATTTGTCTGGATATTTTTCACTTGGTATTCCATGGCAAAAGTGTGGTCTTTGATTTCAAAATCCTGTGTCCTACAAATTCTTTAAGAATTTAAACTTCAATTACAATGTGAGAGAAGTTTAATGCTTAAATGTCATAGACTTAAAATGAGAACAAAAAATAATATATAAATGTATTTGAAAAGCATTTAAAAATAATTATCATCGTATGAGGAAAGTAAGAATCTTTTCTAGTTATCAATCCCACTATGAAACTTACCTTGTTCATCTTAGATGATTCTAATGTCTGGGAATATCCAAACACAATGTTATTTTCAAACTGAACTTCCATTGGAATAATTAAGTTTAATGTGAAACATATGCCACAGTTAGAAAAGGAATCACTTAGATAACTTGATGTGAAATCAAATGTTGAGTCTTTGTTAATCAAAATCTTCTCTTCTAAAGTCTCAAAACAATATTAGAGAAAATTCAATATTTGAATTTTAATATATTTATATAGAGAAATGATATGAAGTGCAAAACTGTTGTTCCCAAAGGGCAGACAGCAGATAGTATGGATGAAATAAATACGACAGATCACTCTTTTCATAATGAATCCTGACCTAGAGATATTAACAGCAAAAGCTTTTTATATCTTGAACTATACTGATATTTAAAGAGGACAAACAAAGATGCAGAGGCATTGACCTGTAACTGTTGGTGTTTCACCTGGGATTAATTATATCTTTTGATGGACAGGATTTGTCTTGGAAGCAAATATTCTGGAGAAAAATCATTGGAAAAAAATGTTGAGTGGGGAATTGTATTCTCTGAATTGGAATGAAAGCTTGTGACATTACTTTCTCATGTTATCTCAGATTAAGAAATCAAAATGTTGTATTGGTATCAAAGTGGCATAACTTCAAGTTGGAAAATTGTTTTAACTTTTATGAGTAACATCACAGAACCAGCTTCAATTTTCATATAAGTATTAAAATTTCTCTGAAAATTAACTCTTTCTTGTTAAAGTAATGAGGGTATCAATGGAGCCTTAAAAGTACTTGTTTCCAAATGTTGGTTTTCTTTCAATCTATATCTTAACATATTTTTATTAAAGTAGTCTAATTTAAGATTTACTAATTAATTTTCTTTTATATGTTCACAATATATCATAATGACAACAAGCACACTTAATAAGGAATTTAGCATTCTGGCTAACTGCTTTTTTTATAATAAGAAACACCTACCCTCATGGCAAATTTCAAGTATGTGATATAGAATCATTAAGTACAGTCACTTGACTGTGCAGTGTCTCTCCAGAATTCATCTATCTTAAGTCCTTGGCAATTACCTTTCTACTCATATCATTGACATGGCTGTTTTCAGCACCCCTATATAAGTGAGACACAATATTTGCGTTTTATTTGGTTTTTTTCACTTAACTTAATGCCCTCCAGGTCAACCAGTGTTAACTCAAATGGCAGTTTCCTTTATTTTAAAGATGGAACGGCATCACACACACACACACACACATCTGGAATCTCTTCTCTCTGCCACTCTATTCATTCATACTTTGATGGACAAGTAAACTGATTCCATATCTTATCAATTATGAATAGTGCTGAAACAATAATTTTCCTCATGGTTAAGCCTTCTCATGGTTTAACACCTTCTTCAAATATTTATTTGTATTGATAACCCTTTTTTGAGAACAGCCTATTCAGTTCATTGATACATTTATTGATTAAGTAACTTTTCAATTCTGCATTTTTATATATTCTATATATTAGTCCTCTGATACAGTTTGCTGTAGGCTCTCTCTTCACTGTGCTGATAGTTTATTTTGCTTTGTGGAACTTTTTTTGCAATTTACAATCGCATTAGTCAATCCATGGGAGTATTTTCTGTGCTATTTGAATCTTTCTTCAGAAAGATGTCCTGTATATATCCCATCTTTGTGTGGCTTAATTTTTATATTATTTTGCTCTCTCTTTAAAAAATTTATTAGTCCTAAACCATTTATATTTTACAATGACTGTCCATATCCATTTTTATTGTATATGTTTAAGTTAGATTAAGTAAAGATTTGGACCTCTTTACTACATACCAGCAGCCTTCTCTGACCATGTGAGTTAAGCCATAAACCAGCCACTTGACTCTATACATGATGTTGGCTGGCTCAGGCCCACAGGCAGTAGCCTAGAACTGTATCACTGTACTACCTGGGAGACTGCAGGATTAGGAATCTGTGTCCGGCTCTGTGTTTGTGTGTTTGGAAGATTTCTTTTTAACATGACCCCATTTTGGATGCCATACTTAACAAACTTTCTTATAGGGTTGTCTTTGGACCTCCAGCCTGCATATAATGACTCCGAGACTTATTATTAATTATGAAAGTTTATCCTTTAACTTAGCTCTTATAACTTAACCCATATTTTTAAATCTATGCCCTGAGCCGGGCGGTGGTGGCGCATGCCTTTATTCCCAGCACTCGGGAGGCAGAGGCAAGCGGATTTCTGTGAGTTCGAGGCCAGCCTGGTCTACAAGAGCTCGTTCCAGGACAGGAACCAAAAGATACGGAGAAACCCTGACTCGAAAAATCAAAAAAAAAAAAATCTATGCCCTGCCACATGGCTTGCCTGTCTTCTATTGTGCACCTCCTGCCTCCTCTCTCTGTCTGACTCAAGAGCCCACCTTTCTTCTTTCCAGAGAACTTTCTGTCTCCAAAAGTTCTGCCTAACCTCTTCCTCCCTAACTACCGACCATTAAGCTCTTTATTAAACCAACCAGAAAGAAGGGATCTTGGTAAAGATATGTCTTTACAGTGTAAGCAGATATTCTCTAACATTTACTAATTTCAGTGTTTTAAAATTATAGATATTAAGACCAGAGTATAATAACAAGTAACTATTGCAATTGTGAAGAGTTTTGAATTAATTCCGCTGGCAGCAGAAATCTCAAAACAGCCTAGTATAAACTATGTAGAGTGGTTATTAGTGATAACTCTAACAAAGATTTATAAAGAAAAGGAGAAAGCTGAGCATGGTAAATTCCAAAATATAAATTTTCAGGAGAAAGAGTACCAGGAAGTTGAATGGAGCTAAGTGTTGTGTTCAAGGAACTAAACAGATTAAGAAATAGAATAAAGGGAGTGGTGACCTCAGGACAAGATCCCAACCAGCTATTTTTCCAACTTGCAAAAAGGAACTAAAGAAAAGATTAGTACTGGGTGTGGTGGTGATCACCTTTTATCCCAACACTCAAAAGGCAGGGGCTTGTGGATCTCTGAGCCAGCATGGTCTAGAGATCCAGTTTCAGGACACCCAAGCTTAGGCAGTTCTCCACCATCACAGGACCATGGCAGAGTGTAGGCAGCCATGGTGCTGCCCACATCTTGATCAGAAGGCAACAGGAAGTGGGCTCAGACACTGGGTGGTATCTTCATCTTATATGCAGTCTCAAATTTGCTTCCACAGTGACACATTTCCTCCAACAAGACCACACCTACTTCAATAAGGTCATACCACCTAATAGTACCACTCATTGTGTGATTATGGGGCCAGTTACAGTCAAACTACCACATTCTACTCCCTGTCTCCTACAAGCTTGTAACAATATCATAATGTAAGATGTGTTTAGTCCATCTTCAAAAATTCCCATAGTCTATCACAGCCTCAACAATTTCATAGATATTGATGATGAAAATGATTTATAATAATGTGAATATATTTAATGGCACCAAACTAAACGTTGTAATTGAATTGGTTAAATATAGAGAGGACCATGAATGAGATTGGTGGTAAACAAAGGCACCAAAAGTTGACTTTTAACAATACAGTTGGAAGATTTGTTTTGCTTCATTGGTCTTTGAATTCAGAAGCATATTGCTCTTGTTTAAATTCAAAGACTGATAACATCAACAGAAATAAGATTACATGTGATGGTTCAGTGAGTTTGACATCACCTCAGGAGCTACTGGAACCTTTTTTATAGAGTTATTCTCTTCCATAACTCTGTTCATATATTCATACATAAATCCTTGGATGTGTGACTTTCTCAAATTCTACTTATTGAGAATATGGCACCTAAATTTAAGAATCAGTATCTTTAGTTTTTGTAGTGGAGATAAAATTTTCATGCTTCTCAGTTACACAGGACACCATGTGAGGTAGGCAATCATAATGATGAAAAACGGTGTCTCTGACTTTTAAAACATTCCTGTCCAGTAGCTAAGTGTCCTGTTTTATCTTGTTGACTAAATGGGCCATTAATGAAAATATCAAAATCCCTAATTCCTGGGTACTGTCATTTCAATCTTTAAGTAACAGTATCCTTTAACCTAATCACATCTTTTTTGTGATAAGTCCACTCTCTGAATTATAAACTATACTTCAAACTACTCCATATACTAGACCAACATCCATGAAGCTATAATTAAAAAGAGAAATTTACAAAATTTTAATAAAGGAGCTTTCAAAAGTATAGCACTCAGGTCTTATCTTAAGCTTCAATATACATACCAATTTAACATCCACCCAAGTGTGTTCCTAAAATAAGTCACTGCTAATGAAGTTTGTGGGCACCAAGTGGGAGTTTGCAGATGACCTTGACTCTGTCTTGGCAAGTATTTCAACAGAAACAATTATCAGTCCTTTGGGTACTTGAGAGGCCAAAGCATTATCAGATCCTATATTATATCTGGAAGTCTATTTAAACAGTTGTTTAGAATCAAGGAAGAAGGAATTTCACAGGTTTTGTGAGCCAATGATTAGAGATGTGATAACAAGATTTGTTTAAGAAACACTGCTTGTTCTCAGTGAGTTTATACAAAGGTAAGTTACAGGAATGATGGAGGTGGGTCTCTTTTACATTTAAATGGAGATATGATATATGTATAAATAATTTGCATTGGTATGGATTTTAAGGTCAATTTTGTTATATGTATATGTATTTCTGATATTGATGAAGGTATTGTGATTGTGTAGTTCATTTAAAATGTAATGTATAATAGGAAATATAGGTTGCTAATGGATAATCATCGATAATAGTAAAGCTTGTAGTCATGTTAGTTAGATTTTCCAGATATATAGAGATATATTTCAGTTAGATAGACATTCTTCATATCTCTCAAAGACTGCAGAATATGGCATTTAAAATATTTTAATAACTTAGGGCTTTTCAGGACAAGGAGACACGTCTGCTCCTGGCAGCACAAGCTACTTAAAGAGGAAGATGGGCATCGAAGAGGATCCTTATGGAGCTTGATAGCCATTTGGGCAAGAAACTGCTCTTGCCTGGACTGTTGCATAAACTGGACACAGAACCCGCAGAGAGAGGACTGCTGAACTTGCCTAAAGATGAGATGATCTTTCGGGGTTCCTGATTCATGAAAGAGTCTGCGAGACATTCTGCAGGACACAGCAGAAAGTGACTGAACTGTCTTTGAAATTTCCTGCTTCATGGATGTGTCTGCTGGATACTATAGTCCTGTAGGCCAAAGACGGATGCCCCAACGGTACAGAGGAACTTTGGGTGACTGTCCAGGCAGCAAGATGTCTCTGTCATTTCTAGAGTTTTAAATTTCTTGTTTGCTTAGGTAATATTATATCCTTCTGGAGTCTTTGATGGAGTTGAAGAATGGATACATAGTTGTAGTTTTCCTTTGTTATGATAAAAGATAAATAGACATAAATATTTTATCTGTAATTCTTGCTTGATAACTGTTTTGTTATATGTAATTTGACTATGTTAAAGTTAAAGCCTTTCTTTTTTGTTTAAACAGAAAAAGGGGAAATGATGGAGATGGGTCTTGTATCTTATCTGTTGCTATCATTGGTTAACTAATAAAGAAACTGCCTTGGCCCTCATAGGACAGAAAATTAGGTAGGCGGAGTAGACAGAAGAGAATGCTGGGAGAAAGAAGCTGAGTCAGGGAGTCGCCATGATTCTCCCACTCCAGACAGATGCAGGTTAAGATCTTTCCTGGTAAGCCAGCTCATGGGCTACACAGATTATTAGAAATGGGTTAGATTAATATGTAAGAGCTAGCCAGTAAGAGGCTACAGATAATGGGCCAGGCAGTGTTTAAAAGAATACAGTGTCCATGTAATTATTTTGGGTAAAGCTAGCCGTGCAGGCGGCCAGGTGCTGGGGATGCAGCCCCGTCGCTCTTATTTCAACAGAGTGGCACCAGGAGCTGGGGTGGCAGGGAAGTAGCCCGCAGCTCCTCACTACACAGGAAAACTTGAGTTAGGAATGAAAGAAATTCTCTCTACACAATGTTCAAAGGCTACTAAGGAGCAAAGCAGGCACCCAGAGTGGAAAAGGAAATCAGATCCTTTCTAGCTATTCTATGCACTTACACAGTTTATAGTGCAATAAACAAATGCTTTCTGCTTTAAAATTTTTGGCCTTATTTTAAGTACTTTTAACAAAGCTTCAAAATAATTTATATTGATGATATCTGCCATCCAAAAACACAATGAAATTATACACTTAAGGAACTGCTTAGGAGAAAATTTGAAAGTCACCCTTGTCATCAATTATAATGACAGTTTTCTTATAGTATTTATATAAGGTCCTATCACTACCCCACAAAAGTTAATTAGGAATAATAGAATCTACTTCTGTTCTTTAAAAGTGCAAAGGATGTGATACTATCAGCAGAGATGAGAAGTGAAGCTATATCCTCCTCAGGGACCAGAAGTAATGAGATGATTGATTTTTTTCAGTGTTTCCTTTTAAATATCATCACTGAGACACCTGTGATTTTTTTCAGATGACCATATGCTCAGAGCCTGCACTAAACCAATGAAAGGATGAGCAATGTCACAGAATTCATCCTTCTGGGCTTGACTCAAGATCCGATCTGCAGAAACTCTTATTTATTGTATGCTTAATAATCTATTTGATTACACTGGCAGGTAACATGCTCATCTCAGTCACCATCTTCATCAGCCCAGCCCTGGCTACCCCCATGTACGTTTTTATGTCCTACTTGTCCATCATAGATGGTTTCTACTCTTCTTCCATAGCACCCAAAATGATTTATGACCTGATCTCTGAAAAGAGCAGCATATCCTTCAATGGCTGCATGACCCAGCTTTTTGCTGAGCATTTTTTTGCTGAAGCTGAAATCATCTTGCTGATTTCCATGGCCTATGATCGCTATGTAACCATTTGTAAGCCTTTGCACTATATGACTATCATGAGCCGACCTGTGTGTATATTCCTGGTGAGGGCTGCTGTAATCCTGGTATTCATCCATGGAGGAATACAGATTTTATTTATGGCCCAATTACTGTTCTGTGGCCCAAATATCATTGACCACCTTATGTGTGATTTAATACCACTTCTCGAGTTGGCCTGCACTGACACTCACACTCTTAGGCCTCTGATTGCTGCCAACAGTGGGTCACTCTGTTTGCTCATTTTCTCTATGCTTCCTATATAGCCATCCTTCACTCCCTGAGGAATCACAGTTCAGAAGGTCATCGCAAGGCCCTCTCTACCTGTGCTTCTCATGTAACTGTCGTTGTCTTATTCTTTGTACCTTGTTCTTACCTGTACCGAAGGCCTTTGACTTCCTTCCCCACTGACAAAGCCGTGACTGTATTTTGTACCCTGGTGACACCTATGTTGAACCCTTTAATCTATACCCTCAGAAATGAGGAGGTCAAAAAGGTTATGAAGAAGCTCTGGGGTCAAATGTGCAAAGCTGGTGATGCATAACCTGGGGATTTGTGTGTTTAAAAAATATCTAGAGCTGTTTTATGGACACTTGTTCTTCTTAAATGATTAAAATGATGACAGTGAATTATATCCAAATTTTCATTGAATAGTAACTATATCTCTGAATGGAGTTCAGTGTGACAAATGTAGATAATATATATGTGAAATTATGGTGATAAACATTTCTATCCCATTTGATGACCATGGCTTCTTTGTGTTGTCAATCTTTAAACTCCTCTCTAGATCGTTATAAAACATATAATAAATTGTTGTGAACCATATTCAGCCCAGTGTTTAATATTTCCTCCTCTGATATACATGTATTTTGGTTTCTGTTATCCAACATTACAATATTCCTTTGTTTTCTGTTCTCCTAGTATCTATGAGCACTATTCTACTCTCAGCTCTAATGGGATAAAACTTTATGGCTTTTGCATTTGAGCGAGAACTTCCAGCATTTGGCTTTCTGTGCTTGGCTATTTCCCTTACATCACATGATACATAGATAAATACCGATTTTATTCCTGGCTCAGTTACTATTTTTGGCCCAAATATTATTGATCACTTTATGTGTGATTTTATGCCACTTCTGGAATTGGCCTGCCCTGAAACCTCCTTAGTCGACACTGATTGCTGCCTATAGTGGATCACTCTGTTTACTCACTTTTTGTATGCTTATTGCTTCTTCTGTGGTCAATCTTCATTCCTTGTTCATTTTTTGAGGAATTACAGTTCTGAAGGGCATCACAAAACCCTCTCTACCTGCGTTTTTCATGTCTCTGTTGTTGTCTTATTCTTTATACTTTGCTCATATTTGTTTGCAAGACCAATGACCTCCTTTCCCATTGACAAAGTTGTGAGTGTTTTTCATACTAGTGATAACTCTGTTGAATCCTTTAATATTTATTCTCAAAAATGAGGGAGTCAAGAAGGTTGTTAAGAATCTCCTGAGTCAAATAAGGTCAAACATTGGTTAAAGAAGTCCAGTGATTTTTCTGTGTTTATACAGGAATATCTAGTGACATTTTTTATGTTAAATGTTTTTATTGCAAAGCACATATAAATGTATTACGCTATCTTTTTAGTATGATTAAAATATATCTTTGAATTTTATTAAAGACTCTTTGATGAAGGACTACACTTCAAAGCATTTTAAATTGCTTTTAAAGGGAGCTATGCAGCCTTTATTTACCATGAACGCTACAGGAAACACATAGTATAAATAGTATCTTCAATGAATAAAATTAACAAACGCGACTTGCTATGTGCTAAAATATTGTTGCTGCAACTCACTTTATTTAAATCGCCACCATTTTATTTTTATCTACATTTGATGTGCGAGAGGCAATGATGACAGCGGAAAGCACCCAACTGTTAATGAACGTGAATTTCTGTGAAATAATGCCTCCAGTTCCCTGTGCTGACAGCAATGTCCTTTCCTCCACTACACCTTTGGCCACTTGTGACTGTCCTGTAATAAGCGTCCCAGGAAATGTCCTCCGAGAGAAGAAAATGAATAAAGGGTGCTCCTCCCTCACCTCCAACCTCAGCACAGCCTATAACGCAAGATGCAAGCAATACAATAACTTCTTTGCCTCAGTAATTAAAGTAAGATTTCATCTTATGAAACAAAGCCATCTAACAAAGGTTAGGTCAACACAAGTATCAAAGTGACATTTATGAGCAAATTCCACATCCTAAAAGTCATGGCCCCCAAATGAGACTCTGTATGTTTTTTTATTATTTATTATTAAAATTAAAATATGTTTAATGATATCACTCTATCTATGCATTTAAAATTAAAATATAAATCAAAGGTATTATTATATATATAATTTCACCTTACTGTATATATCAAAGTCCTTAGACTATCTTTTTTCTTTTGTCAAAGTCTCGTTTATTAGGGTCCTGGTTACTGCTTATATAGCCCCTGAATGAGGGACTTGGGGGGCAGGGGAACAGGATCTTGCCATGTGGTCCAGGTCACGTGGTTCAGGTTCGTCAGGTTCGTCATGTAGGCCAGGAGGTTACGTCAGGTTAGGTAGGCCAGGAAGTCACAAGTTGCCACACCTAGTTCTCTAGGTAGTCTGGTGGGGCGCGTTCTGCTAACAGGTAGTTCTCCATTAACAGCTTTAATTGGGTGTGAGGCAATAGAACTACTATGGGTGTGGGGTTCCCTGCAGACTCCCCAGGGTGATGGTTCCTGTAATGATTTTTAGGGGGAAACGGCTCCCAACAGATCCCCCTTTCTCTTATATAAAGACAGGTAGTTATTACGTGGAGAGCACCAGTCAGAGTCAACCATGGTGTCAGATCTAAAGGAGAAGGGACTGAGATAAGGAGAGACCCTCCTCTCGAGTGGTGAAGCAATTTACCTCTCCTGGGTACATAGGGGTGCCTGATGATTCTTAGGTCGAGTGAGGACCAGGCCTTTTTACTTTCCCCCTTACCCATCCTAGGGTTCCCAGGGCCCTGTCTTAGGTTGGGGGATTATCCTGCCATAAATCGCCCGTCCTTGGAGCTCCTCAAATAAAAGGCATCTAGCAGGATTAAAGTAAACAGATCACAGGGCACCCTGTCTTAGGCCATGTGGAGAGCGCCCTCATACCTGTACCATGCCATGTTGAGCCGGTTTCTACAACCTCTGTATGGTGTGCTATTCAGGCGAGGATCCACACTAACTCCCGTCATTGGGCCCCTGCGTCTATCATTAATGAAAAGACTGTGAGGAGCTCCTCAAACAAAAGATATGGCACTTAGGAAGGAGGACATACCATAGGCCAGACTAAAAGGTGAATACTGGGTTGGGAAAAAGCCCTTTCTTCTTGTCTGGAGATGGAGTTATTAGTGACATTTTATGTAGGTTTTTTTTCCATAAGTAATTTAAATTGACATAGTCAATTATACTCTGCACCAGAATTAGAGCATGGATAATTCATATGTTAATGTAATAGATGCAATGTAATAATACATTTTATAATATGTATGATCATATCAGCATGATAAAGATTTCTATGGCATTATAGATTCTTTATTTTTTGGTGCTTAGAATTCTGATCTAGTTTTTTGTAATATATGAAATATGTTATTATAAACTGTGATTACCTTAGTCTGTTTAGAATGTATTTCTTCTATTGAAACATATTTTGGAATTATTTTTAACCCAGATCTCTCTGTTTCTCCTCTTACTCACCCTTTCTAACCTGCAGTGACCTTTACTCTACTTTTAATTTCTGTGAGATAAATGACAACTAATGTTGACCAGGATCCAGATTGAAAGGATCCCTTATTCACCTCGGTGGAATGGTAAACTAATATAGGCACTATAGTAATCATTTAGGGTTTGTAAAAAAAAATTAAAACTAGAACAATATGAACTCCTGGACATTTACTCAAAGGACTCTAACCTACAACAGAGATATCTGTACATTGCTAAGAAATGGAATTCTCCAATGTGTTTATTGATTGGTAAATGAGTAATGATTTTATATATTAGAATTTTATTCCATGATGAATAATGAAACTAAATAATTTTTATAGAAATGGATGAATCTAGACTGAGGTAGGTAACCCAAGTCCAGAATGACAAATTCTATATGTTCTATCTTCCATGTGGATCCTAGCTTTAAATTTTCATATTTCTGTTATAATCCCTTTAGGGCCCTGAAAGCAAGAGAGGAATCAGATAAGGTGTGAAAAAGGAAGGGGCTTGGGGAGGAGGAAACACAAAACACATGTTGTATGAAAGCATGGGCACACACACTAGGAACTGAAATGTTTAAATGGGGATTGGAGCAGGGATGAGGGAAAGTAGGAGAGGTGGGGAGGGATAAACAGACATGAAGAATGAGGAAAAATGATGGGAAACCTATGACTTGATGAACTAAATAAAAGGGACAAGTATATACCTGGGTCAAAGCCACTATTTTTTTTTCTTAATTTTATTTTTCATTTTTTTGTTTGCTTTTTAAAAAATTACTCATTTTATTATTTGAGATTATAACTACACCATTTCCTCCTTTCCTTTTATCACTTCAAACCCTCCCATATAATCTCACTTCTCTCTTTCAAACTCACAACCTCTTTTTTGTTATTAATTGCTGTTACATAATGCATTCGTATATACATACACACATACATGTGCATATATATTCCTAAATAAATACAAATTGCTCAATCTATGTAATGATTAGTCAACAGAAAGATTAGTGAGAACCAAAGAAAGGACAATGATGAAGGATTACCAACCTGACTGCCTAATCATGTGCTGAACAAGGTCAACTACAAGAGACAAACTCATGTGGACACGGGAAAGGCCCAGAGGACCCAGACCTATATAAAAAACAACAGGCAATGAAGAAATACTTAAAACAGGAGAAATAGTATTCTCCAGGTAAGAGCACAACAATTCATTATCCAATACCAAATTATCGGTCTTGAAATAATACATACAAGTAACATAACTTTTAAACAACTTAAAAAGTAGATAACGCTGCTCTCAGATGCCATAGTTTGCTAAACAAATTTCAGGACTCCATCAGTCTAGAGGGAACCAACACTATTGCTCTGCTGAGGGAATATAGCAATAAAAATGACTCCAAATGATACTCTGATATAACCATAGATGTGTGCTTCACCTGTCATAAGAGAAGTTTCCTCCTACAATAGGTGGAAATTAACACAGAGGCCAGCAATTGAGCAACATACAGAGAATGAGAGACCTTAGAACACCCAGTCCTAAATGTGATGTCTTTAGGATTAAGAGAACTACATTGCAAAAGGGCAGGAAGATTGTTAGAGTTAGAGGGTTGAATAATATCAAAGAAGCAGTGTATTTTCAGATGTAATAGTGCATATAACATACGAACACACAGAGACTGTGACAATACACACAGGTCCAACACAAGTACACACCAGACAGAATCTCAGCACTCAGATGGGGAAGTCGGTATGAGCTCCCATTCACCACCTAGAAGATATTTTTGGAGATTATTTTTATTTCATTTTGCTTTTGGGGGACATTATTTTATTAACCTTTATTGGCCTTTGCTTGTATATAGTTGCTTTCAAAACTACATCTTTATATGTGTTTGCCTCTGTATGCACGTCTTGTGTTTCTGATTCTTTTTCTCTTTATTAACTGTTTTTGTTTGTTAGTTCTTTTATTAATCATTGTTTTTCTTTATTTACCTATTTGTTTTCTTGAAAGAAAGAAGGCATGATATTGGAAGGCTAGGAAAGTGGGGGAGGATCCGGGAGTAAAAGGTGTGATCAGAATATCTGTATGAGGACAACTTTATTTTCAATAAGAAATAAGAACATCTGAATAACGCTGGCAAGGATATGGGAAAATTGGAACACCCATTAGCTGTTGGTGGAATTACAAACTTCTGAAGTCAATTAGAAATTGATGGGGAATATCTTCAAAAATTTAAAAGTAAGCTGGGCGGTGGTGGCGCACGCCTTTAGTCCCAGCACTCGGGAAACAGAGGCAGGCAGATCTCTGTGAGTTCGAGGCCAGCCTGGTCTACAAGAGCTAGTTACAGGTCAGGCTCCCAAGGCACAGAGAAACACTGTCTCAAAAAAACAAAAACAAAAAAAATTAAAAGTATATCTACTATGTGACTTAGCTATACCACTCCTTGGCATATATCCAAAGAACTCAATAGCCCATTTTCACAGATATCTGGTCAGCCTTGTTCATTGCTATTTTGTTTATGTAACTAGAAAATGGAAACAATCTAAATTTTCTTCAACTCATGGATTGGTAATCAATTTTATTAACATATGCATAATTTAATTCTATTCATCTTTAAAGAAAATGTAATAATGGAATTTTTAGGTAAACATATGAAACTAGAAAATATTATATCAAGTGAGATAATCCTGACTCAGAAAGTAAGTATCACATGGTCTCTACTCTTCTTTGTGTATCTTAGCTCTGAATCTTTAGATATGACTGTATAGACTGGAGTATACGAAGAAACCAGGGAAGTCAAAAGGGATCATGCAGAAGAGAGAGAAAAGGAACTTTAGAGAAGGGGATTTGAATTATGTATTATGAAGGGAAAAATGGAGTTGGTGACTTAAGTGGGAAGGGGGAAAGAGGGCAATGCATAGTGAGAGGCAGAGGGAAGTGTAAATAACATTAAGGTTGTGTGAAAAAGCCATAGGAAACAAATTATTTTCTATTTACTTAAAAAACATATATTAGCCAGACGGTGGTGGTGCACGCCTTTAATCCCAGCACTCGGGAAGCAGAGGCAGGCGGATCTCTGTGAGTTCGAGGCCAGCCTGGTCTACAAGAGCTAGTTCCAGGACAGGAGCCAAAAACTATGGAGAAACCCTGTTGTGAAAAATTAAAAAAAAACTATATATTATTATGTACACGCAAACCCACGTAGTTAGATTAAAACTATATGCCCACTCCAGGAACCACAGACAATTTAACAAAAGTTCCAGTGCCAGTGTCAGGTATGAGGAACTTCTCCTTGAGTTGTTGATCAGGAAAAAGAATAGATTTCCCAGATAATACAAGTTATTGCTCTGTTGCCATTAGTTTCCTCAAATGACTTGAAGGGAAGACCCCATTGCTGAAAGCACCGCATACTTTGGACACAGGACTTGTAGGACTCATGCTAGTACAGAAAAGAAGTCCCCTCCCTGGGGACTGGCTCTCATAGTGACTGAAGTTACTATGCAAGATACTATAAGTATGACCAGCCTGACAAGATATTTCATTTGATGTAATAATGGCATTATTGTTTTGGCATATAACCAACAGTTGCCTAATTCAACTTAAGACCCACTCATTAGGAAAGATTTAAAGCTTGGCACTATTATCCTAGACAACTATTCATGTCTGGTAAGGTCATGAACCCTAGAGAAAAGCCTACTGCCTCTACTTTCTTAAACCAGTATAATCTCTAACAGGATTCCAAATAATTTTTAAAAACTGTTTATTGATTCTTTGTAAATGTCACATCATGCATTCTGAACCTGTTTACTTCTGGCCCCTTTGCATTTGCCCTCTGCCCTTGCAAACTTCATCCCCCAAACAAAACAAAATTAAAAAGAGAAACCCAAAACCAACCAACCAACAAATCAATCAAACAAACAAAAAAAATTGCAGTGCAGAAGCTGTAGTATGGCCCAGTGAGTCATGCAGTATACCTTTTAGTCCATACATCTTTACTCGCAAGTGTTCATTGCTATGAGACATTGGTTTGGTTCAAGACATAAATTAAACAGATACCTGTGTAGAAGAGGGGGTGGAAAAATTGTTAGAGTTCAAGGTGGCAAATAACCTCAAGAAGGTAGTGTTTTCCAGACAGGAAAATGTAGATGCACAACTCACAGAGATTGTGTCAGCATGAGCATACCATCTGCACATACACTTATGCTAGACAAAATCCCAGCATGGGCAGGAAGAGATGGCTATGAAGCCTCAGTCCTCTCTAAAAAGCTACTGGTATTTGATTGCTGCTGGGTAAAGGAAAGTCAGTTTTCTTCAATGGAGTGACACCTGCTATAAGGACTACACTAGGGAAGGACCCATGCTAGGGACCAATACAAACCAAATTACATTTTTTTTTGTTTATTTGCTTGAGGGGGGAGGGAGAGAGAGAGAGAATGAGTTAGACTCTTAAAATTAAGTGAGTAAAAAAGTAGGGAGTATCTGGAAGAAGTTGGGGGGAGGGGAATGGATATAATAAAATATATAAAATTGCTAAAGAACAAATAAAGGCTTAGGAGTTGAAGAGATGATTCATAGGTTAAGAGCACTTTCTGTTTTTGCAGGGTACCTGAGTCCAGTTTGTGGCTCTCAAATCAGGCAACTTATAGCTGCTTATAACCCTAGTGCCTTGGGAATCATCATTGGTTGGGCCACTACAGGCACCTGCATATGTGTGATTACACCTAAACTAGGCAGGCACACACACAAATAAAATTAAATCTTTTAAGAAATTAGAGCCTGTGATCTTCCCCTTTCTTGACTATTGTTAGGCATAGTCTTGTGTGGGCCCAGTACAGGTAGCTACATTTAGTGTGAGTTAATAATTGCAATTGTGTGGATTCTAGGTAATGGAATTTTGTGGCTCTTCACCCTATCTTCCAACTCTTAAAAACTTCACCTCTTCTGCAATATTTTCTGAGCCTTATAGGGGTGATATTAATGCCTGTTTTGTGTTTGACTAGACACATTTGTCACTCTGTGTTTTGAGTAGTCATGGGTGGCTGCATTCACTGCCATTCACTGTAAGGTGAAGGTCCTCTGATTGAGACTGGGAACCACTTTTGTCTATGAGTATTTAGGTATTTAGACAGTTTGCTACTGTCATTTTGTTTATGCCTTGTTTATAAGTTTCTCACCTGGGCCTACTACTTCTTAAGATTTGGACTCTTAGCCAGGCTCACAGTACCAATCCTTGATCCCCCTTCTTCCCTGAAGAGTAAGCCTGGGCTTTAACCAAAGAGCAGTTGGTTACTCACACCACAGTCAATTTTAGCTATTCAAATAACATTCACTAAAGAAAAACTTGAGAGATAAATTCTTCAGACTCTAATTTCAGGTTGATGATTAGTTCAGTGCTGTAGATGAATTTCTAACCAGTCTTATTCACCTTAAGAACGATAGTAAGGTGATGTGATTAGTGCTTTACATTTTGGCAATGGCTTTTAAAATTAATTGTCCTTCCCTTGTGAAAATGGCACAGGGTGGAGTTACTGCTAGTATCAAGTTCATGTATTTATATTCTAAGACTTTAAGCCTGAAAGTGCAAGCTGCTAGGATTTCTGGGCAGAGTCCTCCTCAAAGGTAGTGTCTTTCCTCTCAGTTACACTCCACAGTTGCAACTGGAACCTGAGAGGAAGAAGTCTGATGCTCAAGGACCAACTATGCCACTCGGAGCTTCACAACCATGCTCTAAGAGTCTAAGTGAATGCTTGTAAACATTGACTGCAGGAAGGTTCACACCCAGGGAATGCTTTCTCAGATGCTGGTACCTGGAAATCCATCTTGCTGGCTTTTCTTCAATGATGACCTAGTTCCTAGTGTCCAGATTGCCAGTATTGGGCAAAGCACTGGATGAAAACTAATAAACCTCATGATTTCTCTAAGTCTCACAGAGAACTAGGTGAATCAGTGCTGCAGGAACCATTCCTGTGTTTTTAACATCAGAGGCCAAGAATTTGAAGGAGAGTGGGGTGGGGGGGTTATGGGAGGGTTTGGAGTGAGAAAAGGGAGGAAAAATATAAATAAGTTATAATCTCAAAAATAAAAAATGGAAACTTGTATTTAAACACAGTATCAGCATATCTACTCTTTGTGACAGTGCATCACTGGCTGAAATGAGAATCTCAGATCTGCAGGTAACCTAAATATTGGTAAGTAGGATAAACATGGATTTTCTTATTTTTAAATTATATTTTATGATTTTCTTTTACATAAACACTGTTTTTAATAGTAAATGAACATAACAATTATTCTGGCTGCACAAATTTTTCAATGAGGCAAATGCCAAAAGAGTCTATTTTAAGTATCATTGCATCTATGGTAAGGGTATAGTTTTCAACTTTGTATGGAATCATGCGAACTGAGCCCTCTCCCTTGATAGTCTGTAAGAATGACCAAAGATATTTATTTGCCAATACAGTTTTCTTCTGTTGTTGTTTGGTGTTGGAAGACCTTTTGTATATGTATTGTTTTTGTTGATTAATGAATAAAGAAGTTCTTGGGCCTGAGGCAGGGCAGAATTGATTTACGCAGGAAAACTAAACTGAATGCTGGGAGAAAATAGGTGGAGTCAGAGAGACGCCAAGTAGCTGTGGAGACAGATGCCCAGTTTACTGATAAACAACGAGCCTCATGGTAAAATACAAAACAGTGGAAATGGGTTAATTTAAGATATAAGACCTAACTAACAATACGCTTAAGTGCCTGACCAAGCAGTATTGTAATTAATATAATTTCTGTGTGATTATTTCAGGTCTGGGTGGCCAGGAACGAACAAGCAGCCTCTACCAACAGTTGTTAATGCTAAGGGCTATAATTATCAAGCGAATTTGATAAAACTTTGGATTTAATGTTGTTTATATTTCAAAAGTTGTTTGAAATGTTACCTATTTAAAAATGCGTCTAGATTGGTAAGGTGAAAGTCTGGCAAGCAGAGTTTGGTTCCTGGAACCCATGAAAAGGTGGAAGAGGAGTAAACTTACTCCACAGTTGTCCTCTGGCTTCCCACGTGCACACACACAAACACACACACACTCCAGTTATAAAGATTCTTCCTCAGATGATTCTATGTCCATTCTCTCCAAATTTTCCTCTTCATTTTTTTCTTGTTTCCTATCAGTCTTTTATTTCACTATTTTCTTTCTTTTTTCTTGTTCTCATTTGTTCTGTTTTTCCGTTCCCCTATCCATACACATTACTTACATTATCTTCAAGTATTTTACAGATTCTAGGCCAGCTCTGTAGTTACAAACACAAACTAAGGATTTATCTGATTAATAAACTTGGTTTAATGTAATTGTTTCCACCTTTGTCTACAGTATCCAAGGTGGAAGAAAGGCTTTATCTATGCATTGGCATATGACTTTAACAAATGAATCCAGAAATGCATAACTTCAACATAACTAAGAAAAACAAATCAAATATGTTTTGTTGTGAAGGATGTTTTTGTTCTTTTAACAAGATGAACTTCCCTTTTGACATCCAGTCTTTTCTGTCTTTTTCAGAAAATCGAGGATTAATCCCATGACTAGTCCCTGCTTTCATTCATATTCTTTCCCTTTTAGGCATGTTCAGAGACTATTTAGAAAAAAAGTTTTCTTTATTAAAACTTCAATGAGAACTAGAAAATTATGCAACAAAATAAAATAGTAAATTAAACACAATTTTAATTCTAAGTTTAGGTATATGTTCTCTTTAGGTTGATTGGTCTAAAATGGAAATATAAAATATTATGTAGTTATTAATAATAGAATCAGTACTCCAAAATAAACACCTGGAGTTTTAAGATCATTGATCATTCTTTTTCTTAAATCATTTTAAATTTTCTTTTCTCTTTTCCACTTTATTTCTCATTTGACCCTTTTCTTTCCCTTTCTTTCAGTAAATTCTTTGAGCATTTATGTTTTTGCCAGTACTGGGACCATAGTGAAAATAAGAGAAACTACAATGCAGTAAGCAGGACCTTTGCCATTGAGAATCCTACTGTTGAGCATGAGACTGTGTGACAGCTGCTGTAATGGACATTTATTACTGTAATGGACATTTATACTGTAATGCACATTTATTACTGTATGCACATTATTACTGTAATGGACATTATTACTGTAATGGACATTATACGAATGGACATATACTAATCACATTATTACTGTATGGACATTTATTACGTAATGGACATTATTACGAATGGACATTTATACTAATGCACATTATACAACCCGAACTACAAAAAAACACAATGCAGTAAGCAGGACCTTGCCATTGAGAATCCTACTGTTGAGTGTTGAGAGTTGAGCATGGGACTGTGTGACAGCTGCTGTAATGGACATTTATTACTGTAATGGACATTTATTACTGTAATGGACATTTATTACTGTAATGCACATTTATTACAACCTCTGAACTTACATACTGAAGAAACTAAGAAGCTCCCAGACAGGTAAGGCAGGAAAAAGAAGGCCCATGAAAGTATCTGTGTGTCCTTGATTCTTTTATAGAACATAAAACTAGAAAAATAGTATGTTTACAAACTTTCAGCTAAGACACATGGGTTTTTGTATAGATTTTATGTGCTTCATGGATTGTAGCCAATCCAGACCGTGGATTGGCTATTAAAACATTATGAATCACAGTGTTCTTGGTTGACTTTAAAAATAACATTTTTGACTAAACTTAAAAAATTGAAAACATCTGATGAAATTATAAATAAAACAAACATTTTCACTGTTACATGTGTAACGTAAAAAATGAAACAGTTGTTATAACATAGTACTTGCTTTAAGTTTTTATTCTTCAGAATTTTATACTTGTATACAATTAAATCTGATCATATTTGTCTCCTTCCCATATCCTCCTCAACGAGGTCCCTCCCAACTTTATAAATTTTTTATTACCCACTGAGTTCATTTAGTGGTTTTTCAAATGTAGGATGGTATGGAGCCAAAAGAAACCAAAAGCAACAACTCAGTCAGAGTTTAAGTCTTGTGTCTCATTTATTTTTAGAACTTTCACCTGTCACTTCCATTGAGTGGATAGAGAAGATGAATAATATAACCGAATTCATCCTTATCGGCTTGACTCAAAATATGCAGCTTCAGATATTTTCATTTGTTGTGTTTTTCATTGTTTATCTCCTCACCCTGGTTGGCAACATGCTTATCATCGTCACTGTCAGCAGCAGCAGGGCCCTGGGATCTCCGATGTACTTCTTTCTCTCTTTCCTGTCTCTGATTGATGGCTGCTGCTCCTCATCCATGACCCCTAAGATGCTGGCTGACTCTTTCTCTGTGAGGAAAACCATTTCTTTCAGTGGATGTATGACTCAAGTCTTTGCTGAGCATTTTTTCGGTGCTACTGAGATCATTCTTCTCACAGTGATGGCTTATGATCGCTATGTGGCCATTTGTAAACCCCTGCACTACGCGATCATCATGAACAGATTTGTGTGTGGCCTCTTGGTGGGAGTGGCCTGGGCTGGAGGTTTTATTCATGCAACCATTCAGATCCTCTTCATGGTTTGGATGCCTTTCTGTGGCCCCAATGTCATAGACCACTTTATGTGTGATCTGACCCCATTGTTGAAACTTGTCTGCACGGACACACATACTCTGGGTCTCTTTGTTGCTGCCAACAGTGGCTTCATCTGTCTACTAAACTTTGTACTTCTGATTATCTCTTATATAGTCATCTTAAATGCTCTGAAATCTCACAGCAAGGAAAGAAGGCACAAAGCCCTCTCCACCTGTGTCTCTCATATCACTGTGGTCATCTTATTCTTCGTGCCTTGCATATTTGTGTATCTGCGCCCAGTAACGACCTTCTCTATTGATAAAGCTGTAGCTGTATTTTATACAATGATAGCTCCTATGTTAAACCCCTTAATTTATACCCTCAGAAATGCTGAGGTAAAAAATGCTATGAGGAAATTCTTGGGCAAAAGTTGACTTCAATGGAAAAAGAATCACATAACATAAGTCATCTTTCAAATGGTATAGAGAAAAATTACTCTTAAGATTCTGAGTTTGGTGAGCACTATATGTTAAAGTGTGTACTATAATATGTCAAACATTCTGAGGAAGAATTGTACATTAAATTATGATTATAAAAATATCTCACTTAGATTTATTCATTGTTCATTTGCTTGCCAAACTTCAGTCTGCTGTGAGAGTTGGTTAAGGTTCTTGTACAAGTGTATGGGCTAAGGACACAACTCTAGTAGTCTGAGGCTGGAGGGCTGTTGTTGACAGAAATATCTTAATTTGTGGTAGGTTTTTCTGGATTTAACCAAGGAAATTCCCTATATATACACTTTGAGAATTAATATACTTGCCTATTAAAATATTACATTATTAAATAATCTTCGGTTATATCTTTCATAACAAAAACACTCCTTGCCACCTCCAACACATGGGAGAGCTTACCTTGGGGACATGAGAAGAGAAAAGAAGAGCTAGCTTGTCCTGCCCCTCACCAAGTGTAGCAATCTGGAGAGTAGGTCCTGCACCTCACCCGGGGAAAACAGTAGAGCTGGACTTGGCGTGAGTGCAGGTTAACTGAGCCTGAGGGTGTGAGAGCAGAAGAACTAATCTCACTCATTTCTGTCTGCTACATTGGGTGAGCTAGCTGGGGCAGTGCTGGAGAATTTGCCTGGGTGGTAACAATGAGGGGAAGGCTGGCAGGCTGACAAACTCAGCTACTACCCAGGCCCAGAACCAGGACTACAAGGTAGCCCATTACAATACCCGCCTCATCTATAAACTGCTGGAGCATATGAGGGGCCAGATCTGCAGACCCAAAATTACAGGATCTCCATGACACAAGGCAACAATAGGATAATCAAGAGGAATCCCAGTGAAGGCTCAGTATCAATGGTGTAGCAGAGACCAATGATTCATTGCAATGTATAAAGATGTATAGAATAAAGGGTATACTGTTTGACCCACTGGGCCACACTACTATTTCAGTGCTTAGATTTTAAAAATTTATTTTGTTTTGTTTTTTGGCTTTTTAGTCTTTTTGTTTTATTTCTGAATTTTGTTTGGGGAGCTTGCAAGGACTTATGGTGGAAATGAGGGGTGGGGAGATGAGTAGGATCAGGATATATTATGTGAAATCCACAACAAATCAATAAAAAGTTAAAAAAGAAAGTATCTCCCTAAAAATGATGATAATCACAAACTTGTCTTCTTGAATCGTAGAATAAAAGGCTGCATCCTTACTTCTATTTATTCTATAGTTAAAGTCCTATATCTTATAGGTCTTTGAATACTTATGTCAATCCATTCTCATTGTTTAAATCACCACATACAACTTTAACATTTTTCAATAACATTTCACCATCGAGTATCTTATTTGCTTTATAAATTCTGTGAAAGTAAAGACATTGGCTACTTCATCCACTACCTTGTTTGTAATACCTAGACTTGGTATAACACAAACATTCGCTGAGTAAATGATCATCAAGTCCATTTGACACTGAAGAACAAATTCATTTTAAAAAGAGATATTTGAGAGAGGAGTGGGGGAGGGGGAGAGGAATGGGAGGAGGGGGGGGGAAATGGGAGGCTGGGAGGAGGCAGAATTTTTTTTCAATAAAAAAAATAGAAAAAAACTATAACAAAAAAAGAGATATTTGATAACTGCTTTGTTTTTAACATTGATCACATTTAATTCTGGCTAATAAATAGAAATGGAGACATTAAAATCAGTTTATTATTCCATCCAGGGTTCTTATTTAATTACACAGGATCATCTGTTGCAAATTTAATTAGGAGGGATTATCATGTGTAACATATTGGCCTACAAAGCAACTGTAAGGCTGGAATTGCAAGTGAAAGAACTATCAGAAATAACTTGCTGAGGTCCATTTGGTAGAGTAGGTTTTCTGGAGGATGTGCTGCTAGTGCTGAGACCTTGACCCTGTGCTCACAGACATGTGTCTGAAGGGGTGCTGTTTTTCTGGCCCAAGGATCACTCATCTCTATAGATTCATGCAGAAACCAACCACAGGTAATTATCTCCCAAGTCACTCACATTTAAAAAAAATACAAAGATAATGCAAAACAAATCTAAAACAAAACAAAAAAATCACAGATTTGGATACTCTGTGTATCCGACATGATGTAAAGAGTTCATATATTATATTGTGTTACCATAATGCTTCGTGCTACATTTTCTTTCTTACTTTTATTAGGAAGCCACTCACATGCAATCTCTAGGTTTCAGAGAATTCGTTTATTTGTTGACCCCTAACACTCTCACTGCTCAACTCTCAGTTTTTCATACATGAAATTTAAGGGACACATTGAAACCATAGTACCCAATTTAGTATCACATATCACAATGGTTAGACTTTAAAACAATTGATCAGTTCACAATAACATTATTATCATTCAATGTTCATAGTTTATATTGGAGCTCACTCGTGGTGATGTATTTCATGGCTTTGGAAAAATGTACAATGATACACATCCTCTTTCATAGCATAACACAGAGTACAGTGGTGTATATCCACTATGTTAGTATTGTACAGAGTACAAAAAACACACCCACTACCATAGTCATACAGAGTACAATGATCCATATCCACTATTTTAGTATCATACAGAGTACAAAAAACACACCCACTACCATGGTTATACAGAGTACAATGGTCCATATCCACTATGTTAGTATTGTACAGAGTACGAAAAGCAAGCACATCCACTATCATGGCATCATACACAGTACAAAATACACATCATCTGTCCTAGCATCATACAGAGTGGTTTCACTAAAGTGAACATCTCCCAAGCTACCCCAATTCACTTGCTCCTGGACTGATTACATCTGCTGAACTCTACTTCCTTCAAAGTTTTTCCTTTAAGAGATATCAAGGAAATGGAGTCAGGTCAGATCATCAATGGATGAATGGATAGTGAATATTGTACATACACACAATGAATTTTTATTTACCCATAAAGAAAAATGAAATTACGAAACATTTATTAAAATGGACAGGGACTGTAATAAATATTGAAAGTGACTCAGTCTCGGAAAGACAAGGATCACATGTTCTCTCTTATATGTATGTCTTAGTTTCAGATATTTATATATGTGTACATGTGAGTGAGCATTGGCAAATTCCAGGAAATAGAAAGGGGTCATGAGAGCGTGGGAAAGCATACTTTAAGGGGAAAGTGCTTAGGAAGGTTAAGGGAAACATTTGGTCCAAAATTCAAATGGGTCTAAATGATTTAAGCAAGGCTTTAGGAGGGCAGGAATGGAGAAAGAAAAGAAGGGAAGGTCAAGAACAACTAAGAATTATATGGAAATGTCATCAGGAAACTTGCTAATTTGTAAACTAATTAAAAATATAAAAAACTAAAAATGCTAAAAGTGGACTGAGACATTTCTCTTCTCATCTCCTTTCCTCTCTTCTTCCTAGTCTTGTTTTCTTTTCTTCCATTTCCTCCAATCCTCCTCCCCTTCTTCTTTGTGGCTCCCTTCTATTTTTTTTTTCATTTATTTATTCCTTCAAGGCTGGAGATCGAAACCAAGGCATTGTTCTGGTGGTTTTCCAATGCTTTATTTTGCTGTATACTAAGCTTACCTTAGCCTTTTACAATCATTGATCTGCCAACATATAAAAAATGGTTCCCATCCCACCTATGAATTTCAGCTTAAGTATCACTTTTAAAATAATCTTTTATAATTACCTTAGTCATAGTTTACCTCACTGTTTTCTTTTATAATACTTGAATTGTTGTTTTATTAGCATAAAACCAATCATAGATTATAGTTATATTTTAAAAGCTGCTTCCATCTTTATTTTAAGAGGCCACGACCTTGAAAGAGAGCAAGGAGAAGCATATGAGAGAGTTTGAGGGAGTATTCCACTCTGGAGGGGAGAGATATAATTATATTATAACTCAAAGATAGACTAAAAGACCCTAAATTTGAGAAAGAAGAATTTTTAAAAAGCACAAAATGATATAAAGACAGTGCAAATAAGATTATATATTTTTTTAATTTTGTCTGTTCTGGTAACTACTATGTATCTTGCTAATCGCATAGGCTTTGAAACAAAATAGTCTGATAATAGCTCAAACAATTCATAGATAAGAGTTAGCTTCTAAAAACAAATAATTACCTAAAAGTATATAGAATTATACACCAATACTGGTGCAAAACTCAAACGGCTAAGTAAAAGGAAAAAACAATTGGTTCTAACAAACCATAAAAGTGATGAAAAAAATTATCTTCACTAAAAACAGTGAGCTGGGCTAATATTTTAATCTTTACTGCCAATTGCCCTACAATATTTTCTGAAAAGATGTTTTTTTTTCCTTTTTATAACCCCCTGCCTCATGTGTCTAATAAATAGAATGGAATTTTTATATACAAATGTTCTTTTAAATATTAGTGGGAAGTCACAGCAAATTTTACTAAGAATCAGTGTTGAATGCTCTCCAGATGCTACCTTCCATGACAAGTGCAGCTGTCAGGTATAAAATCCTCCTGTGTTCTGGGAAGAGGATTCTGCAGTCTGTAGTCATGATCCAGACACAGAGCAAGCAAGATGTGACTACCTCACTGGAAAGGTACTGAGCCATGTGGCTAACTCAGACAAGGACTATAGGCTAATGTAAGTTATAAGAATTAGTAAATAAGAAGCCTCAGCTAATGGGCCAATCAGTTTATAATTAAAAAAACTACTATGATCTTTGTTTCTGCCAGGAAGAATGTGCAGTTCTCCTTGTAACTTCTATAATTGCTCAGAAACACTTTCTTTCCTAAAACATGAGTTTTCAAAAGGCATGTGAATGATTTCCTCCAGTTTCAAGTGGATGTATTTGCCAAGAGGAGAGGAAGTGGGTTAAACACATGGAGGGCAGATATTCTTTATTGAAGTTGTTAGAAAATAAGAAAGCAAAATCTTCCTTGTTGTAAAGGTTAGTGGGGTTCTTATTATGTAAATGCAGGATTTGCCTGAATTTATGTTATTCTAACATCAAAACATTAATTTTTGTTTCCATCATGGAACTCATTTGAAGTAGTTCTACAATGTAGACAATGATTTTCTGAAATATTCAGAAGAGCAGAAAACAAGCCACATGCCTTCAAAAAATATCTTCAAGAAATAATGTAACTTTTTTGCCTTCTATGTGCATACCCAAATGGAAGAAGATATTTTATTGTGAAGTAAAAAGTCCCTTTCAAACTTCAAAGAAACTCTCAAAAGTTAAGAATTCAGGAATCAGTAGGTGAAACCAGACTTTACAACTGGGTAAACTTTTCACTGAATGTTATATCAATTGAGTTGATCACAATACATTGAGAAACCGTTTGCATGCAAAAAGTTAATGGGAAGATTGCATGTAACATGTAAATGAGTATAGTTTTGGAAAACCAAAGGAAATTGTTAGTGCTTGTTTCATGTCCTTAAAAGCTACAATTCCAACCTGGAAAGTAGAAGACTCATACTGAAAAGTGATTCCTAAGCCGATACCAAGGTTCCTTTCCTTGAGCCTCTGGTGTACACCTTGTAGATAATGACTCTTTGTGCTGTCTGGAAGTCTATCTTGATCATTACAATAGCCACTTGTCAAATGCAGGTTGTATAGCATTCATTTTTATTTTAGATGATGTGACTGGATTCTTGTCTCTAAAATTAGTCTATCTAAAAGAATAAATGAAACTCGGGTCACATAAAGTGTTTTGGACAAGGAACGTCAATGTGATTTCATAAAATGATGAATATGTAACAAGAAAACAATGAAGGAGTAAAGGAAACTTTTAGAATTGGTATTGACATGTAAAAAAGATATTATTTAACTAGAGAAAATTAGACGGAATAGATTTATTGTGAACAATTTTAAATTTATTTTGCAAGTACTCAATGAATATATATTTATATATTGACAGCAGTTTGAAAATGAAGGGAGAGAGACTACTGAAGACATACTACTTTGGAGCGCTTTACACATTTATAGGTTGGGAACAGGAGGGATACCTAATACACAAAATGGAGTTGTCAATGATCTTTCTAGGCATCTGAGATTCTGTTAGTTCTGGGCCACATGTTGTGTTACATGAAACATTACAATTTCATTGTTACCCCTTCCATGTATGTATACATCAACCTCGAGGAGTTCAGAATAAGACTTTATTTTGTGACACAGTGTTGGTACAAATAACCAAGTTAAATTCATTATGAAAGGTAACAATCCCTTATGATTTGATGACTTTATTATAAAGGGAAATTTGAGTAAACATGATGGCCCATATTTATAACTATAAAACTTGAGAGCTGGATGCAGGATTTGGAGTTCAAGGTCCTTCTCAGATACATAGTAAATTTGAAGTCAATCCTAGGCAACATGAGACTTGCCATAAAGTATAAATATATAAAACGGTAAGAAATTTTGGTACAGGGAGAGTACCACTTGAATTCACTGTTGGTAATGGGTATGCCAGGGTAGATTACAGAAGAAGATGGTTTCCTAATGGTCTGCTGAAGGACCCATCACTGGGTCTGCTTGGTTTTGAGTTTCTAGCATTCAGGGCTCTTAGACAACAAATCCCAGTTTGTGCTCATTTTAATTTCCTTTTCTTTTCTTTTTAACAGAAACTATAGCAAAAGAGCAATAATTTTGTAACTAAAAAAGTGTTGCTACAAAAGATATCTAAAGCAGCAGAAGTGGGTATTGGGAAGATGCTGGAACACTTTTGGGATTCATGAAAAAAAAACTGAACTCTCTTGAAGGAAAATACTGCTTGCTTGTAGAAGAATGGGCATGAAAAGGTGAGTTTGAGCGGGTAGAGAACTAAAAGTGGAAGCTTCAGAATGCAACCATATGCACACGCACACACCCACTACACCCTGAACAGAATGTTCTCAGAAGCATGGTTGGTAAGGTAGTTGTGGCTGAGATCTCAAATAGAAATGAAAAACGTTTTTAGAAACTGGAAGTAAGGGCCTGGAGGGATGGTTCAGCCATTAAAGTCTAGGCTCACAACCAAAATTACAAAAGACTGGAAGGAAGATATTCATTGTTTTAAAACAAAAGATCTTTAACTAATACAGCTATTGACATATATTTGTAGTTCATTCCACTTTAATATGCAAATCACCCTAATATTCAGAATTATATTTTGTGATTTCATATATGGTGCATCTAGTCATGGAATTTCTTT
This sequence comes from Microtus agrestis, assembly GCA_902806775.1. Lineage (NCBI taxonomy): Eukaryota > Metazoa > Chordata > Mammalia > Rodentia > Cricetidae > Microtus > Microtus agrestis. Next base: position 21,122 of record CADCXT010002531.1, on the reverse strand, counting down.
CTGTTCTCTACTGCTCTCTACCTCTCCTTTAAATCCACCTAAACTTGTTTCCTCTGAGAAGAATTCCTAGAAACTGGTTTATTAGAAATCCCAATACTGTGAATCTATAGTGTGGCATAAATAAATGTTTATGTTGATGCTTATTAACTGGTCTTTATCAACTGACCTCACCATTGCATATCAAATCACTTAGGGCAGGGAACCTTGCTTTGAATGACTTGGAAATCAATATATTTATAACAGGGAACTTTACACAAACACATGTGGTATATATTTACTTAAATTGATGAATAAAGGAGCACTGATTTTATCATTCTCTAAAGATATTTTCATTGTTTTGTAGGTAAAAATCTTCTCATATATGAAATCAGAACCAATAAAAAAGTAAATGGAACCAAGGAGCAATGTAACTTACTTTGTCCTCTTGGGCCTCTCAGAGAATCCAAAGGTGCAGAAAGAACTTTTTGTTCTGTTCTTGCTCTCCTGCATTTTGACCATGGTGGGAAATGTGCTCATTGTTATGACTGTAACTGTTAGTAACAGCCTGGGCTCACCAATGTATTTCTTCTTTGCTAGCTTGTCATTTGTGGATATAATTTATTCAACAGCCATTTCTCCCAAATTAATTTCAGATTTGTTCTTTGGTCAAAATACAATATCCTTTACATTTTGTATGACTCAGCTCTTCACAGAACACTTTTTTGGTGGATCAGAGGTCTTTCTTCTGTTGGCGATGGCCTATGATCGTTATGTGGCCATCTGTAAGCCCTTGCATTATTCGACTATCATGAAGCAATGGGTTTGTGTTGTACTGTTGATATTATGTTGGATTGGAGGATTTTTTCACTCAGTAATTCAGCTCAGTACTATTTATGGACTCCTATTCTGTGGTCCTAATATCATTGATCATTTTATGTGTGACATGTACCCATTATTAAAGCTTGTTTGTGTTGATACTTATGTCATTGGCCTCTTAGTGATGGCTAATGGAGGACTGATCTGCACGGTTGTGTTTCTGCTTTTACTCGTCTCTTATGCTGTCATCCTTAGTCAGGAAGGGAGGTGGAAAGCTCTCTCCATCTGTGGCTCTCACATCATTGTAGTTGTCTCCTTTTTTGTTCCCTGTATTTTCATGTATGCATGGCCTGCTAAAACTTTCCCCATTGATAAAATGTTGAGCGTGTTTTATACAGTCATTACTCCCATGATTAACCCCTTGATATACACTCTGAAAAACTCAGAGATGACAAGTACTATGAAAAAGATCTGGAGAAGAAAAGTTATTTCAGGACAGAAATAAGCGAGTCTTCTTCAAGGAAGAATGTCATCTGACTGTGATGTTGTTTCCTTATGATTTGTATCTTCTGAATTCTGATGTTAACTTCCTTTATTTATAAAGCATTTCTTAAAACACAAGTGAATTAAAATGGTTTTGCTATTAATAAATTTCCATGCTATAACTTTCATAACATCTTGTTTATTGTCATACCTTGACAGGCATAATGCATATATAGTAGGGCACCAATGAATAAGAAGTAATGAATTAGTAAGTGAACTCTTTATGGCATTGCACTGATTTTATCTGCATTTATAGTTTACACTGCCACATCTTGTTTAATTTTTAGTTTACTTTTTATAGTAGTTAAATATTTAAATACTATTAGACTCTTGCCACTATTTGATTTCACTTACGTTATATATAGAATTTTGGGTGTCATAATTTTAGAAAATGAAAATAGAGAGTTCAGTAGAAAAAGTTAGTAGAGATAAAACCTACAAAAGTGTTAAGAATGTAAAATCAGTTTACCTATCAGTCACCTGGTTGCCTCCACTCACAGACTGAACTGTGATTAAAGATTCCCCAAGTAAGAATGCTCATCATTCATGAAAAGGGTGAGCCTGCAGGACACAAGCTAAGTGAAAAGCCAGAAACAGAAAGACAAATAATGCAAAAAGTTATTTCTATGTGGAATATGAAAGTCATACTTACAGGAGCAGAAACAAATAAAGGATGTCATGGGCTGATTACACAGAATATGTTGCGAATATGGATGTTTATTATGAAGGACTAATAATTTCCAGGGTCTAAAGTATACCACAGCATATACAGTTGATCATAACTTACTGCATACTTGAAATTTTGTAAGAAGGAAGATCTTAAATGTTCTTATAAGAATAAAATTAAGGAAGAATTTTACCACGTAAGGGGATGGATGTGTTAATCAGCTTAATTGTGGTGAATTTTATATACTGCACATGAACTGCTCACCTCTTTAACAGTTCACCCTCTCATGCGTTTTAAATCTCTCGGTCACATATACTGCTACACTTTTGGCCAGTTAAAATGCTGAATAGTTTATCTGAATGGCCTTTGTTGTTAATTTTCTCTTTAGAACATAAGATCCCTGTTAATTTATCAATGCCCATGATAGTATAGATTTAGCAAACCATTTGAATGACTGCTTTATAGAAATGATTAATTGAAAACATTACAGCAACTTTTTATTGACACATTTTAAGTAGAGTTTTGATAATATTTTCCTTGATGGTATATGTATATAAGTCTTGCCTAAATATTAGAAAATGCATGTCATTTTCGAGCAATCATGCCAAGCATATTATTTGTGTTTGTTTTCTTGTTCTGATCATAGAGCCTATTGGATATGTAGTATTATTGAACTTACTTTTTACATGCACAAGTACTCTTTCACAAAGCTTCAAAACCCTCCTCCAAATTCATTATCTTGAGATACCCATGACAGATGCTGAGTTACAGAAGCCCAGCCTGTGTTCACACATGGTAGGTATGGTTACAAGTGGATGTTGGCAAGAATTTCTGACCTACCTACCTAGATTGAGAAAATTACCTTCACTTACACATATGCACTCATGATACAGTGCATTATGGGACTTGGGCTCACATTTTTTTGTGAAGAAAACTTTAATGGGGAAATCTATGAAATGGTAAGTTGTGTAGGTCACATCAATGTTATTTCTTTAAAAATTTAAATTATATTTAAATCACGTTTAAGTTGCATCACATTAAATTACGTCTATTATATTTGCCAAAAAATACATATTCATTTTCCATATGCTTATATACATATCTTTTTAATTTTTAACTTTGTTAAAGACACTATTATAACTGCCACAGGGATGGCTTAGCAGTCAAAGGCTCCTGCCACCGAGCCTGGTAGATCTGAATTAAATTCCTGGGACTCACATGGTAGAAAGAGAGAACTGACTGTCACATGCTGTCTTCTGACTTCTCTACATAAACAATGGCACATGAGCACATGCACACATACACAAATAAATAAGTAAACAAATTTATGTAATAAAAAATGTAAAAGTATTTTATATTTTATATAATTTCAGAATCAAATACAAATGCAATGTATATAAGTAAGACAATTTATACTGACAGTTCTTGGTAAGACTTTTAGTTTGAGTTATGAAGCAGGCTGCTGTGACCTTTGCTTTACGTGAATCCAAGTGCACATAGACATGCCTTTAGAAAAATGGCTTTCATTAAGTATTGCTATATTTTGGGATTTGTCTTTTGATATAATGACAGAAATACTATAATATAGTTACTAAAGTAGCATAACTTCCAGTAGCCATAGCAAGATGTTATTCTTTGATTTGTCTTTGTTAACTCTTGATTGTGGCAATATTTTTAATTGATTTCAACTATCTGTTTTGAAAATTAACAAAATTCTATGTCCAAATATATTTCTCAAACAGGAAAGAATACTAATATTATCTATAATATTTTGAAAGAGTATAGACTGAACCTTACGTCATCCTTCATATAAGTTTCCTGGCTTAATATAAAGGAGAGAATAACAAAAAACAAAAGCAAATACAAATTCAAGGATTCTTCATGGATACCTTTATCATGGCTTCCTACAAAATCACATTTTGTATATTTACTTTTCATTTCCTCTTTGTGTACCTTTACAGAGAATACATGCACTATCAATAAATAAATGAAATAGAAATTTGAAAAAGAAATAAAATTGATATAAGCTTATTGAGCTTTCACCACCTGTCCCAGTAAAGTTCTCTGTGTAGCAAAGGGGAACTCAGGGCGGCACACTGCATCTGATCATGTGCACAACATGGCAGGCATTCCTTTACATAAAACTGCTCCTGAATTTTTCTATTATTATTATTATTATTACTACAAATTTTCACCTCCTCCCCTCCTCCCATTTCCCTCCCCCTCCCCGCATTCCCCCCTTCCTCTCTCTCTCCAGTCCAAAGAGCAGTCAGGATTCCCTGCCCTGTGGGAAGTCCAAGGTCCTCCCACCTTCATCCAGGTCTAGGAAGGTGAGCATCCAAACAGACTAGGTTCCCACAAAGCCAGTACATGGAGTAGAATCAAAACCCAGTGCCATTGTCCTTGGCTTGTCAGTCAGCCCTCCATGTTAGTCATATTCAGAGAGTTCGGTTTAATACATGCCCCATCAGTTCCAGTCCAGCTGGCCTTGGTGAGTTCCCATTAGATCGGCCTCACTGTCACAGTGGGTGGGCGCACCCCTCAAGGCCCTGACATCCTTGCTCATGTTCTCTCTCCTTCTGCTCTTCATTTGAACCTTGGGAGCTCAGTCCAGTGCTCCACTGTGGGTCTCTGTCTCTATCTCAATCCATCGCCAGATGAAGCTTCTATGGTGATACTCAAGATATTCATCAGTATGGCTATGGGAGAAGGCCAGTTCAGGCTCCCTCTCCTCAGCTGCTCAAAGAACATCTCCTTGGACACCTGCAAACCCCTCTAGCGTCTAGTCTCTTGCCAACCCTAAAATGGCTCCCTTAATTAAGATATCTACTTCCCTGCTCCCATATCCACTCCTCCTCCATCCCAACTGTCCCATTCCCCCAAGTTCTCCCCATCCTCCCTTTCTCACTTCTCTCTCCCCACCTCCCCTTATCCCTGTCCCACCCCCACCTCCAAGCTCTCAATTTTTGCCTGGAAATCTTGTCTACTTCCAATATCCAGGAGGATAACTACATGGTTTTTTGGGGGGAGGGGGAGGGATTCACCTTCCTATTTAGCTTTTCTAGGATCATGAATTATAGGTTCAATGTCCTTTATTTATGGCTAGAATCCACAAATGAGTGAGTACATACCATATTCCTCTTTTTGGGTCTGAGTAACCTCACTCAGAATAGTGTTCTCTATTTCCATCCATTTGCATGCAAAATTCAAGATGTTGTTGTTTTTTACCACTGAGTTGTACTCTAATGCGTACATATTCCATACTTTCTTTATCCATTCTTTCTTTTTTCTTTCCTTTTTTTTCTTTTTTTCCCCTGGTACAGAAGCCCTTCTTTAATAGCACATGGAGGCTTAAATACCCAGCAGTCAATGGTCCACAAGTGAAAATCCCATCCTCTGATCCTCTAAGCAAGGCACAGCTTTTAGTCACTTCAATTAGAAGGCTCTAGCAGGGAAGAGCAGCTGAAGGCCAGGACTTCAATTGGTCCCAACACTTAACTAGCAGAAAATATGTGTAAAGTATACTTTTGATAAAGAACTGTTTCTAAAATACAGAAAGCTAATAGCCAGCATTCCAAATTAATATCACCTATGGAAATATTGGCAGATATTTCACTAGAGAAATGATGCGGGGTTACTAAACATGTGACAACTCATTCATTGTCATTAAACACGATCACCTGTACAATTCAGAAATAAACTGCTCAGTGATTATCATCAAATCCTTAAGAGAGTTAATATTTTAAAATATATGTTAGTAGTAGTAGTAATAGTAGTAGTTGTAGTAGTATTTGGTAGCAGTCACTAATAGGAACAAATTTCCTGTTTAATTTGAATTAGATGATAACCTGGATATTAATCATACAAAATCATACAAGGCACTAATAACTAGAACTCTAAATAAAAGCTATTGGCATATGCAAAACTCAGGGATTTTACATGTATGTATGTATGTATGTAAATTTTTTGAAACAATTTCTCTGAATAACTTTGGTGCCTGTACTAAAACTATCTCTTTTTGACTAGACTTGCCTTAAACTTAAAGAGATTCACCTGCCTCTACCTCCCAAGTTCTGGGATTAAAGGCCTGCACCACCACTACCTGGCTATTTCTCTTAAGATAGTAAACAGTGCCAGGTGTGGTACCGCATGTGTTTAGTCCCAGGGCTGGAGGGCCGAGGCAGACTGATCTTTATGAGTTCTAGGCCAGCCTGGTTCTAGGACAGAGTTAGTTCCAGGACAACCAGAAACCCTTGTCTCGAAAAAACAAGTAGAGAATAAACAGTGTAATAATAAACCAAAAAGTGATATTTTGAATGAATAATTAAAAAGCTGAGGAGTCCATATAAGTTCAAAAATTAGTAAACAAAATTAGTGTTACTGCTAAACTAAATTTACTCTCTGGGTCACAGTGAGTAAATACTACTGTATCTATGATAAATGATTAGAAACAAAAAATAAAAACCATCTAGAAAACATGAAAACACCATTTGTCTAAAGGCTGATGCTGTGTTGTCTGAGTGAAAGATAATAACTACAATACTTCAGTATTACTAAGTATAAGTCTTTATGTTCTGAAACTTTAAAAATGTTTAAATTATTTCAGTGTATTGTGTGTATATGTATGTCTGTGTCTCTTTGTCTGTATATGTGCTGTTTGTATTTCCCTGTCTCTGTCACCATGACTGTATATGTATGTTGTGTGTGTGTGTGTGTGTGGTTTGTTTGTCTGTCTTTCAGAAACATTAAACATTACTTGGTTATAGCCCATGAAGCAGCTCCTAACCAGAAAAGAACTTTTATGCTACCCATCAGTAAAAACTTAGCTTTAAACTGGAGCTTGTGAAATATAGCCAGATCATCATTTTCACTACTCTTCTGTCCATGCTAAAGGTCAGCCAGTCTCTTAACATTATATTAAATCTGCAAAGATCCTAAATTCTACTATGTTTCAAAATTCTAACCCTTTTAAGATGTTTTGCTAGTGATAGGCATAGCTTGTTAAAGTCAAAGGAGAACTCAGAATGTCTTTATCAAAATCATGTTGGCTTCTTTACTGATGCTGCAGTGCCAAGCGTCTTGAAGGCACTACTTATCAAAGCTCCAGTGCTTGGACAACTTGGACTGTCTCTTCATTGCCCTTGGTGGCATTTACAGCAAAACTCTTGCCTGTGTTTTTGATGTGTTTATTATTTGTCTCCTTTGCTATTCAGTGTTTCTCACAGCTAGATATGGGCTAATGTAGCAATTCTTATAAAAGCTGATATTAAAAGAACAAAACCTATGGTAGTCCACCTAGGAGAATCAGCTATTCAAACTATTGAGTGTTCTATAGAACATATTATTTAAGTGGTATTAGTAAACATGAGACACAGGATCTGGGAAAAGACATTAAAGAAAAAGATTAGGGAAAATTTAGAAGCTTACTAACTAAAAATTAATCATTGGGTTTTCACCTTGTGCCTCAGAAACACTGAATTATCATGGGTAGGAAGATATTTTGATTATAAATCTAATGAAAAGCCTTGGTACCCTCCTGAAGGTAAAGTGAGAAGTTTTAGGCATTTTGATTTTCTTTTAACATTTCCAGGATTTTAATAAAGATGGGGAAGATTTTGAAACAAAGATTTACGACAAAGACACAACAGGAAATATTCTGGTTTAAGGAACTGCCTGGTTTCCTGAGCAGAATTCTCAGATCAAGATTTTTCTGATATTACATAAAGAATAAAAAGCAGAGCACGTCACTTCAAAAGTCAAAGGAAAGGTTGTGGTCTTATATCAGATATGAAAGACAAATAGAGAAGGAAAAGAAAAATTAAAAAGGAACTGAGTGGTTATGTTTCCGTAGAATAATCAGATATTCCTTATAGTAGGTTAATAAAACAATACAAGATAAGCTTGATAGAAGAAGTTATATGAAATAACTTCTGATCTATTAATTTAATTAAACTTAGAGACATTCTGTGTAATATTTCTGTAACCACAAGCTTTGTGACACTAATTTTCAGGAAAAAGACATTGAGTTAAAAGAACTAATTCTATTATAATGTAGATCATAGTTCTTATAAGCTCTGCCGTTTGCTCATTTTTCCTTTTACTTTGATATGCTTATGTAGTCCAAGAAGACTTTAGAAAATCTATGACACAGGGTTTTGATCCTACTTCATGTTCTGGCTTTGTGGGAGCCTAGCCAGTTTGGATGTTCACCTTCCTAGACCTGGATGGAGGGGCAAGGACCTTGGACTTTCCACAGGGCAGGGAACCCTGACTGCTCTTCGGACTGGAGAGGGAGGGGGAGAGGAGTGGGGGGAGGAGGAGAAGAGTGGGAGGAGGGGGAGGGAAATGGGAGGCTGGGAGGAGTTGGGAATTTCTTTTTTTTCTTTCAATAAAAAAAAAGAAAATCTATGAAGAAATGATTTGTGTATAATAAAGTCTATCAGAGATGCTGGTTTTCATAGTAGGTCATGTGATGTACTTCCTTCTTCCCATCTCCCATAAAATGAAAATAAAAAGTTTTCCTATTTCTGAATTCTCCTTTACTGCTTTTGCATACACCCACTTCAGACCCTGCCCTCATCCAGAGCTGGACTACGGCTCTTATAAAGTTCTACATCTCAGTCTCCATCAGACACCTCCATCAATCTCTTCCACAGTTTGTTTATGGAGCTTTTCATGTCCTTATTTCTAAAAGTGTAAATCAGAGGATTGATCAAGGGAGTTAGGATAGTGTAAAATATTGCCACCATTTTGTCAAAAATAAAATGCAGATGGAGGTCGGGCATATATAAATATGCACGAAACAAAGAACAACACCACAACTGCAATGTGGGATCCACAAGTGGAGAGAGCTTTCCATTGCTCTTCAGAGCTATAGGCTCTAAGAGAGAACAAGATGACACCATAGGATACAAGTAAAATAGAGAAGATTATTATGCAGATAGACCCACTGTTGGCCACCACCAAAAAGCCGAATATATGTGTATCAGTGCAGGCAAGTTCCAGTAATGGGAACAAGTCACACATGAAATGATCAATGACATTGGGTCCACAGAAGGGTAATTGCAAAGTAAAGATAATTTGTATGATAGAATGCAAGAATCCTCCTGTCCACGCTATTCCCATCAACGTGACACAGAGCTTCCAGTTCATGATTGAAAAGTAGTGCAAGGGCTTGCAAATGGCCACATAACGGTCATAGGCCATGGCTGTCAAGACAATCACTTCTACTGCAGCAAAGAAGTGTTCAGCAAAGAGCTGCGCCATGCATCCGCCAAAGGAGATGGTTTTCTTTTCATAGAGCGAGTCCACAACCATTTTTGGCGTGATGACAGAAGAGAAGCATGCATCCAGTAGTGACAAGAATGCCAAGAAGAAGTACATGGGGGAGTCAATCAGTACTGGGCTACAGACAATGGTCACCACAATTATCATGTTGCCCCCAACAGTTGCAATGTAGATGAAGAAAAATACAATAAAAACTATTTTCTGGACTTTAGGGTTTTGTGAAAGTCCAAGAAATATAAACTCTGTTACAAAACTCTGGTTTTGCATAATTTCAAGGAGAATGTAGAAGTGAATCTGTGAATAGTAGGAAAAAAATGCTTCAAATAAGTATGCTATTATCATCAAGTTGTGGTAGTAGTAAATAGTTTTATTCTTGATTGAGAATAGAAAAAAAAGTACATTGCCCAACACATATACATCACTAACTGAATTGAAGAGAATATATACATATATATATATACATTTTTGCATACGTAGACAGATAAATGATGGGAAGATAGATACATAGATACATAACAGGTAGATATGATAAGCATATATACATATATATTAATATATCACATATATTAATATAAGTAATATAAGAAAAGAAAATGAATTTGGGGGAAGTAGAGTAGAAGTTTCAAGGGGAAAGAAGGAAATAAGAGTGGTAATAATCTTGATAAGTTGTACATGTATGAATTTTTTTTTAAGAAAAAAAAATAATTTCCTGGAGTCAATATTGGGATGTCATATAGAATTGAATTACTGGTTATTTTTATTTTCCAAAGCAACCACATGCAGCTTGTCTTTGAAATGCTGAAATTTATGATTCTCTAGTGGATTCCCAAAGTAGAATATCAAAACACATTTTGAAGCCATTTCTATGTTATACACATAGTGAACAGACTGTGAATTAATAATGTCTGCTATTTGCTTGGAACAAGACAGAGGATAATATTCTGAAATGTCTGATCAGAACATGCATCTACCAACAGAAAAATGGGCAAAAGATAGTTTAGAATGAAATTGAAAATCATCACCACATGTTAAATTGTCTTGATCGTTCTGAAGATTTTTTTGAATGTCAAATGAATTAGTTTATTTTTTTAAATAAAGCATATAGACCTAGTATGTCTGTTTTTGCTTATAATGTGAATGTTAAAAATATAGAGATTTTTCTTTAATTCATCATTTTAAACTCTGTGATATAATAATGCTTTTTGTCATGATAACTGAGATAATACAAGTTAAGCTTCTGCTTTGAACTTATGTAATGAGAAGTTGTAGGTTTATTATTATTATTTTCATGGAGAACATTTTAGTAAAATATGTTAATTTCAAACTCACAAAAGACGTTATATAGTATTTTAACAGAGACTTTATGTTTCTAAAATGCACAATCTGTCTTTGAAATGAGCACAAAAGAAAGATGATTTATATTTTCAGACAAGAACTACCGAGTGGTGGTAGTCTTTATACACTTTATTTCTAGGTATAAAAATTGAAGTATCTTCTTTCTTTGTTGGTGTTTGATTGACATATCTTAATAAAGTTAACAGGAGAAATGATGAAGTATTAAAAATCAATGTTTCAATCATGCACATATAGAAATTGGCCACAGTTACATAGAAGAGAAACTGTAGATTGAAGAGTCTTAAAATTTATACTTTCCAAATATTTGTTCAATATTGCCTTTTTATGCAAACAAAGTTTTTAAGATACAAGATTTGAAATTTTTTTTTTTGGTTTTTTGAGACAGGGTTTCTCTGTGGCTTTGGAGCCTGTCCTGGAACTAGCTCTGTAGACCAGGCTGGTCTCGAACTCACAGAGATCCGCCTGCCTCTGCCTCCCAAGTGCTGGGATTAAAGGCGTGCGCCACCACCGCCTAGCGTAAGATTTGAAATTTTTAAGACTGCCCTGTATCAGGGATGTTTATAAATAGCTTACCTGTTCAACTGAAAGGTTTATGTAAGACATAAAATGTAAACAAGTGAAAAAGGATTCACATACTGTCCTTTCCAACTCTAGCTATAATTCATCTCTACAGTCAGCTGTCTTATTCTCAGTTTTCCCATGAAACCACAAGATAAATATTCCAGCTCTTGAATTCATTTTCACAGGCAGAGACTATTTCAACAGTGTCTGAGTTCTCTCTTGTGAAGAACACTGAAATATATTAGTAAATTTATTAGTACAATTTTATGCCCACTTGTTTTCATGTACATACAAACACACACAAGCACACACACATGCACACACACACGTATGTTTATATATATGTGTTAAAATATCTGAATAAAAGAGTAAGATATATATTTCACTGTCTATTTATCTATATATAAAGAAAGATGAGCTTATTTCAATGAATGTATCTGGTTTACACATTATTATATGTTTATAGAACTACAGGACTTAGCTATGTGCTTTTGCCTTAAAGCAACAATTCCCATGTGTTCTCAACTCTAATATTGACCAGTGACTTTAACACACGCTCCACCTCAATTTAACAGTGACTAGTTTATCTTCAGGACAGAGAAAAGACAAAAATTTGTAGCAAATAAAAATTGAGAGCTTGGGGGTGGGAGTGGGACGGGGGTAAGGGGAGATGGGGAGAGAGAAGTGAAAAGGGAAGGATGGGGAGAGCTTGGGGGAATGGGACAGTTGGGATGTAGGAGGAGTGGATATAGGAGCAATGAAGTATATATCTTAAGGGAGCCGTTTGAGTGTCGGCAAGAGACTGGACTCTAGAAAGGTTCCCAAGTGTCTAAAGAAATGTACCCAGCTAGTTCCTTGAGCAGCTGAGGAGAGGGAACCTGAACTGGCCCTATACTATAGCCACTCTGATGAATATCTTGCATATCACCATAGAATCTTCATCTGGCGATGGATGGAGATAGAGACAGAGACACACATTGGAGCACTGGACTGAGCTCCCAAGGTCCTAATGAGGAGCAGAAGAAGGGAGAACATGAGCAAGAAAGTCAGGACCGCCAGGGGTGCGCCCACCCACTGTGACGGTGGAGCTGATCTAATGGGAACTCACCAAGGCCAGCTGGACTCGGACTGATGGAGCATGTGATCAAACCGGACTCTCTGAACTTGGTTGACAATAAGTGCTGACTGAGAAGCCAAAGACAATGACACTGGGTTTTGATCCTACAGCATGTACTGACTGTGGGAACCTAGTTTGGATCCTCACCTTCCTAGACCTGGATGGAGGGGGGAGGTCCTTGGACTTCCCACAGGGCAGGGAACCCTGACTGCTCTTTGGACTGGAGAGGGAGGGGGATGGGGAATGGGGGAGAGGGAGGGAAATGGGAGAAGGGGAGGAGGTGAAAATTTGTAATAATAATAAAATAAAAAGAAAGACAGAGAAGTCAGCACTTGGGAAATAGTTGAGAAAAGCTTAGCAGGAGTTATAAAAAATAGGAGACAGGGATGTGAATATTATCATAATACATTGTGTATAAGTGTTTAAATATATATATATATGTACTGTCACATAAATTTTTGAAAAATATGTTAAAATGAGTAATTAATAAAGTAGGAAACATTAATAAAACACAAAGTAGTGAAAACTCAAATATAAAATTTTATATTTAGTAAGGAGAAATGTATTAATAGTGATATCAGGTGAACTTATAAAATGAAGCTAAGATTTTTTCCATACGGGCCACAAGAGGGCGCAGGAGCTCAGGACGGCTGGCTGCCAGCCACCGTGAGTTCCACGGGAATAGAAATCGGGTCCTCTTGATATCAGCACAATCAGGCCCGAACAGTGCTCTTAACCTCTGAGGCATCTCTCCGGAGCACTGGACTGAGCTGCCAAGGTCCAAATGAGGGGCAGAAAGAAGGAGAACATGAGCAGGGAAGTCAGGACCGTGAGGGGTGCGCCCACCCATTGAGACGGTGGGACTGATCTAATGGGAGTTCACCAAGGCCAGCCAAACTGGGACTGATGGAGCATGTGATCAAACCCGACTCTCTGAAAGTGGCGGTCAGTGAGGGCTGACTGAGAAGCCAAGGACAAATGGCACTGGGATTGATCTTACAACATGTACTGGCTTTGTGGGAGCTTAATCTGTTCGGATGCTCACCTTCCTAGACCTGGATGGAGGGGGTACCTTGGACTTCCCACAGGGCAGGGAACCCTGACTGCTCTTTGGACTGGAGAGGGAGGGGGTGGGGGTAATGGGAGGGAAATGGGTGGAGGGGAGGAGGTGAAAATTTTTAATAAAAATAAATAAATAAATAAAATAAAAAATAAAATGAAGCTAAGTGGGATTTCGTAGGGGTGTTATGATATTCATTTACCACAAAATTAGTAAAAATAAACAATAAAGAGAAATATAAATGTTCTTATTTCCTATTATCAAAAAGATAGTAATAATTAGTGGAAAAAAGCCCATGAATTTGAAAGGAGCAGAGAGGGATATGCAGGATGCTGAGGGGCAATGAAACATAGGAGTGAAATGATGCAATTATATTATAATACTTAAAAATGAAGTAATATATTTATTAAAGATAGCAAAATAATTACATGGCCTGAATTCTAAGTAGCATTGAGAAAATTAGTCCACCTCAAACTCATCAGTTTTCGAAAGGCTATGAATATAATTCATTGTAATAACATTATGAAAAATGTAAGTCCAAAGGAAAATGTGAATATCTGCAAATACAAATTGATATATAACTTTAATCAATCCTAAAATGTCCTCATTAAAATCATACTTTAATTGTTATAATGTATTCATCCAAATAATCTTTTTAGAAAATATATCAATAAATAATTTCAAGATCATAAAAATCTTCGATCTTTTATATTAGTAACCCAAGTTCCAAAATTTTATTCTACAGCTAAAATGAGATGGGGAAATTTCATATCATAATATGTTACTGGATCACAAATATATTGAGAAATTAAAATAACTTAACAATTCAGTAACAGTGATATCTAATTAAACAAGAATTTTATTAAAATTCACTAATGCAAATCACTAATATAAGTAAAATTCCAATTGTACGACGTTGGAATGAATGAACAGTATAATAGTCTATGTGAGGAAGTGGAAAAAGTCTAATATAGATAGATAGTATACATGCAATTTATAACCTAGAAGGTCGTATATCACAGTAGGTGAGACTCTTAATATAGATAGTATACATGCAATTTATAACCTAGAAGGTAGTATATCACAGTAGGTGAGACTCTTAATATAGATAGTATACATGCAATTTATAACCTAGGAGGTAGTATATCACAGTAGGTGATACTCTTAATATACTGAGTCTCACAGTAGGTGAGACTCTTAATATAGATAGTATACATGCAATTTATAACCTAGATGGTAGTATATCACAGTGGGTGAGACTCTTAATATAGATAGTATACATGCAATTTATAGCCTAGGAGGTAGCATATCACAGTAGGTGAGACTCTTAATATAGATAGTATACATGCAATTTATAACCTAGAAGGTCGTATATCACAGTAGGTGACTCTTAATATAGATAGTATACATGCAATTTATAACCTAGAAGGTAGTATATCACAGTAGGTGAGACTCTTAATATAGATAGTATACATGCAATTTATAACCTAGAAGGTCGTATATCACAGTAGGTGAGAATCTTAATATAGATAGTATACATGCAGTTTATAACCTAGAAGGTAGTATATCACAGTAGGTGAGACTCTTAATATAGATAGTATACATGCAATTTATAACCTAGAAGGTCGTATATCACAGTAGGTGAGACTCTTAATATAGATAGTATACATGCAATTTATAACCTTGAAGGTAGTATATCACAGTATGTGAGACTCTTAATATAGATAGTATACATGCAATTTATAACCTAGAAGGTAGTATATCACAGTAGGTGAGACTCTTAATATAGATAGTATACATGCAATTTATTACCTAGAAGGTCGTATGTCACAGTAGGTGACTCTTAATATAGATAGTATACATGCAGTTTATAACCTAGAAGGTAGTATATCACAGTAGGTGAGACTCTTAATATAGATAGTATACATGCAATTTATAACCTAGAAGGTCATATATCACAGTAGGTGACTCTTAATATAGATAGTATACATGCAATTTATAACCTAGAAGGTAGTATATCACGGTAGGTGAGACTCTTAATATAGATAGTATACATGCAATTTATAACCTAGAAGGTAGTATATCACAGTAGGTGAGACTCTTAATATAGATAGTATACATGCAATTTATAACCTAGAAGGTCGTATATCACAGTAGGTGAGACTCTTAATATAGATAGTATACATGCAATTTATAACCTAGAAGGTAGTATATCACAGTAGGTGACTCTTAATTATTCTGCATTTGTCATCTTACTAGTGTCATAATATTTGGAGTCGAAAATATAGTTGAAAATTCCCCAAGTCAACTTTTCTCCTTTTAAAAAATTGAATGGGAAGGGAAGAGGGGAGGATTTGGGGTGAATTAAGGGAAGGGAAATAATAAGGACAAAATATATTAGAAGAAAAACTTCGAATAAAAATGTAAATACATAATCTACTTTCTTGAATTATAAAGAAGGAATGAGATTTGTGGATATGAAAGTCAGGCTAATACTACAAAACTGTTTTCATTAACACTGTAAGACTGTTATACACTTTATAAACAGCAATACCATGGACCCAAACCCCAACCACAATATGTTCTTTGATAAAGATTTCAAATCCCCATTCTCATTTATGGAGTAACTTATTCTGTCCATGTCTCCAGAAATATTCCATAATTTTTGTTTCCTTAAGAAACAAACTCTTATGTAAAATAAATGAAAAGATAATAAAAAATTTAAAAGAACCAAAATCTTGAAAGTTCTACGTCAGTACCTGACCATGTTCAGGGATCTTTCACAAAAGATTAGGCCACTGAGGTAAATCCCTGGAGAAGGGATTTCTGGAATAATGCTTTTCTGGCTCCCACTGTTTGCATTGGCACTATTTCCTTCACATTAATTTTAACAAGTCTATTGTTAGCAACATTTTTGTTATTTTTCAAATAATATGATTTCTATATTAATGAAAAGTTATATATAACACTCAAGTTTATCAGAAGGATTAGTAGCACTTTGTCAGTATAAATACTATTTCTATAATATATAGTTCAAACAAATACTGATTTTACTAAGGAAAAGAATGACTGAACATCTTGTTTGAAATGGCTTTTATGTCAAATTCCTTAAACCTATCCTATTTTGATCTAAGATTATCACTAAAAATAAATGTTTTGTATTAATTCAGCCAAGCAAAAATTTTTCTATGATGTCTTTGTTCCCTTCAGTTACTAACAATCACTCTCTCTTCTCACTGTTGCACTTTAGATTTCCCTAAATGTCCCAACTTTAGTGTTTTACTATTTATGAAATGTAGGGGAGGTACGATTATCTGTCTCCTTTTTTCTTCTTCTTAATAGATGACTAACTTTCTAATTTTCTTCTCTGAATAACTTATATTTCTTTTAGAAGGAGACCATGTCATGCCTAAAGCACTAACCTAGTTCAGAACATCAACCACTTAACATTTTTCTGAACAGTCTTGGGATGAAAACCTGATGATAGCTACAGAACCAGCACAATGAGAGAAAATTAAATGGACATAATTGCCTCAATAGTTGGAGTCACTCTCATATTTAATGTAATTCTCTGTGCTGTATGTTAATATGTATTTGTAGAAACTATACACTTTATCTTCTCTCACAATAAATATATAAGGTGGAATATAACTTCAATCTCTGACAGTGTCAGTATTCTTTATAAAGTCTCAAACTATACTATATTTATTAAAAAGCAGAAGAATGATGAGAACATTAGTATACTAGATTAATGATACTGTGATTGCTAAAACCAAAGTCCTATTGAGAGATAGAATAAGAAAAATGTCTATTTAATGATTTTTTTTTTTAGTTTGCTTGGTTTCAAGCTAAAAGTTTAATTTTGTAACAGTTTAAGAGCTTTTGAAACATCTGTTCATAATGAAGAATTGAAAGAAAGGAATATAGAAGAAAGGAATAAAGTAATGTAGGAGTGAGGGAGGGAAAGAAGAGAAGGAAGAAAGTAATAAGGAAGGGAGGAAGGAATGATGGAATGATAAAAGGAAGAGGAAAAAATTAAAGAGGGAGTTTGTACTCTAACAATTGTTACATATTTGACAATTACAAAATGTTGTCCTATTTGCTCCACATGTTTTCTTCATTCTTGAATATCTGCATTGTGCTTGCTATGTGTTCTATATTAAAGATGAGAACTCTAAACGCCAGAATTTTGTAACTCTCTTAAGAACAGTTACAAAGTCAAAGGCCCATGACTGCATTAAACACAGCAGTCTGCGCACAATCTGTACTCTATCATTTTATATAGTTACAGAAGCATTGTTTGTAATAACCAGAACCTGGAAACAACCTAGATGCCCTTCAATGGAAGAATGGATTAAGAAAGTATGGAATATATACATATTAGAGTACTACTCAGCAGTAAAAAACAAGGACTTCTTGAATTTTGCATGCAAATGGGCGGAAATAGAAAACTCTATCCTGAGTGAGGTAAGTCAGACCCAAAAAGAGGAACATGGGATGTAATCACTAATAATTGGTCTCTAGCCATAAATAAAGGACACTGAGCCTATAATTCGTGATTCTAGAGAAGTTAAATAAGAAGGTGAACCCAAAGAAAAACATATAGTCATCCTCCTGGACATTAACCTTCATTAGGCGATGAAAGGAGACAGAGACCCACATTGGAGCACAGGTCTGAAATCTCAAAAGTCCAAATCAGGAGCAGAAGGAGAAAGAACACGAACAAGGAACTAAGGACCGCGAGGGGTGCACCCACATACTGAGACAACGGGGATGATCTAACGGGGATGATCTTACGGGAACTCACCAAGGCCAGTTGGACTGGGTCTAAAAAAAGCATGGGATAAAACCAGACTTGTTGAACATAGCAGACAATGAGGACTGCTGAGAAGTCAAGATGAATGGCACTGGGTTTTGATCCTACTGCACGTACTGGCTTTGTGGGAGCCTAGGCAGTTTGGATGCTCACCTTACTAGACCTGGGGTGAGGTGGAAGGTCCTTGGACTTCCCAAAGGGCAGGGAACCCTGACTGCTCTTCGGGCTGATGATGGGAGGCGGTGGCGGGGAGGAGGCAGAAATCTTTAATAAATAAATAATTTTTTTTTTTTTGGATTTTCGAGACAGGGTTTCTCCGTAGCTTTTGGTTCCTGTCCTGGAACTAGCTCTTGTAGACCAGGCTGGCCTCGAACTCACAGAGATCCGCCTGTCTCTGCCTCCCGAGTGCTGGGATTAAAGGCATGCGCCACCACCGCCCGGCAATAAATAAATTTTTTTTAAAAAGCACCTTAAAATGCAAAAAAAAAAAAAAGAGAGAAGTCCTACATTCCAACTCTGTGAATTTCTCAAGATACTCTTCTTTTCTTCTCTGTGAAGAAGTACTTTTAGTGGTGAACAAAACACTATATTTGTATCCTCTTCCTTTTTCCCTGTAGGAGAGAGATGAAGGGGACTGTGGGATACAGGTGAAGATGCTATCAGCCTTTTCTAGTACTATCTTCACCATGGTCTTAGATAAAATAAAATGAAGGAACTAAACTTTCCTCCTTGGTTCCAACTGGGGATTAAGGAACTTTCCTTGAGAGGTCATGAGCCTGTGAGATTCACTCTTAGTTCCCCAGGGTTTGAAAAAGAGCTGGCAGCATTGGTTTCTAAACACAGTTTGGTCTGCCTTTCACTTGTTCGAGTGTTTATAATTAATTATTTTGTATGCCACAGCCAAATTAGAATTTATCCTTTATTTTTTTAATATTTTATTAAGCTTTTATTTGATAATTCTTTAAATTCTCATTCAGTTAAAGAACATAACACTTTTTATAGAGATGGGATATAGTGTCTCAGAAAGATTTTACATAAAATCCCATATTTCTCTCAAGCCTAGGACCGGAGACTTGTAATACACAGCCTACCCATTAATAAAAATACAATACTTTGGTATTAATTTTATATAAAATATGAATAGTTTGGGGACTGTGGAGGCTAAGACTGTTATTAAAGAAAATATTATAAAATATATGAAGAATTATAAACTAATTGTAAAGTTATTTCTCTATACAAGAATTAACTTGAGGATTAATAGCTTTTAAAGATTAAAAATTGTATGTTTTTTTCATTCTTTTCATCTAACAAATGATTTGGAAGACGTGTTTATTATAAAAAGAAACTAATATAGCACTGGGTCTGTATGTGAGGGCTTATTCTGTAGAACATGGTAGTCACACTACTTCTTAGGAGACAATGCTGGGAGCAACACTGCAAGCTCGAGGGCAGCCTGAGTTAAATCACAAGTTCCAAACCAGCCAGGAAAATTCTTTTCTCAGACAAAGCTATTGGACCAAGAAGATGTTTATTAGATAATGATGCTTTCCACTAAACCTAACAAACTGAGTTCAAATCCTCCATTTTCATACTATCTGTTTCCATTTTTTGTTTTATGGCTCAGCCCTACACACACACACACACACACCTATACAAACATATTTCTAAAAAAACTAGAATCTGCATATTAAAAATGTGGCATTTATATTTCTGGGTGTAGCATAATTAACTTGAGATGCTTTCTAGTTCAATCAATTTTCCTGCAAAACTATAATTTCATTTTTTGAAGATTATATCTTCCTTTTTATATCTATCTACTTATCTATCTATCTATCATCTATCTATCATCTGTTGATGAATCTATTTCTTGAGGGAAAGATTTTATGTGCATGCCATAGTGTATGTGTGGTGAACAGATGACAACTTGCATGATTCCACAGGCTTTTTTCACCATTAGGCTCTGGGAGTTCTGGGGATTGAGCTCAGAGTGTCAGACATGATAGAAAACATGTTCACCAGCTGAGCCATCTAACTGGCTCTTAATTGCACTTCATTATCTATTTAGTAGTTGGTAGAGTTTTTCAAACATATTTCTTAGCTAATGTGAAAACTGCAGTTAACATAGATGAACAAATATCACTGTTAGGACTAAGAAATCAGTGGTGAGCTTAATAGTTTCATTTTCTGAAGAAAACCTCCACACTGATGTTCATAGTGGTTCAGCAGTCATGTGTCTGCAAGTCATGAATAATGATTCCTCATTACTGAGATCCTCATTAGCTTTTGTTTTCATTTGTCTTCTTGATGGCCACTTTGAATGAAGTGAAGAGGAATTTTTTAATGTACTTTTAACTTTTTTTCTTAACTTTTGGCCACATAAGTATATATGCGTCCTACTTATATGCAGTGTTCTTGGAAGCCAGAAAAGAGTAGTGGACCCACTGGAACTGGAATCACAGTGACAGGTGTTTGCAAGTCACCATGTGGGCACTGAGAATTGAACCCCGGTCTCCTTTGCAAAAAACAACCATGCCTAACCATTTAGCCATCTTCTTATCCCTGAGAAGTGGAATCATAACATTTTAAATTTGTCTTCCTGAAGTGGGATTCCCCTCTTATGCTGTAAATCCCATTGGTTAATAAAGGCCAGCAAAGGGAATAAAGGTAGGTTGGGAAAACTAAACTGAATGCTGAGAGAAAGAAGGAATTAAGGAGAAGCCATGAAGGTGCTGCCGGAGACAGACCTGCTAAAACTTTGCTGATATGCCACGACTTCATGGTGATGCACAGATTAATGGAGATGTGTTAAGTTAAAATGTAAGAGTTAGCCAATAAGAAGTTAGAGCTAATGTGCCAAGCAGTGATTTAAATAATGTATTTTCTGTTATGTTATGTTAAATATTTTGATCAATTTCAAGGT
>CADCXT010002528.1:0-139365 GCA_902806775.1 Microtus agrestis | reverse complement strand
GGTGTAATTACTAGGGCCAAATATGAGCCCTGAGTAAGGAAGCCTGGTGGTCAGATAGCTGTGATTTCCACAAGCATTATCTCTAGTGTGAAGATACAAATGCTTGTACAGCTGCTTACAATGTCAAGTTCTAATGAATCTAGTAAACAACTGTGAGCTTAACTTTTATTTCTCATTTAGAAATCTAGATAGGTATCACCATAGAGCTCATGATGCAGAATATGAGCTCCCTGTGTATCTTGTCAATAGTTACTCTCTTCTGGGTCTTTTGCTCTTTGTTCATGTAAAACACACATGCTTTATTGATTGTGCCTGTAATTATGTCTCAAGCCTGAATAAAGTGTGTATCATTCCTATTCTATCTTACCTGTTCTGTATATGCCCATGAACCATGTATTTCATGTATCTTCCCTTTCTGTTCCTATGATAAATCTATATACTCTTTTTCTACTTAGCTGAGATACAGGACTGAAGAAGGGTGATCTTTTATTGAAAATTTATCTCTTTGATATCTCTTAAACATGGAATTCTATGGATTTCATTTTCTGTTTTTTTTTTTTGACAGATTTTCATTAATCTAGTCTGATTCAAATTCACTGTGTTGCCCAAGCCAGCCTTGAACTCCTGATCCTCCTGCTGTTAGTACTCAGGCATCTGTACTGGCCTGACCTTGGGGTATAAGTCCTCAGCTGTTGCCACTAAGAGATCCTCCTGTTCACATTCACTATGTTCCCTTTTTAAAAAGGCCCTGCCCACCTCCCATCTCTCTCTCTTTCCCTCTCTGTCTGTCTGTCCATCTGTCTTTGTCTCTTTTCTCATCTCTTCTGCTACTCCTGTCCCCAGAGGCTGGTTTTCCCTCTCCCCCTCCCCCATTTCTGTACACTTTACTCCAATAAAAAAATTCCTCTGTCTAAGCTCTGTCACATGACACCTTTCTCTCTTGTATTGCTTTTTTTTTATAAAAATTACAACTCTTGCCTCTGCCTTCCAAGTGCTGAGAATACAGTTGTTTACCACTGTACCTGTCGACATTCATTATGTAGTATTTGTATGGTCACTTTCCGTAGATTCACTATTCATCTTGCCTTGCCTATTAAGATTAAACTTGCTGCCATGCTCTGCTGACCCTTTGGGAGTTGCATTTCTTCTAAAGCCTCAATCAGCATAGGAATCTGCTTCCTGACTGTTCATAAATATATTGAATACAGTTTTAATGATTAGTTTGTATTTGTTCAGGGGCTTGATTCACAGCACATTATTCCCTGATTTGTAATCCTCCTAATTCAGCTATCTAATTGGTGGTTATAGATAGGCATCACCTTTTTAAATGATTTATTTTTATTCAGCATTTTAAGTTACTTCTCACAGTGAGATAGTTGTGGCATTTGTGTACCATTCCACAGAGACTGATATTGTGTTGAATGCAGGGAAGTCAGCCAATCACTGTTTCATTTCAAGACTTATTACCTCTGAAGAGGGGGAGGAAAGAGGAAAACATCCCAAACAGCAGTCACAAACTTTTATCCACAACTGTATTCCTAACCTCACCTTTCTTCCTAAAACACAGGTATAGGAGATCTTGGTATTGCCAACTGTGGGGCCCATTTCCAGACAGCAGAGATCTAAAAAGGAATTCACATTGTCAGTGCATTCTAAATTTTTTTTATCTGGGGAGTTAGGGAAAAAGACACACACTCTCTTAATGGTTTCCTTTAGACCTTTCTTTCTTTTTTTTCTTTTTTGAATTCTCTATTCTTTATTTTCTTGATGATTTCCTTCTCTTATTCTTGACATTTTCCTTCTAAATCCATCTTATTTCTTGATGTTTCCCTTTTAGTTACTTCTAACTCTATCCTTGATATTTTTTTCTAACTCTCTTATTCCTGATGTTTTCCTTCTAACTCATTTTTTAAATTTTATTTTATTTTTATCAAAAAATTCCACCTCCTCCCTGCCTTTCTTTTCCCTCCCCTTCTCCCCACTTCCCATGCCCCCTCCCCTTGCCCTCTCTCCTCAGTCCGAAGAGCAGTCAGGGTTCCCTGCCCTGTGGGCAGTCCAAGGTCCTCCCCCATCCATCCAGGAAGGTGAGCATCCAAACAGGCCTTCTAACTCATTTTAACTCTCTTATTCTTGATGGTTCCTTTCTAAATCTCATTCTTGATGTCTTCCTTGAGCCCATTTTACCTCTCTCGATGTTTTTCTTCTAGCTCATTTAACTCTCATTAACTCTATCTCTATCTTTCCCTTATAGCTTATTGTCCCAGAAAAATCTTTCAGGCAATACAAAAATTACAGTGTGGCTACATTCTGCTTCTTATGTGAATGATTACAATGAATACAAAACAAATAGTAAAGAACAGCACGTTTTTCACATCCCTTACCTGAGTAGACATTTTACACATATTAAGTGAAAAGCAAATTATTCCAAGAACCAGCATACATTCATAATAAGCAACTTGTTATAGATTAACCATGTGGGCAAGCAAGGTATTCACAGTTAGGAGTTTCACTAGCAGGCTGAAGTTTTGCAGTTACAAAGGAAGGGCTAATTACTTTACTACTTATCTTGAAAGGTAATCTTATAAGGAATCTTAAAGGAATTATAAGTATAATCTTTTATATATGAAAAATTGTCAGTCCATTCTACTTCAGATCTTTTGGGTATATACCTACTCATTAATAGTTTCTTATATCAGGAGATTGAGTGTCAAAATGGATATAAGGAATTAATCATAACCTTTGGTCATCATCTAATCCTAGCAAGAAAAGTGCATCAGTTAGTAACAATAGGGTTGCTTTGCTCTTAATGTTTCACGCATTCTAAAACTTTAGATTATCTTCTTGGGTTTTTCATCTTAAAGCTATCTGATGAAAACATCTTAGTCTAACTTTATTTTCAAAGCTTTGTTTCAACTGTGATGCACTCTGAAACCTCTGAGCACATCTCACAACATTAAGGGTAAAAGAATTCAAGCTAGCTGGGCTAACTGGGACTCAATCATTTTCATTAATCACTAAGTTAAGCCACAGTCTGTAGAGCTCCTCAATAGAAACTCTTGTGTCCTAGCTGTGTGACATTTTCTTGTATTTATTTTTATTCATCAAAACTCTGTATAAACTAACATTATTGTTATCAATTTGACAGAACAATTTAGGGAGGAATCATTCTCATGACAATCCAGAGATACTCTAGAAGAGCGGGAAGTTTCCATGAGATAAACACACTATATTACAGGCAGTGGGGGTCTCCTCACATTTTTTCACACCATGTCAGATACCAAAGAAAGATAACATCAGCAAATATGTAAAAGCACAGCAAAAGCAAAAGACATTCTGGGGTCTGTGGCCTTGGGGCCTTGCCTAGCTGAGAATGACCTATCAGAGAGTTCCCTTCTGGTGGGACACTTTGACTTTCAACTGCCACCTGCTGTTCCCCTGATATGGCCACTGGTACCTTGCACTCTGTGCCACACATTTACTTCTTTTTTTCTATGTTTGTTGCAAAAAGTATCACAGGGAAAAATAGTTTAAAAATATCTCCTAGACCATAATTTATCCCTGATGCATGAGTTGAATTTTTGGAGTCCATTCTTTTTTTTTTGTTTGTTTGTTTGTTTGTTTTTCGAGACAGGGTTTCTCTGTGGTTTTGGAGCCTGTCCTGGAACTAGCTCTTGTAGACCAGGCTGGTCTCGAACTCACAGAGATCCGCCTGACTCTGCCTCCCAAGTGCTGGGATTAAAGGCGTGCGCCACCACCGCCCGGCTTTGGAGTCCATTCTTTATGGTGGGATTCTTTGCTCAGGCTTGATGCAGGGGCCAGAGGACCTTGGTCTTACTTACCTTAAGCTCTAATAACTTCCCAAGGGAGGCCTTATGCTTTCTGACAGAGTGGATGGAGGTGGGGAAAGCAGGAAGCAGGGGAAGGGGAACTGTGGTTGGTATATGAAATGAAAAAGAAATAAAAAATAAAATAAATTTATCCCTTAGTAATAATGAATTGTATTTTACTTGCGGATAAAAAATTAGCAATATGAAATAGATGAAGAGTTGTGTTGTGATCAAGAGACCATGTCAAAGTTTTATTTGTTTCTATTCATTTATTTTTTTGTTAATGTATGCACATGTGTGTGCAAATATCTCACAGGACAAATGGAGTAAGAATATAATCGAAGGAGTCACTTCTTTCTTTCTCCTGTGTGGCATCTGAGGTTTGCACTCAGGTTATCAGGTTTGGTGATAGTGACCTTATTGCACTGAGTCATGTCATTGGCTCAAAACCATTTTTTATGACTTTAGAGAAAGTGAAAAACCCTTAGTGATACTCTTATTTTTCATTTCATATTCTGTATATTTTAGTTAATAAACTTTTTTTAAATAACCATGGTCTTCATTACTATAAGCTTGATTTGTAAATAACTGCCCATTATTTTTTTTTGCTTTATAGTGATTTGAAAATAATAAAATTTGGACGTCCAACAGGTAGCTGTGCATTTCTCAGCTCAACAGGCATACAAGATTATGGTTGTGAAAATAGCCTTGGCTGTATATGTGAAAAAAGAGCGGAAAAGTGTAAGCAAAGAAAAGGTAAAAGTGGAATGTTGCCATCTGTGTTTGTTTCCTCTGATGATTTCAGACTAGGTAACACCTGAATGTTTCATTCACAGGTATCAGTTGACTGCATAAACCAAGTGAGGAGCTGGAAAGGGAAGATGACTTTCCAAAATCTGACTTAACAGAGCAGAAGCCATCTTCCTTTCTGATAAAAAAGAGCAGCTTGTGTCAACAGTACTGATGCTCTCTGATCCCAGGCCCTGAGGAATCACTCTTTTTGTTTGCTGAATGACGCATGGAACCAAATATAGAACATTGATAAATGGCACACATATCTTATTATCTCTAGGTTAAATCATCTCTGTATCCGTGGTTTGACATAACAATAAAGAAGTAAAATGCAGTTGTGTGTTTCTTTTTGCTTGCTAGTTAGCTGATTACTGTTTGATTTTTTTTTGCAGGTGGAAGAATTTATCTTTAAAAAGCATTTATTTTCTGTAAATTATAATTTCAGATTTACTTGATGAATAGTTTCAAACTAGTTTAATGAACCCGTACCATAGTCCAAATGTTCTCTTTCTCTGATCTGTTTGATGATAAGTAGAAACCCTATAGATATGGTAATATTCATTGAGGCCAGCTTGATATGATGTCTCAGATGTATAATCTTACAGGTACAACATTTTGAAGAGAGTCAGCTACATAGTGAAGTTTTTGAATATTGTGGGCTATAGAGTGAGATTCTGTCTCATGAAGCCTAATAATTATGGTGATGATAATAATAATACTAAACTGTCCTTAAATATGTTCTAATGACAAATAAATTATTTTAAAACATCATTCTGAAGCAAAAATATTAGTATTGATAAAGTTATATGTTCTAATCTATAATCCATGTTCATATTTGTCAGTCTTCTGGGTGATGCCACTGTTGATATTTTCTCATGGTCAGGACCATGCAGTGCGTTTATTTCTAATGTCATTTACTTCTGAAGTGATTATTGACTCATGAGATTTTTTTCTTTGGTATTAAAAACATAAAATACTGGTGTTGGAGTATGTGTGTGTAATATAATGTCCACACTGTAAGTCATGAGAAATATGAGTTTTATCAAATATGTACATGTCTTCTAGCACCATTGTGAAGAATAGCCTCATGTCATCTTAACACAAACTTGAGTTATCTGAGAATTGAGAACCTCAATTGAGAAAGTGCTTGCATAAGTTCTGCTTATATGTAAGCTACAGGGCATTAGTGATTAATGTGTGAGAGCCCAGCCCATTGTGGGTATGACTAACTATTGGTATATGGTCTTGAGTTCTATAAGAAAGCAGTCTGAGCAAGCCATGAGGAGCTCCCAGAAAGATGCACTGCTCAATGGCCTCTGCATCAGCTCTGACTTGTAGGATCCTGCCAGGTTTTAGTGCCTATACTGACTTCCTTCACTGATGGACTGTGATGTAGAAATGTAAACAAAATAATCCCCTTTCTCCTCAAGTTGTCTTGGTCATATTGTTTTATCACAGCAACAGAAATCCTAAGAGAAGCATCAAACCATAACAGGGCTAGTTTGTATCTCCCAATGTTCTGCATCTTGCCACCCGCAAGTTGGCAACAGACAAGCAGAAATATGCTCTTTTGTACTGTCAATTAGTGTGGCGTAGTCCTGAGTGTCATTTATTATGTAAAGATTTGTATTTGGCTCAATTTTCTTTGATTGTTACCATTATTATTATATATTATATATCATCATCATCATTTTAGCTAACTCCTGTCTTTTTCACAGATCAGTGGTTCAATTTTTTTTGTTAAAAAGCACCTTTATTTTATACAAATTACCTTATTTCTCCAGTCACATATGAACAGATGGTGTCCTTTTAAGTTTTAACAATTATGAATAAAGTTGTCATGTAAATTTGTGTGTAAGTCATTGTATGAAGATACATTTTATTTTATTTTTTAGTAAAAAGTCTAGAACTCTGATATCAAAATTCTCATGTTAAGTGCAATTTCATTTCACAAGGAACTTCCAGCATTTTCCAAATAGCTTGTATCAACTTTCTTTCTCTACAACTTTGGAGAGTTCCCTTTACCCCCATCTTTGTGTACTTATGTGGGAAGTCCTTTTTTTTTAATGTGTTGCTTTTCTTGGTTAATGAATAAAGATGGCTTGGCCTGTGATAGAGTAGAGTAGAACTAGGTGAGGAAAATAAACTGAATGCTGGGAGAAAGAAGGCAGAGTCAGTGAGATGCCATGTAGACGCCAGAGGAGAAAGATGTGAACTGCCAGTTGGAAATTTGCTGGTATCCACGAGTCTCGTGGTAAAATATAAACTAATAGAAATGAATTAATTTAAGATATAAGAGTAAGTTAGAAATACACTTAAGCTATTGGCTAAATAGTATTGCAAATAATACAGTTTCTGTGTGTTTATTTTGGAACCTGGCAGGACAGAAACCTCCACCAACAGTGTACTCTTGATATTATGAATGTTCTGGATGTTTACAATTGTGATGAATTGAAGAATATTTTTGTACACTATGAATGTGTATTACATTACTCTCATTGGCTAATAGAGCTGACTGGTCTATAGCTGGACAGAAGGAGGTTATGTGCTAAAATAAGACTAAGAGGATGCTGGGACAAAGAAGGATGGCGTCATGGGAGTTAGATGAGTTGCCAGCCAGAAGGAGAGGAAGTAAGGACATGCTGGAGCAGTAAAAGCCACATGCCTCATGGCAGCACATAGATTAATAGAAATGGGTTTATTTAAGTTTTAAGAGATAACAATACATGAAATATCGACCAGGCATTTCTAATTAATAATAAGACTCTTGTTGTTATTTGGGAACTGACTGCTAGGACAGGAAAAATTTGCCTATAAATGACACTCAAATGTCTGGCATCTACATCCTCACAGGAATAAAGAAAGCTTAAGTAAATAAAATAAATAAAAAGATTATAAGCACAAAAAATGGATCCAATCTTGTCTTCCTAGTCTCATGTCTCTCGCCAGCTGCAGTAAGGAGATCAGATACATCTCCCAGCAGCTGCTTGTGGGAGGAACCAGCCACCATACACTATCACCATTCATTAAACTAAGCTACACTGACAGTGGCTGACATAGTAGTTTGAGATTCAGCTAATGAAATAAAAAAAATAGCACAGATGCTCAATAAAGACAGATGCAGATAAATAATAAACCATTAAATGGGATACAGTGTGTTTAAAAATATACATAGGCTTGGGAGAGGAAAGATAAAGAGTAGAGGCAGTCAAAGAATAAAAACTAATTTAAAAATAATAAAGTTCTTTTAAAAAGGAATAGAGTAATAAAAAATATAACAAGCCAGGTAAAAATGGAAAATCAAGAGAGTCTGGATTCTGCATGGTACTGTGTATTGTCTTTATTTTTTGATTGGTAATAAAGTCACAGCAACTGCTAAAACACAATGGATTATAAAAACTGCTGGATTAAACCAACCTATATATTCATTTTGAAGTCAAGACATTTTAAAAATATATAGCAAGTTTGTACAGAGATAAAATAGATTAGTACCTGACAAAATGCTGTTTAGAAGGGAAACAGGGAACTGCTAAATGGGATCAGATTTTGGGAGGGAGTGGGGGAGTGAGATAGTTAGGTAAATGTTTTTGGATTAAATAGGAATTATTATATTCTTCTAAAAATATTTTAAGAACTATTTCATTGTCAAATCTATAAAAGAAAAAAATATACAGTATATAAACTAAACATCAATAAATCTATAATGGATAACTAAAAGAATAGATAATTGAATCTACCTTAATTAAAAAAAACAACAATTATTCTCAAAACATTTTACATTGGTATGGATTTTGGTTTAGTGGTTCAATTTTTATTATATTTTAAAATTTATTTTATATACCAACCATAGTTTGTCCCTCTTCCTCTCCTCCTATTCTCTCCTCTCATCTCCTTTCTACCCCCCTCCCCATGCATTCCTCAGAAAGGGTAAGGCCTCCCATGAAAGTCAACAAAACATGGTATATTAAGTTTAATCAGGACCAAGCTCTTACCCCCACATCAAGGTTGAGCAAGGCATCTCACTATAAAGAATAGATTTCAAAAATCCAGCACACGCACCAGGGCAGATCCTTGTTCCACTCCTCGCGAACCTAAACAGACAAAGCTACACAAGTGTCATCTATAAGCTGAGGCTCTAGGTCAGTTTCATAGAGATTCCCTAGTTATTGGTCTAGAATCTATGAGCACCTACAAACTCAAGACAGCAGTCTCTGTGGGTTTCCCAGTCATGATATTGATGCAAATTTAAAGTTAATTTTCTTATGCTGTATGTGTGTTCTACTCTTTTTGTGCATATTATATTCATGCAGTACATTTAAAATATAATGTATAATTAATTAAAAATACAGATTAATAGTCATCTATAACAGTCAAACTTGTAGTCTTGTTAGGTATGTTTTCAAGGTCATACACAGACATATTTAGATAGATGATATTTAAACACTGTAAAGACCTACAGAATAAGCCATTTAATATGTTTAATAACCTAAGGCTTTTCATGACAGAGAGACGCATCTGCTTCTGATAGCACCAATCTACTTCAAAAAAGGATGATGGGCATCAAAGAACCACTGTATGGAGTTTTCTTTCTTATGGCAAAATCTTCAAGTACCAAGGCTGAGCAGGGTATCCCATTGGAGGGAATAGGCTCCACAAAGCCAGTTCATGCACCCAGAATAAGTCCTTATCCCACTGCCATGGGCCCTCCCAGCAGATCGATCCATATAATTGTCACCCACATTCAGAGGGCTAAGTTCGGTCCCATGCAGGATTCCAAGCTGTTAGTTCAGAGTCCATAAACTTCCACTAGCTTGGGTCAGCTGTCTCTGTGGTTTTACCAAACATGATCTTGACCCCCTCTTGCTCATATGATCCCTCCTCCTTAAAATGAAGTCTTTAAAGAAAGAGTAAAACAATATAAAAATAATTACCCACATGAGGATGATAAGTTCTATACACAGGGAGTTTGGACCTTATATGGTATTTTGTTAATTTTGAATTTATTGAATACTAATTAACAGAAAATGGCAACTGCTGAAAGGCATTGGAGTGTGGAAGGGGCTACTAAATCAAATCAGCCTATATACTTTAAGGATGTCTTACTATTTGGGAGCTGGTTGGTGGTATAGAAAAAATGCTTTTTACACAAGAACTTTTCCTGTGTGTGACCTTTATTTATCAGAGGTCAGTTACATTCTCCATTGTCATCCAGTTACTCATCTCAGGCATTCTCCTCTGTGGGTTCCAAGGAGCAAGCTCTAGACAGTTGCCTCTCTTGGTATAGTTGGCACTCTATGGAGACATATAACTGTCAGTCACAAGATGTGCTGGACTAAAGGGTTAAACTTCATCAGGGAAAACATGGTTCTCTGACAAACTCTCTTGCAGACTCCTGAAAAAGAGGAGAGATTGCAAAGACAACTGTCTCTTTATTAATGTGTTTCCTCATAACAGACTTTGTGTCCTGACAACTAATCCAGGAGCAGTAGGGATATCCCAAGGGATATCTTAATGCAGTGTTTGCTCTTAATACAGTCAAAGCATATCAAATTTTTGAAGGTCTCTCTTTCAATAAACCTGCCTTGTCTCAATATCTCACTATCAAAGAGTTAGAAACAGAGGATATTGTAAGTGTCTATGGAACCAGTTCATCATCATCATCTATCTTCCAAAGGGATAAGCTGCAATCCGGGCAGGTCTGTTTGCAGCCATTCCACTGTTTATTGTCCATAATGAGATAATATCATTTTATGGCACAGCAGAACCAGTGTCCTTCAACATGCTTTCCTACAACAGAGAGGGAAAGGTGAAAATCCATATTTTCTGGCATTCTGTTTTTAGAACATGTTTTTATTACACATCTATAACTAAGTAAAATCTCACAGCTCTCAGAAATAGAGATTGTAGAATGCTGAGAGACCCCTGAATACCCACTCTCTATACAACACTATTTATAGTAGAGATACAAATAAAATATGTGTTCATTATAGATGAATCAACAGAGAAAACATAGCACATATATACAAAAAGAATGCTACATAGTTTTTAAATAGGAGTCAATACGGACAGGCGTGTTGTCTTCTGCCAATAAACTCAGTACTCTATAGGCTGAGGCAGGAGGTTCACCACCAATTTGAGGTCAGCCTTGGTCAATCAGTGCATTAAAGGCCACCTTTGGCTAAAGAATGAGTTCTAAGAAAGTCTGGGCTACAGAATGAAACCATTTCTTACATCTAAAAGAGAGATCCTGACCTAAGTGATCAACTGTGCAGTAAAAGTTTCCCAGGCAACTCCTGACTGTTCCTCACTTAGTGTCAGGACACACCATCTTTTATGAGCAAATTCATTGGTAAAAAGACATCAGGGTCTTTGCAATACCCTCTCTTTCTCAGAAGTCTACAGGAAAGTCTGTCAGAGACTCATGGCTGGTTTTGAAAATGCAAAATAAAACATGCCTGGCACAAGACTATCTTTTATTATTCCACACAGATGAAGTTTCTACAAGAAGAGACTTGTAAGATACCAGGGCCTGGTGGAGGGGAATGAGGCCTTGCTGCTCAGAGGCAGTTACATGGAGGACAGGCAATGCTAGATCTCACAGAGCCCACAGGAGTTCACAAGCAACTGTGCACTCGGAATTGTACTGAGGTCTATTTTAAATGCTTTTACGCTAAGAAAAATAAGAGACACATGAGGAAGCTTTTGAAGGTTCCTTCCGGTATTTGTGGTTATGTCTTCAAGGGTAAACCTACATGCCCAAGTATGTCAAATTAAATACATAAAATGTTTGCAATTTGTGTAACAATGTCATTTCAGTATGATTATTTGATGAAGTGTTGTGGCTGGCCTTGATCTATTAACTAACTTTGTCTCTGATCTTTGTTCTGTGAAGTATTATCACTGTGTAGCTCAGGGTGTCTTGGAATTTGCTGAGATGCCTAGATTGTCTCTAAATTTCCAATTCTCCTGCCTGGGCCTTCTAATCAAAATCATTAAAAAATAAGGCTGCAATTAGAAATAATAGCTATTTCATTCTGAAATCATGTAATTTTGATGAGTCTGGAATGCCTTAAAGAATATTTTGTTGTTTTTTTGTTCACTTTTTTTATTTTTATTTATTTATTTTTTTATTAAAAAAAATTTCTGCCTCCTCCCAGCCTCCTATTTCCCTCCCCCTCCTCCCGCCCCTCTCCCCCTTCCCCCACTCCTCTCCCCCCCCTCCAGTCTGAAGAGCAGTCAGGGTTCCCTGCCCTGTGGAAAGTCCAAGGTCCTTCCCCCTCCATCCAGGTCTAGGAAGGTGAACATCCAAACTGGCTAGACTCCCACAAAGCCAGAACATGAGGTAGGATCAAAACCCTGTGCCATTGTCCTTGGCTTCTCATCAGCCCTCATTGTCCGCCATGTTCAGAGAGTCCGGTTTTATCCCATGCTTTTTCAGTCACAGTACAGCTGGCCTTGGTGAGCTCCCAATAGATCAGCCCCACTATCTCAGTGGGTGGGTACACCTCTCCTGGTCCTGACTTCCATGCTCATGTTCTCCCTCCTTCTGCTCCTCATTGGGACTTTGGGATCTTGTTCACATTTTTTTAATGCGCCGGTTTTAAAGATATAATTAGTCATTGCATAATAAAGATGGTTAAACCCTACTATGAGTTGAGATCATATGCAAAAACACTTCATAAATTCTAACTCCTAAACAAATGTTAATAATAATTGATAAACTGTTAATTAAAGATAACTAGTCATGATGCAAGGTATGGAAGTTGTCTCATAACTCATATTTTCATCTTTTTTTTTTTTTTGCTATGACTGATGGTCACTAACAGAGGTGCCCAAATGTGAGCACCATGGTAAAGCTCCCATGATGTGCATACAGCTAGGACATCTTGGTCACAAACAGGCAACCTATTAGAGACCAAATAATGAGGAAACACACACACTTTCATTTATGACTCCCATCATGTAAAAACTCTTATCCTATTGTATCATAAATATTTGGTAAATAAACTCATACTGGATACTTCCATGTTCTTCTAGAACAAAGTTGGAGACTTGGATTTGTTCAAAAATCAAACAACCTTAATTCTCAGGGCACTGACTTGTGATTCTATCCCATGGGAGTAGTAAGTGTGGGAGAATCACCACGTCATAATCCAAACAGGGATTTCTAGGTTTCTGGGCCCGTACATGAGATAAAGAAACCCTAACTATTAACCCAAAGATCATCAGCATTGTAAGCTACTAATTGGACTTCAAAGAGTCTAGAGAAGAAACAATACACAATAATGCAATCCCTCATCCAATCTCCTTACCTGTGTGCTGTTTGGAGTCTAAAACAGCCTTAGTTTCCCCACAGTATTTGATTGGTTCTATGTTGAGGAAGTTCAGTTTCTTTTGGTGTTTGAACACTTCACACTCTATAAATATATTTCTCAGCATTTCTTCTATAAAGGGGTGTTACTTTGCAGGGTGTGATATATTTGATTGAGTTGTTTAGAATTTTCTTGCAGTTCATGTTTTCCTTGGTTATACTGAAAAACTAAGAATTAGTAGCAGATAACAAAATATTGCAAATATGGAGTAAATATCAAATTTAAGATGAGACAAAAAGCTTTATGTTGACAACCAACATATATCACTCTAATTGCTATTTCGGCACTTAAAAAGTAACAGCTCAATTAGCTCACTATAAAAATGAAGAATAAATTTCTCGCTATTGGCAACTTCAGTGTAAAGTAGATGAAATAGCTACATAATATTATACTGGAAGTACCCTGTGTTCTGATTATTAATTTTTCACAGCACAAAATTTAAAAACTAAATACATAAGTAAAATATTCAGAGAAGCCTAACATAACATGAAAATTTGAACTTAGAAACATGAAGTAATAGCACAGTTATCATTGGAGCACATGGACTATCTACAGGGGGAAAGGCAATAATATGCAGATATACAGCTGTGTTGGAGCCCAGGCCATCAGTGGTTTTCT
This sequence comes from Microtus agrestis, assembly GCA_902806775.1. Classification (NCBI taxonomy): domain Eukaryota; kingdom Metazoa; phylum Chordata; class Mammalia; order Rodentia; family Cricetidae; genus Microtus; species Microtus agrestis. Next base: position 125,756 of record CADCXT010002528.1, on the reverse strand, counting down.
CTAAATATGTGATGACATCACATAAAAATAAAGCTGAAGTTTCACAGCTTCTGACTTCTGAGTACAGATTCAGTCTTTTCACTTAATCAAGCCCTCTATATTGAGCTGGGGAAAAATCCACAAACTCATATACTTTATTTTGTACACCTATTGCTTACAGCATGTATATGTCAGATTCACCATCACCTGAGCTACAAAATCATAATATCACCAATACATCTATTATCATAAGGAACATGATCATGTGTAAGACAGAATAAGGCAGCCCAAGGCAGTACCAGAGTCATTGCAATGATTAAGGGTCCAGACATCCAAGGGAAAAAAAAATTACAAATTCCAGGCCAGCTGGAATGTCACCTGGTGACAGACATAATAATGGACAAAGTATGATCTCTGTGGCATAATTTGGGTCTACTGGTTCTACCTAGACAAATGATGTATGTGAATTACTCACTGTATGTCAGTCACCCTGCCATTTCCATCATCAGAAGTAAGCAAAGTATCCAGAGAGCCACGGCCATGAGACTGAATGTTCTAATGACATCAAAACTGGTAAGAGAATCATCTCTAGGATGATAAGTTCTAATGTTTTAAGTAAAATTCCAGAACACAAACTAACTCCTACACTTAAGGTTCAGGAAACAGCTCAGAGGAGAGGACTAAAGATTGTAAAACACAGAGACTCAGGACATTGTCTGCAAGACAAGGAAGCTTCACCAGGCAATCTCAAGAATAGCATTGCCTAAACCAGACACACCCATCCTGAACACCAGAGGACATGCCAATATAGACAGGAAATCTCCACACTACCCCATTCCTAGATTAAGAACTACAGGCAATTGATGACAGCTGAGAGAATAAATAAATCTCTCCTAGGCATGAGATCATAAATGGATATCTAATACTCAGTGATCAGTGCTAAAATATAAGCATGTGAACAATGATAAATGGAATCACAGACTGCAAACATGTAACTAATAAAAAGGGAAAGGAAACAATACACATAATACATCAAAGTAGGAGGGTTAGAAGGTACTGGAAGGGTGACAGGGAAGGGGGAAGAGGATATAATAATAATGGATTAAAGATGGTCAGTAAATTATATGTTATACAAAAGTCATAAAGAAACCCATTGTTTTATATAATTAATACATCATAATAAGCTGTAAAAAACCTTTAAGTTTTAGATTTCTGAAAGATATACACCCATTCTGTTTATACCCTATGTAGAGAAGCAGTTCTTCAGGACTTTAGGTAATTTTTGCCCATTAAGCTTTGAATGCTCAGGCTTCCTGACTCAGACTCACAGGCAGTTAAAATGAAAGGCTTGAACTGCCTCATCTAGGTATACACAGTTTTGAAGGTTCATCTAAAAAATCACTGAAAGCATAAACAAGACATAGTAAAGAAGTTCCAAACTGTAATTAGCAGCCCACTAAAAGATGGCAACTCAGCATGAAGAAGAAGGAGAGATCAACCAATGGGCTTGAGAAGCTGATATCCAGTATGAAAATTCTGAACTCTAAAAGAGTCGCTCCTTAAAGAGTTCTTAGAAGTCAGCTCTTTTCTTGTCCATCAATGCTGTTTTCATCAGGAAAATAACATATCTATTTTTGTGATTTGAGATCTTGATTCTAGGATCCCATATCTCATTATAACCACACTAATGTAGCAGAAGTGTTAAGTTTAGAATTTAAATGGGACAGTATTTGAAGGGCAAGAGAAACAGAGTGTGTAGAATTTAGACCTCCCTTCTGACGTGACTGTTGATGCTGATGATTGGCATTGAAGTTTGATGAAACACTTGGGATATCTTGCTTAGTAAGAGTTTTGCTTTTTTTTTAAATTTATTTATTTATTAAAGATTTCTGTCTCTTCCCACCGCCGCCTCCCATTTCTTTCCCCCTCCCCCAATCAAGTCCCCCACCCTCATCAGCCCAAAGAGCAATCAGGGTTCCCTGCCATGTGGGAAGTCCAAGGACCACCCACCTCCATCTAGGTCTAGTAAGGTGAGCATCCAAACTGCCTCGGCTCCCACATAGCCAATACATGCAGTAGGATCAAAAACCCATTGCCATTGTTCTTGAGTTCTTCACACACTTTTCATTTCAGGTTGAATTGCTTTAGAAAAGACAGTGTTTCTTCATATTGTAGCTCATCATTTCAAAAGGCCTCACATTTTAAATCACACTTTGCTAAAAGTAACTGAAACCTGATAGTTTCTCAAATTTATAAAAATGTACTTAAGGCAGCCAAGTTGGCTCACAACTGTAATTCCAGAACTTGAGAAGCTGATCTAGAAGAATCAAGATTCTGGGCTACCCTTTGTTTGTTACATAGCACAGTCAAGACTGGTACTGGTTTCTTGAGAGTCTGGCTTCAAAGCGAGCAAGCAAGGAAGCAAACAAAAAACTGCAAACCCCAAAACAGTAAAAATAAAAGAAAACTAACACAAAACAAAACAAAAAAGAAATAAATTATTGAGTTATTATTTTTTCTAGTCCCAAACATTATTTTTTTAAAAAAGCTTTTAAGTCACTTGGCCAGCAAGTGGCCCTGATCCAGTACCAGTAGATCCATCTGGAGGGGTAAGTGTGTGCCCTGGGAATGGAGTACAGGTACCCTTCAATCCCCTAATCTTTCTGGCCATTCAGCAGGGCTTCTTCCCGGCTACTGGCTTTCTCTACTTATTCCCATCCCAGCTTGCCCCCAAGCACCCTTTCCCATTTCAGGGGTCCTAGGATCCCCCAACTCCACCTGTTTCGGGACTGAGGGTCTGGGGACACAGTGGTGAATACAAGGCTGCAGGAGTTTCTTTGTTCCACCAAGCTGGCACCTACCGAGCCCGCCCTCTTATCTGTGAAATAAATAAAAATAAGCCATGTAAAAATGAAAAATTCATCTTTTTTCTGCGAGGACCTTGGCCAGCCAGTGGCCCTGATCTAGTACCAGCAGATCCATCCAGAGGGGAAAGTGTGTGCCTGCCCAGCTAGTCGGACACCACAGGAACCAAGTACTGACACCCTCCAATCCCCTAAACCTTCTGGCCATTCAGTGGGGCTTTTCCCAGGCTACTGGCTTTCTCTACTTATCCCATCCCAGCTTGCCCCCAAGCACTCCTTTTCATCTGCGGGGTCTTTAGATCCACCACCACAGCCTACTTCAGGGAGGAGGGGATCTGAGAGCCAACTCCAGTGCAGAGGGGATCTAAGAGAGGGCAGAACAAGACAAAACCCCAGGTACACAGCCACAGCAAAGATGGCTGTCCAGACGCTCCTGACCACATTTGAAGGAAGAGATGGGCAGGAGCCAATTTAAGAATTTCTCCAACAATCTGAAATGCAACATGACAACACCAGAATCCAGCAAACATGCAACAAGAAGACTTGAACACCCTAATCCAGAAGAAGTAGAAGAAATCGACTTTAAACATAACATTATGAAAGTGATAGAGACCATTAAGCAGGATGTGAAAAACTCCTTTAAAGAAATGAATGAGAAGACTAACAAAAAGTTAGAAGAAATGAATAAATCTCTCAAAGTTACCTAAGAAAACCAAGAAAAAGCACTCAAACAGGTAATGGAAACAGTTCGAGACTTGAAAACTGAAATGGAGGCAATGGAGAAAACACAAATCGAGGGATTGCTAGATATGGAAAATCTGGGAAAATGAACAGGAACTACAGAGACAAGTATAACCAGCCTTGCCCCATAATCACACTGATGTTTATCCATCTGTCCGGCGAAGGATGGAGATAGAGATAGAGACCCACATCAGAGCCCTGGACTGAGCTCCCAAAGGTCCAGTCGAAGGGCAGAAGGAGGGAGAAGATGAGCAAGGAAGTCAGGACTGCAAGGGGGTTGGTCTATCCACTGAGACAGTGTGCCTGATATAATGGGAGCTCACCAAATCCAGCTGGATTGGGACTGAACGAGCGTGTGATCAAACTGGACTCGACTTTCTGAATGTGGCTAACAATGGGGGCTGACTGAGAAGCCATTGATAAAAGCACTGGGACTTGTTTCTACTGCATGTACTGGCTTTTTATGACCCTAGTCTATTTGGATGCACAGCTTCCTAGGCCTGGATATAGGGGGGAGGGCCTTGGACTTCCCACAGGACAGGGTACCATGCCCTCTGTTAAGGCTGGATGGGGAGGGGGGAAGTTGAGTAGGCGAGAGGAAAGGAAATGGGAGGAGGAGAGGGAATTGGAAATTTTTTAATGTAAAAATAAAAAAAAACAAGAAAAAATAAGAAGGGGGAAGAGTATCTCAAAAAAAAAAACTTTTAAGTCCTCAAATGAAATACAGTGGACCGTCCCTTCTGCATGATACTTAGTCTCTTATGTTTGTTCCTCATCTTAACAAAAGTGAAAAGATGAAATTATATGTTGAGAGCTGATACTGTAAGATAAAAAACATGAGCTATGCATTCCTGCACATGAAATGTTCCCCGCTTCATATGCAGCAAAATCGCGTTTGTAGCCAGTATTTGATGACTGAAAGGAGAATGGAAAATACATTTTGAGGAAACAGTGCCAATATTTTCTGCTAAAATATGAGAGTATATAGAATAAATTGGATGATTGAGCTCTTCCATTCCAAATTTTAATAATTTTCAGAAATTTTGTCTTACATTAATATTTCAGAGGATATATTGATTTTTGTTTTTGAATTGTGTCTATTGAAAGTAAATGTATATCGGAATGACATAAGACAATTACATTCCCATTGTAAACCCAAGGTCTTGCCCATTCCCTACAAGAAGAGATATACCATAAGCTACATGCTCAGCTTTTTGAGGCCTGTTTGTTTATTAATTTGGTTTGGGTTTTTGGTTTTGTTTCAGACAGGATTGTGTTGTATAACTAATAGTGGCCTGGAACTTACTATGTTGCCCCGGCTGGATTCAAATGCATTGTTCACATGCCCTATCCTTCTCAGTTCTGTGATACAGATAAATACATTACTGGAGTAGTTTACAGTGTGTGTATGTGTGTGTCTGCATGTGTGATGTGTATGATGACTGCAATATGATTTATATAAACAAAAATTTACATGCAAAAAGGCATGGCTATACACTGCTGCAAGCAGTGCCCAGGAAGCAGGGCAGGAGAATACTCAGAAGTGCAAGGATATCTTGATCTACTACATATTGAGTGCCAGACCACCTACAGCTATTAAGTGAGATCTTGTTTTTAAAATATACCTTCTGTCTGACAGCAGGTGCCATAAGGTAAGTCCATCCATTCTGATAATTCTTCTACACATGCCTATAGGCACTATGTTGCGGGAGGTCCTTCCGCCCCTCCTACCAATAGTTGCTGAGATGCCAGCCCATTGGGGCGTGGTTTCTCTCCCTTTAAAAAAGCGGCTACTTCCCTTCTCGCTCTCTTCACTCCCTGCTCCGCCGGCGGCGACTAAACTCCCTTCCTGGTTGCGCAGAGGGCTGTTGTCTGGGACGGTGATCTGTAAGTTTTTTTCCTCTTTAAATAAATACCACCCTATTAATCATAATTCCAAACTGGTGTGGCATTGTTTGTGACTTACGCCTTCAGCACTACCCCCCTCACTTTGTGTCATGAGTTGGCAAATGTGAGACCTCATCCCAAATGACGATATCTGATGATATTTCCAATCTTAAGAAGTCTGAACCCAAACCAACCGCTTTTTGTTATAAATATCTTAGCCTATTGTTCTGTTATAGCACCTGAAATGAATCCCCATACAGAATGAGCTAGGTTCTTTATCCCACAAAGTCACTGGGAGAGGTAGTTAGTGTTGTGGCTTGACAGGAATAAGCTGAGACAAGACTTGGGCACACCTGTCAAAAAATTATCCAGCTTAGCTTTAGCTCTGAGGAAGATTGTGAGGGATTGGTAGGTCAATTGAAGTGGGAAGATTCATCCATTGTAGCTGGTGCCATTTTTCTATGCTGGGATTGCAGACAGTATAAATGAAGAGAGAAAGTTGAGTGTAAATGCTCATTAATCACTTTTTGTTTCTTGCTACTGATGATATTGACCTCAAGCTTCAGATACAGTGCTAAAATAAATGCTTAATTTGCTATGCTGGCTTGTCTATGTCTTATCATAATAGAAAATGAGCTTAAGACACTGGGAGGGCAGGTGTTTTGTTTTGTTTTAGAATAGAGATTATAAGTGAATATGAGGATCTGAGAAATCCACAGCAGTGAGAAACTGCTTTTCTAGAAAACACCACTGATGACCTCAGGTCTGGGGATTCATATCAAACTGTTCACAGAAAGGCTAGTGCTTTTGAGAGATTTTTCTGATTTACATCCTTGATGGGAGAAATATGGAGTAAGAGAAGAGCCCATGCACATGTGTGAGTGGTGTTTGTCTCCTGTCTCTCAAAGTGTGTGATACATGTTCAGAATCCTTTCTGTCCTGTTTGTGCCAGCAGAATGGACAACAGATATGCTGCCAGAAGTGTGCTTGAAAATCAAGGACAATAAAGTGAACAGAAATTAAATAAAATGTAGAGACAGAATCATACCAATTTTTCAGCTTTAGAAAGAACAGAATCATATTAATAGCCAGAGTGCCAAATAAATTAGCAGCTGCAGGTTCTATCCTTTGTTTATTACAAAGCTTTGAGCGTCTGATAAGGAAAAGTCTTTAAATGAAGACTATTATATTAGAACATAGAGTCTTTTCATAACACTCACACTGCAGTTCTTTGAGTGAAGTGTAGCAAAAAGTGGGAAGTATGGTTAAACAGAAAGTTGAGAAATATGAAAAAAACTGTTTTTCATTTTCTTGAATTTTTTTATTTCACTTTTGTGCAAAAATCACATACAAATAAGCATAAATATATATTTTAGTATATTTTTGTGTTCCTGATTTATTGCTGCATAAGCCACTTTTATTTGGGAAGCCACATTATATGCCCACTCACTTCTGGTGAGACAGCCACCAGGAAGCTGTGCACATCAGTGCAGTCACATCTTCTAACCTCTGGTCACACCCTCAGACCTCAGCAATGGCTTTATCATTTCACATCTGCAAGATGCTTTTCCTGTCCAAGCTGAGGATGTTATCTGAAATATCTAACAGCCCACTGAGAAGCTTTGTTTACACCACTTCATTGAGGGAACTGCCATTCTTGGTCAGTTTCCCACTTCACGGTACTTCTCTTCAGAGGTCAAATTCTGACAACACTAAACTTCGACAACACTAAACTTCACAAGTCTTAAACCAAGAAAAACAAAAGTAAAAAAAAAAACCTCTATTTTGAAATTTCCTGTGCCCATAACCACCCAATGTGTACTGACATTTACAATCAGAGCTGTTCTAATACTCTACATTACTGTGCCTACCCACACACTGCTTGGGCATACTATTACTGTGTCTTGCTGAGTCAAAGTACTGAGAGCAAGGAAATGAGAAACATCTTTTGGGACTTCAGGTAGAGTAATAAAAGGGCCCAAAATGGTTTCAAATGGATGTCTAGACTCTTCTATATTGGGGAATGAAATCTATAACTAAACCTTTTGCCTCTTTAGTCTCTGTCCACTCACTGTCACAGTTCAGAGAAGAGACTCTAAATAGCTTTTCCACTTCACTACATGTTCTGTGGAGTGTTCTCACATCATTATTCTCAAAGCATTCTTTATTTTACATTTAATTTTATTCCCTGTCGCATGGTCTGATATAGTTCAGGATGACCCAGGCCTGACTATGTAGCTGAGACAGGCCTGGTCTCCTTATCTGGCTCCCTCCAATTTGTGAGTTCTGGGATTACAATGTAAGCCACTGGTTCCAGCCCTCACGTCCTTCTTTTATTTTCTGTATTTATTTTGTTGAGATGTTTTATCCTAGCTCATAATCCAGTAATCCTAGGAATTCAACTATTTAAATAATCAGAGGAGTCTGCACTTCAATTTGCCCTTTACCCTTTATAACAACACCTACACATTTTAAGTAAAGGCACTGATTTCTTATTTTTTTCAGTATGAACCTTTATTTGTTTGTTCATTTGGCATGGTAAAGACTTACATGAGTGTACTGTATAACAAAACATGTAATAACCAGTGAATATTGGAGAGGAGCCCTGCTCTCATGGGAGTTCATATACATTCAGCTCCAAGCTGCCCGGTTGTGTTGTCAGCCACACACCTATGTTAGGCTCCTTAAGAGAACACTAGTCATTGCTCCTCATGTTTATTTCTGGTGGTGCCTGCTGACCTGAAGTCTGCAGTCTGATTTGTGAAAAGGTCCCCCTTGTATACAGCCACTGCTGAGGAGCAGAACTGAGACAGTAGAGGCTTCTGTGATGCTGACACCATGGCAGGGCTCTAGTCTTTGAATTTTATTTATCTTAAACTCAGTTCCAACATGAAATCCCTTATTAATGTTATATCTCGTGGAATTGAATTTCCTCCTTTTTATTCACACAAGATTCCACTTTGAGAGACAAAGTATTTCTATTTTTAAAATTTCCTTTCTTATTTTATTAAAAACTTTGTTAGTATAATATTTTCTCATTTTACGTAGCCATCCCTGGTCACACTCCCTCCCCTCCTCCTGTCCCACTTCTCCCACCCCACTTCTCAGAAAGAGTAAGGCTTCCTATGGGGAGTCAACAAAATCTGATACCTCACTTCTAGGCAGACCAAGGTCCTTCCCAGTATATATAGGCTGAGCAAGGTATCCCTCCAAAGACAATGTGCTCCAAGACATCAATGTTGTGGATTTTCAGAAAATTGGGATTCAATTTTACCTCATGGCCCATCAATATCACTCTTGGGCATATACCTGTTGACAGAGGTTCCTGTCCCACCAGGTCCCACAGCCATTCTGTCCTAAAGAAACACAAAGAGGTCTACATTAATTATAAACTGGCTGGCTTATTAGCTCAGGCTTCTTATTAACTGTGATATCTTTTATTAACTTTTATTTTTTCATTCAATTATTTACACTTCCTTCCCTCCTCCCAATCCTCTTTCACTCCCCCACACCTCCTCCTCCCTCTCCCTCCCTGCTGGCCCTCTCACCTACATCCAGGCCTAGGGAGCTGTGCATCCATATAGACTAGGGTCCCAAAAAGCCAGAACATGCCATAAAAACAAGTCCCAGTGCCTTTATCAATGACTTCTCAGTCAGCCCCCCATTGTCAGCCACCTTCAGAGAGTCCAGTTTAATCACATGCTCATTCAGTCCCGGTCAAGCTGGATTTGGTGAGCTCCCATTAGAACAGGCACACTGTCTCAGTTGGTGGACCAAGCCCTCATGGTCCTGACTTCCTTGCTCAGCTTCTCCCTCCTTCTGCCCTTCAACTGGACCTTTGGAGCTCAGTCCGTTGCTCTGATGAGGGTCTCTGTCTCTATCTCCATCCCTCACCGGATGAAGATTCTGTGGTGATATTTGAGATAATCATCAGTGTGATAGTGGGGCAAGGACAGTCCAGGCACCCTCTCCTCTGTTGCCCAAAGAACTAGCTGGGGACATCCCCATGGACACCTGGGATCCTCTCTAGAGCCAAGTCTCTTGCCAATCCTAAAATGGCTCCCTTAATGAAGATATCTTCTTCCCTGCTCCTATATTTGCCCTTCCTCCATCTCCACCCTTCTACTCCCTCAAGCTCTCGCATTGGGAATTAACCTACCTCAGGATCAAGCAATACCACTCTTGGGAATATACCCAAGAGATGCCCCAAAATACTACAAAAGCATTTGTTCAACTATGTTCATAGCAGCCTTATTTGTAATAGCCAGAACCTGGAAACAACCCCTCAATGGAAGAATGGATAAAGAAAGTGTGGAATATTTGTACAGTAGAGTACTACTCAGTGGTAAAAAATAATGACATTTTGAATTTTGCATGCAAATAAATGGAAATAGAAAACACTATCCTGAGTGAGATAACCCAGACCCTAAAAAATGAATATGCTATGTACTCACTCATTAGTGGACTCTAGCCATAAACAAAGGACATTGAGCCTATAGTTCGCGATCCTGGAGAAGCCAAATAACAAGGTGAACCCAAAGAAAAACATATATAGATCCTCCTGGAAATTGGAAGAAAAGAAAATTGCTGGGCAAAAGTTGGGAGCATTGGGGTGGGGGTAGGGGTGAGGGTGAGGTTGGGAGAAGAGGAGAGGGGAGAGGGAAGGGAGAAGGGAAAATGGACTTTTAAAAAATACAATATAATCTGATTCTTGTTTCCCCTCCCACATCTGTTTCCAGATCTTTTACACTTTCCTCATCCACCCAAACGCACACCCTTTCTTTTTTTCTTTATTTTGGATATAAACTGGCATCTAAATAATAACACTAATGTTAATAATAATTAAATAAAATTAGGCAAAATTAACAAAGAAATGAATCTTAACAGGACAAAATCAGAAGAAAAAGATTTTTTTAAAAAGGTCAAGAAATGCACAAAGATTCAGAGACAGACATATTTGCACAGACAGAAATCCAATAAGAAAGCAAAACTGGCTGCAGTGATATTCATGCACAGGTAAGTAAAAACAAGTCCTGTTAAAGCATTATGACACAAACAACCTACAAAATTGTCATTGAATCCATTTTGGGTTGGCCTTACAATGCAGGCAGGGCTTTGGGCCTGGCTGTAAGAGTTGTGTGTATATTCAGAGAGACTCTGTTGGAGAAAAGCATTTTTTTTCATTTGCAAGTGGTTATTAATTGGAAATAGCTGCTGTACTAGGAATGTGAGCTTCTGTTCACTTCCTTTCTTGTTGATTTGACATCATGAGGCCAAGATTTGTGCAAGCACTGTGCATCTGTCATAATCTCTGGGAGTTCACATGCGTATTAGTTTTGGGGCATCTAGAATAGCCTCTTTCCTTGATGTCCTCCATGCCCTCTGACTCCTATTCTTAAATTTGGAGCAATTTCTGTGATTAAATCAAGCTCATTAAACTGGTGAAAAATGTAAAGTACTCTGATAAAGAGAACAAGGTTTCAATACTGCTGTTGTTTCAGCTGTGGATCCTTTTATACTCAAGGGTAATCAGGCAGGTCCAGGGAATGTCACCAAGCTGCCACTGCCAGTAAGTCCTACACAGTCCAAGAGAACCAGTGACCCTTCCTACTGAGTTTTATTGGGTCACCAATCTCCAGAGACAACCATGCCCATTGGGCCAAGCTGCCCCATACAATTGGCTATTGGAAAAATTAACACACCATTTCCCTCTTTCAGTCTAAAATAAAAAGGAAGGATCTAATCCTTACTAAAGTGAAAATTATGTACAATAGAAACATCTATCAAGTAAGTGATACATCTTAAACGTCCAGACTCTAGGTAATAGACAATTTTGTAGAGATTACTCCAATAGCTCTTCTTTCCTGCAGAATCTAGGTTTGTACCTGATATGACTTTAGTTAAAATTCATGAGGATTGTAACTGTAACTATCAAGTCTTAATTCCCATCAAAGAGCTGAGAAAGAAAATAATACTACCTGAGTAAACAGGAAGTGTGAGCAAGCAACTTCCAAAAACTGCAAGAAATGACCAAAACAGCTGGCTTCCTTGAGAGTCAGCCAAGGTCTCTCTCCAACATTGGGGTATACAACTTTGGCTGTAGGCCAAGAATAACTAACACACCATTTTAAGAAGCAGAACAATGTGAAGGACTATCCAATCCAGTCTTGGCAAAGTTTGGCAGTCACTTTTCTTTGTGCTCTGCTTGTCTGGATTGGACAGTGTACAATTTAGACAAGGACAGATTTTTGCCTAATAAACCAGTTTTGCAAAGAAGAAAAAAAACTTCCATGTGGAGTGTCTTCATTGCCCTTCATCTTCTTGTGGGTATATCAGTACTGCCAGGAGCAGACATGACTCATGTCAAAAGAATTCTAAGTTGTTAAAACATGTAAGTGTCATATTCTGTAGTTCATTGGAGTGATTGAAGATCATCTATCTATTTGGATAATATCTCTGTGCACTTAGAAGACCTAATTAACATAAGTATAAGTTTGACAATATGGGTGACTATGAAACTTTAATTCTTATTAACTTTTATATCTCAAGGACTAAAGACTCACATTATAAAAGTAAACAAGCAGTTGAGGTAAAACCTTATGCAAAATTAGAAACAGACACACAGTATAAGGACAGTAACCTCAAAGTTGTGCCAATATATAAAAATATCTTAACCAAAGGTAGAAATGTATGATGCAATATGAAAAATAGCCTTAATTTGCATTAATATACAAAATGTCCTAAACAGAAGCAGAAACATACATACACTATATCAAAAGTGATCTTACATATGTGTCAATATACAGAAGTATCTTAAACAGAAGTAAAAAACATACAGTATAACAAAAACAACTTTGAATTTGTAACAATATGCAAGAATTCACACCAATGTAAATTATTTAAAACTCAGTTGCTTTTTTGTTTACGAGTACATTTAGTAATTTATCTTATTATCCTATCATATTTATCTTCCCTTTTTCTATTCCAAATAAGATTCCTGTGTCTAATTTCTACTGTTCTGTTCCCAATTTTAGCATCTACAGATGACAATTATTTATAACCCAGAGGGGGAAAAACAAAAATCATCCACACCACCTACTGGAAAAGGGGAAGTCATTTTCTTAGAATTACTTCCTGCTGTCTTGGGGGCAACGGCATCTCTATGAGATGCTATAAAAAAAAAACAATGGGTATGTCTTAGAAGAACTAGCTATAACATTTGTAGTCAGTCTCTGAGCAATGGGTAAAGCTTATCTGAAGTTCTGGCTAGAGTGTTGCAAGAGGGTAAACTATCTCAGGTAGCTACCTTGGAATTGTCCTGAGCAGTTTGTTGTCCAAAACTGAATGCAGAGTGGCATTTATCAGTTCAATGGCATTATTATGACCTAGGTAGAATTGTTGTTGCAGGGTCCCATCATCTCTATGGAAATTTTATTTTTATGAAAACTTATTATTTACTTTAAAAAACTAAAAAATTATTGATATCAAGATGTAAAGTTTAAATTTTTAGATAAAGTTATACCTAATGAAAGGCTCTAAAGAGTCAAAATAAGTATGATTTTCTGATTCCCAAGGGCAACTGGGGAGGTGTAGGGAAGGTAACCAAACCACAACTGCCAGCAAGCCTTACACAATCCAAGAGAGTTATTGACCCTTTCGCCTGGAGTTTTATCAGGTCAAGTATCTGCAGAAAAGACCATGCCCACTGGGCTAAACCAGCCCATATAATTGGCTATCAGACCAAATTCCCACAATATATACTCTTTCTGATTCCTCATTCACAGGGTTGCCTGAGCCATGGAAATTTCCCACATAGAATTGAGTGTCCCAAGGTTTCTCATTTTCTGTATATTGTATATATGTAGGTCTCTGTATTTGTTTCCATCTGCTGCAGGAGGAAGCTTCTATGATGATGGCTGAGTTAGGCAGAGATCTATGAATATAGCAGAATGTCATAAGAAGTCATTTTATTGTTATGTTCCTAGGGCAGAAAAGTTGTGTCTTTGTTCTATCTAGTCTCAGGTTCTTGGCAATACAACAGCATTGGTATGGGTTCTGTCTTATAAACTGGACCTTAACTCCAATCAGATATTGGTTGGCTACTCCTCCAAACTTAGTGCCATTATTGTACAAGCATATCTTGCTGGAAGGGTGCTCTTTAGAATGAAGGGTTTGTAGTTGCTTTGTGTTTATCTTTCTCCTTTGACAATAAGCCGATTAACTTCAAGTGTCGTGAACACTATTTAGAAAAAATAAAGGTTCTAGTTAGGAACCAGCTTGACTTCTCCAAGTTCAATGAGTAGGTGTTTAATTTGTGGAGAATGTCCAATAACCTTGGCAACAGCCTTGCTTTGTTTGTTTTTGAAATCAAATGGAGCCCCTTTGGCTAAAAACCCAATTAGATGTAACCCAATCACTGGAAACATCTAGTGACAAAAGATATCCCCTTGGGTGTCTGTCTCCTTCATTATTTGGTAATTCCATTTAGATCACTATAAAATAAATGTATGTTTTAGAAAAGCTTCTACTGAATTAGGTTTCCATATGACCCTTCAAATGTCCCTCAATTTTAGCTGTCTCAACCCATATTCCCTCTCACCACTCTGTTCCCTCCCTTCTGTCTACCATTTCATCCTTTGGCTCCAGACTCCCTGTTATCAATCCATAAATATTTTTTCTATTTATTCTCAAAAGTTTAATTTATCCCTATCCGTAGTCCCTTACTCTATACCTAACCTATGTAGTTATTTGGATTGTAGCATGTTTATTGCTGACTTTGCAGCTAAAAATCCCATATAAGGAAATGTGTATCATATTTTTTTTATTCTGAGCTACTTTACTCAAGATAATTTTTTCTACATCATTCATATAGCAGTGAATTTCTTTTTTTTCATTTTATTTTATTTATTTATTTTTTCTCCATTAACAGCTTTAATTGGGTGTGGGGCAATAGAACTATTCTTAGCACAATTATGGGTGTGGGGTTCCCTGCAGACTCCCCAGGGTGATGGTTCCTGTAATGATTCTTAGGGGGAAACGGCTCCCAACAGATCCCCCTTTCTCTTATATAAAGGCAGGTAGTTATTACGTGGAGAGCACCAGTCAGAGTCAACCATGGTGTCAGATCTAAAGGAGAAGGGACAGAGATAAGGAGAGACCCTCCTCTCAAGTGGAGAAGCAATTTACCTCTCCTAGGAACAGAGGGGTGCCTGATAATTCTTAGGTCGAGAGGGGACCAGGCCTTTTTTTTCCCCCTTACCCACCCGAGGGTTCCCAGGGCCCTTTCTTAGGTTGGGGAATTATCCTGCCATAAGTCGCCCGTCCTTGGTGCTCCTCAAATAAAAGGCATCTAGCAGGATTAAAGTGAACAGATCACAGGGCACCCTGTTTTAGGCCATGTGGAGAGCGCCCTCATACCTGTACCATGCCATGTTGAGCCGGTTTCTACAACCTCTGTATGGTGTGCTATTCAGGCGAGGATCCACACTAACTCCCATCATTGGGCCCCTGCGTCTATCATTAATGAAAAGACTGTGAGGAGCTCCTCAAACAAAAGATATAATGATATAATTTTGGCACCAATTACTCCATCTCCAGACAAGAAGAAAGGGCTTTTTCCCAACCCAGTATTCACCTTTTAGTCTGGCCTATGGTATGTCCTCCTTCCTAGGTGCCTACTCCACATAAACTTACGTGTGCTGCCTGCCAAAAATTAGGGCAGTGTAAAAGGGATCAAAATCTAAAATTTTTAAGATATGCATTAAACCCAAACACTTTACAGCATGTGTCAAACTTTTCACAACATCTATAAGCAGTTACAAATATCATTAGATCAATTTCAGTAGGAGTACAATGACATACATTGTTGTTAACAAATACCACCAGTTCCAGTCTCTGAGCAACAGTGACAAGAACCCCCAATTTTCCCCCTTCTTAAGTGAAGAGAGGTTAATATTTTAATTAAAATGAGTTCTGTGTCCCAAAGTTTAAAGCAGTCTGATGTTTAATCTGCATCTCAGCTCCAAAGCAGACCAGAGTTCAAGCTGCAGAAGCAGTTTAGCATTTGTGCTCCAGGACAGGTGGGGGTACCTGGGTGAGGCGAGCTGGATTCAGCTACATGAAGCACATCCTGGCACTTATGTCAGCCAGCAGTAAATTTCTTGATTTTAACTTTTTAACAGCTGAGTAATTTTATTTTATTTTATTTTTTTTTTTTTTTTTGTTGTCGATAATTTATTTTCATGAAAAATTTCAATACAATATATTTTGGTAATTATTTCCTTTCTCCCTTCTTTTGCAAATCCTGTCCATCTACCCAATTCCAGAATTCCATAAAAAGTCTGAGTTTTAAGGGTCATTTATGAGGACATATAAGGGTTTGGACATGAGGCATTCATTTCCACATAGACAGTTAATGCTTTCAAAATCCAAAATTGGCAATACATTTTCTCTCTTAAAAGTTATTAATATTAAAAATATTAAAATATTAATTAAAAATATTATACAATACACATATTTGATTTTACATATAATTCACTTATCAATGTATAGTGATAAAATTCAGGGCTCAAGAGTTGGCTCAATTGTACAGTGCCTGCCTCCCAGTACTAGTATTGATTCACAACACTTTGCTTGGAAGATGGGTGTTATTGTTTATCCTATATTCCCATCACTGGGGGGTGGGGCATTGTGACTGGAGGTGCTCTAAGTCTTGCCATCCAAAGATACTTTCTGCATATCTGTGCTCCACATTCACTGTGATATCCTTATTCAAAAATAAGATAGAAATCAACAGGTAAATATACACAAAATCAACTCTAGCCTTCAAACACACGTGAATACCATGTACTATACATGCACAGTATAGACAATTAACATTTACAGCCATCTAAACATTGTTTTTACTCTGCATGGAATTCACAGTTTGTATTTATTTAGACCTGTATCATGGATACTGCAGACCTTGATGAACTGCTTGCTGCAAAACCCAAAAGATGAACTCCTGTAGACTTATTCCTTCTCCACAACTTTCCAAATGCACTTCCTACTCTAAGAACTTCCATTCAATTTCCAGCCATGAGAGTGGCTCATTTAAGACTATGAAAGCAAGAAATGATATTTTTCTAAGTGCTTAATTCCTATTTTTAAGTGAGTTTGGTTCTTAAAGTTAAGATCTTTCACATGGTGACAAAGCACTCTATCACAGAGCTACAAGCCTAGCTCAGTTTTTAAAAGCATAGCTTTTCTCTACAGAAAGCTGAGTAATTTTAATTGTATAAATGGAGCATAATTTTCTTTGTTAAGAAGCTAGAAGTACACACTGTAAAAAGAGAGCATCTTTAAAAAGGCAGGTAGTCACAGTTTATGACTTCCTATGGAAGAATGCAAAGAAATACAAACTATTGTCCTGCACAAAACTCAACTCCAAATGGATAAAGGACATCACCATACAGCCATTTAGATACATTAAATCTGATGGAAATGAAGTGGAAAATACCTTTGAATTCTTTAGCACTGAAATACACATTGTTTATAGAATACCAATAACACAGGAATTAAAAACAAGAACTAAAAAAATGGGAACTCATGAAATTGAGAAGTTTCTGTATGGCAAAGGACAGTCATTCAGACAAAATGGAAGGCTACACAAGGGAATTTTTTTTTATCGACTACACATCTGAAAGAAGGCTAATATCTAAATTATATAATGATTTCAGCAACTGTACATCAAGAAACAGACAACCCAATTTTAAAAAAGGGTACAGGTCTAAGCAGAGTTCTTGGAAGATGACATATAAAATAGCTGAGAAACACTTAAAGAGATTTCACCATTCTTGATTATTATGATATGAAAATCAAAACCTCTTTGAGATATCATCATATACATGTCAGAATGGGTAAGATAAACAACACAAGTGAAAGCTCACGCTGGCAAGTCCAGCTATATTACACTTGAGCATATTCCCAAAGGACCCTACATCTTATTCCAGAGATACTTGCTCAACAGTGTTCTTTGCTGCTCTATTTATAACAGCCAGAATTTAGAAACAAACTACAGGTCCATCAATAGATGAATGAACAGATACATTTTTGGCTTGCAACAAGATTGAGTGAAAATGAAGTTTGCATATCCTTAACTGCTTAGTCATCTCTTCAGCTTTCTCAAATTAATATTTTTGAGCAAAGAGTTTACTTTTGCAATTCAGAATCACTCTGTTGGGACTAATGTGGGAATTATCTGCTCCATAACAAAGGAGTAATCCAAACGTGGAGAATATAGAGTGACAGATATCATTCCTTACCTTCTAGCCCCTTGCAAGCTCTATATTCTGAATACAAATGTTATCATAATTGATAAACTGTCAATTAAACATAAACATTCATGATGCAAGGTAAGGATATTTTCTAATAATGTATGATATTTTCATCTTTTTAACATTATTATTAGCATCATTAATAGAGGCGCATGAATTTGGACATCATGATAAAGCTGCCCCATGCACTGCAGGGAGAACATCTTGATCACATACAGGTAATGCATTGGGAAAGAAGGAATAAAGAAAAACATACCCACTTTTGATGTGGGATTTCCCTCTGTATGCTGTGATTATCATTGATAAATAAAGGAACTGCTTTGGACCTATAGCAGAGCTATAGGGGTACAGAGTTAGGCAGGGAAAACTAAGCTGAATGCTGGGAGAAAGGAGGTGGAGTCAGAGAGAAGCCATGTTGCCCTTCTGGAGCTGGACTTTATCTGGTAAGCTGCTGCTCCGTGGCGATACACAGATTAATAGAAATAGGTTAATTTAAGATGTAAGAACTAGCTATTACCTGATAACAATCACAGAGGCTAGAACAGTTTTCAATGTCTGGCATGTACAGTGCATAGGAGGAGAGCATTGACCTTTGTGACCAGCTTTTCTGGGCCCTTAAGTCTCCTCAGGCCTTACCTGACTCTAACTCTGAAGAATACTCAAAAAATCTTGAGTTTGAATAACTCACCTTCTGGTTGTTCATCTTTGATGAAAACACAAAAGGTTTAAATTAAACCTTATATTAGGATGATATCTAGGTAAAGAAAAAAATTAAAATATGCAAATTTAGAACATTCCACAATTTGATACTCGGGTGGGAAAGAAGTTTATTAGCTTTTTTAAGGATCTAAACTCTATAAATAGTGTGGACACTGTGGCTTCCAAAAGACCTGAAAAACCTTTTAACTAGTGGTTACATTAGTGATTGTTAGGAGGTATGGGGAAAAAATCCCTAGATTTGCAAATAAAAAGTTGGGTGGTGATGGCCATAAGAATGCTTGGCAAAACTGGTGCCACCTATGTAACTGACATAATTCTAAATGTTTATTAACATATCAAAAATTTAAAACTTGGTTAAAACCAATGTCTTTGCCTTTAAACTTTTGCAAGTGTTGTGATATGCATATGGATATAAAATGATCTTGCTGTCTTTTGACCACATGTACAAAGTGTGTGCAAGAAACCATCTTCAAAAATTATAAAACAGGAATATTACAGTAAATTAAAATTTCAGAGTCCATATTTTATAATAGAATTTAGTAATCTGTGTAGCACCAGTCTTACCGGGAAAGATTCAGCATGTCTGACCTGGCGGCTTGCTTCATCGAGTCTGCCTGGGAGAGGGGAGCATGGCATCTGAGCTCACTTCCTCTTCCTCCCAGCATTCTGTCCTGTTTACTCCACCCACCTAGGTTCTAACCTATCAGGGCCAAGCAGTTTCTTTATAAATTAACCTTCCTCCATCGGAGGACAAGGTTTGTTTGACTTACACTTCAGCATTGCTGTTCATCATCGTAGGAAGTCAAGACAAAAACTCAAACCTGGAAGGAACATGAGACAGAACTGCTGATGCACAGAGAATGGAGTGGTGCTGCTTAGTGGAAGTTTCCCATGGCTTGTTCAGCCTGCTTTCATATAGAACACAGGACTATCAGTCCAGGGGTTATACCACCTATAAAGGACTGAGCTCTCTCAGTCTGTCACTGATTAAGAAAAGGCTCCACAGGCTTGCCTACAGCTAGATATTATTGAGGCTCATTCTCAATTGAGGTTCTCTCCTGTCAGATGAGTCTATCTTGTGTCAATATGACATAAAACTAACATGCACAATAGTTCATGAAGATATGTACATGTTTTTAAAGTCATATTTCAAATGACTTACAGTGGAGACATTAAATTACATATACACTCAAAGGTCAAATTTGATATTTTTAATGTCAGGTCAAAAATGAAGGCATCATAAGTCTATAACCATTTTAGTGCTAAAGGACATTACAAGTGAAAGCACAAACGTTAGTGAATGTGAGGAATTATCAACTGTGATATAACCTAGAAAACTTACAATTATTAATATGGAGTATGGAACAGATCATATACTAAGTCAATACTAAATTTCTTGAGTTTTTATCATTTTAGTATGATGTTATAGTAGAAATAGCTTAGAAAGTATTTATGGACAGTTTAATATTATAATTAGCACCATCATTATTATTATGCTTCCTGAGACAAAGTGGGTTTTTTTTTTGTAGCCCATGATGGCCTGAAGCATACTATGTAGCCCAGAGGGCATTCAAACTCAAGTACTTATAAGATTATAAGGCTGAGCCATGACATCCAGCTCTCCCCAAAGAATATTCCTGTATCTAGGGGATTTCAACCTATCAACAAATTGATCAGACAGAGAGGAAAGCGAAAAGGAGAAGAGAGGAGACAGAGAGCAAAATTACAAACACTAAGCAACCAACAGACAAATAGAACCCTGATGCTATATCCTAGTTCTTAATTATGATGTCAAAGCAGTGGAATATTGAAATGGTTTATCATAGTGATGATGTTTACTTGTGATATTTATCAGAGTTCTGCATTTGTTTTTGTGTGGCATTCGGGAAACAAAGGAGTGATTCCTTAGACTTGGAACAAAGGGCATTTCTTCTCCAGACATAAGTTCTGAGTATAGTAGGAAGGAAGATGACTTGCAGTGTGTAGTTAGATTTAAGCAGAACATTCATTTTTTTTATTTAAAGATTTATTTATTTATTATGTATACAATATTCTGTCTGTGTATATGCCTGAAGGCCAGAAGAGGGCGCCAGACCTCTTTACAGATGGTTGTGAGCCACCATGTGGTTGCTGGGAATTGAACTCAGGACCTTTGGAAGAACAGACAATGCTCTTAACCGCTGAGCCATCTCTCCAGCCCCCAGAACATTCCTTTTATTTCCAGCTCATTGCCATATTTGCTCAGCTGATTGAGCCCTGCCATTACAACATTTAGTCATTAAGCAGACACAAATCATTACAGGATATCAGCAAAGATAATAAAATGTTTCACTTTTTACTTTCTCTTCAGACTGTACACTGAATCAGGAAATCTATCCATTCTCTTTTTACAGATGCAGGGGTGTTTTGTAGCACAGTCACCTTCATGTATTCCTCGAAAACTGAGACATGCACAGCCTCCATTTTCCTTTAATAATTTTAATTTCATCAAATCTCTGTAAAGCAAAACATATAATGGTCAGTTATTAAAATATGAATCTTATATTAGTGTATTCATTGATTTAAAAACAATGTTTATTGACATAAATATATAGAACATGGACTTAATTGTAAGTATTTTACTAAAGGTTCTTTTGTTTTCTCTAAACTCATTTAAAAAAATGTATTGGGCCAGTGACATGGCTCAGTGCATGGAAACCATTGCTACCAAACCTGACAACCTGAGTTCAGACCTCAGATACAACACAGTAGAAAAAGAAAAGTGACTGCTTCCACTGCCCTCTAAGTACTGATGTGTTGTGACATGGGCACACACTTTTATACATTCATAAAAAGAAATAAATATAATAAAAACAAGAATGGTCTCTTGATCACAATTCAACTCCTTATATATTCCACTCTGTTAATTTTTCATCTTCAAGTAAATAAAATTTTAGCTATCACCAAAAGATAATTTCACAGTAAAATTGATTTCTTATGATGCTTTTTGCAATAAAGACATTTTAAAAATAATAAAAAATAAATGTGGAACACAGGACAAGGTCCCATGGTTTTGGCAAGACCGTGAGATTTAACAAGGCTAGGTTGATGAGAATCTGTGCAAAAGAATGTAAAACAGTGAATGAAATCCATACTGTATAGGCTGAGATGTCAAAGGGATAAAGCTTCAACAAAAGTTCATCATTTTTTGAGCCCTTGATTCAAGTTAGGTAAAAATAGAGTATGTAGATTTACCACAGTAACAGCAAAAGACATAAATTATGCTAATTGGTATCTGGGGCATAGACAGAACAGGTAAAATAAAGTAGAAATGACATTAGTCAATCATGAGGTATGATTATGGGTACAATCAATTAAACATGCGCATTGAATGTCGGGAAAGAGGAAAAGACCCAGAAGACAGTAACTATTCACAAGATATACATGGATTATCATGAGTTCTAAACTTTACTTCCATGGTGATTCCCACATGAACCTCTACACAAGAAACACAAGTTAAGTTCTCAGATGCTTACTAGATCCATTACAAGCTGACCTTGTTGCAGGTGTCTAAACTACTGCATTTTCACACTGGAGAAAATACCTGTGGTGGTGAAAGAAAACTTCTCACCACGAGGTTTTTAAGCTGAATCCTGAATTGTGGCCCAAGTTCTCATACCACCTTCAGGGGAGAGTTCTGTAGCATAGTCAAGGTCTACAAAGATGTTTTAATCTGAATTCAGGCATTCTCCCAGCTACCGATGTCTCACTCCAAATCTTTCCACCTGTCCATTTCTGACTCTCCATGGTGCTGTAGACTACAAATGAATTCACTAACTCTGTGGTCAATCTTGATGAGAAACAGCATCAATTCTAGTGCTTGGGAGGTAAATGTAGGAGGAGCGAGGCTAGCCTGTATAAAATGATACTTAAAATATAAAAACCAAAACTAATAAAATCAAAAATAGTCTGTGTTCTTTGAATATATTATAACATCTTCTAAGAGTATCTGTCCCCTGGACACCTCTGTGACAGCTTACTTAAGAGTATCCTTGGAGGAGAGGGGAACTTAATTTCCTGTGTATTTATAAACTAGCTGTGCACATTGGCAGGATCCTGTTTAAATAGAAGTGAGCCAGAACTGCCATATTCCCAGACACTGAATAAAATATTCCTGAGACAGCTACTATTGTGAATATCATGCTTCAGATAGTTTCTGTGGCTGTAGAAGAAGAAACTCAGTAAATACGACAAAGAAAATGACATTACAAACAAAAGGCAGAAGAAACAGTACATTAAACACATAGAAATTCAGACACTAGAATTACCAACTAACACAAGTGAAATAAGAATGGTTGATATATGTCCAGAGAAAAAGGACCATACAGGCAGACTCACACCTTCCCCATAGTCCCAGCATCTGAGAGATGGAGATAAAATTATCAGGAGCCCAAAGCCAGCGTGGGACAATTGAATTTCTATATAAAAACAAAGAAATTGACATAAATAAAAATGATATCACAGGCAATTAAAACATAATTAGCCCCTCCTTTGCTGGTGGGAGTGCAAACTTGTACAGTCACTTTGGAAATCAGCATGGTTGTTTATCAGAAAATGGATAATTGACCTACGTCAAGAGCCAGTTATGATTTTCTTGGGATTATACCAAAAGGATACTCAATCCTACCACAAAGGATGCTCCATACCATCACAAATGGCCTTTTCAACAGTGTTCATAGTGGCTTTATTTTTAATAGCTGGAAACTGGAAGCAACATAGACATCAATCACAAGAAGAATGAATAAAGAAAATTTTGTAAATTTACCCAATGGAGTAGTATGGAGCTGTTAAAAACAAGGACATCAGTAAACTTTCCATAAAGTGGATGGAGCTTGAAAATACCATTCAGAGTGAGATAAAACAGATCCAGAAAGAAACATGGTATGTACTGACATATAGGTGAAGTTTATCCATAAACGAAAGGATAACTGTACTTCAATACACAGACCCATGAAGCTAAGTAACAGGGAGGGCTCAAAATCAGGGGCGTTGCACAACAAATTTCACTGTGAATGGGTAATAGAATAGTCATTATGAGTGAATTGGGGTAGGTGGGCATGGGAACAGGAGCAATCAGGTTTGGGGAAGATGGCAGAAGAGAGTACTGAGAAAGACAACTGGAACGAGGGTCATTTGTGGTCTGAGATAGAAACCTAGTGCAATGCAAGCTCCCAGTAATCAATGAGAGTGACCTTATTCAGAATTCCTAGCAATGGGGGATACAGAGTCTGAACAGGTTTTTATGAAGGGATTGAGAGCCCATCCCAATCATGTAACCTCTGATCTACAATTTGCACTGGCTCTACGAGATACTGGCATAAAGGTGATGCAGAAGAAATGAGAATGGACAATCAATGACTGGTTGAGTGTGAGACCCATGCCATCGAGAGGGATCTTACCCCCAAAACTGCCTGAGGTTAGACATCCCAGAGACTTAAATTAGAGCTGAATATGACAGGCAAAATGTCAATGAAATGATTCCTATTGATATTCTACTATACTCTTAGATTGTTGCCTAGCTGAGTTTTTACTGGGTGCAACAGTAGATGGAAATGTGAAGAGACACACAGCCAAACCTTTGGCAAATCTTGGGGTATCCTGTGGAAGAGGGGAAGAATGATTGTGAGCATCAGAGGCACCAAGGATACCATATGAAAACCACAGAATCAACTAAATTGTGCTCATAGGGACTCACATAGACTAAACAAAAAGCAGGGAGCCTACATGGGAGTGACCTAGGTCCTCTGTATATGTGCGACAGTTGTGTGGCTTGGTCTTCTTATGTGTCTTCTAACAGTGAAAGCAGGACTTTTCTCTGACTCTGTTACCTGTCTTTGGGACCTGAATGCTGTGGGACAATGGTCTGTACCCTGTCACATGTATTTTAATAAAACACTTATTGGCCAGTAGCAAGGCAGGAAGTAAGGGTGAGGTGACCAGGAAGAAAGTAGAGGTGGTGCAATAAGAACAGGAGAATTCTGGTAAGAGGAAAAGAGGCAGTCTGCAGTCTTCATCCAGATACAGTGGAAGGAAGATGAGAACACCTCATGGTAAATGCACCAAGCCATGTTCCTAACATAGACAAGAATAATGGGTCAAACTAAGATGTAAAAATAAGTTAAGAAGAACTCTGAGCTAATTGGCCAACCAGTGTGTAATTAATTTAGTAGACCTCTGTATATTTCTTTGGGATTGATCAGCTGCAGGATCAGGTGGAACAGAAACCTCTGTCAACAAATGGTGTCAATATGGACAGCTAAATCCACTTAAAAACTGAGAGAGTTTGGGAAGTAATTCTAGTAACAGAAGAACAGACTTATTCATGGCTTCTTGGTAGCAGCATTTTCTCAGGTGGGTTCTGTTTGCAGGAGGCAAGTGCATCTAATTTTAGAAAGGCTCCCTGACTCAGGTTTAGTTGCAAAAACTTGTAGGCCTTTTAAGAGGCCCCACCATGAAACATTTAAATGGTGTTGATGAATAGCCAGCCACATGCCTTTTGGTGGTGGCAGGGACCTTGGAACTGCATAGAGTTGTAATAAGCATGACTCCCGTTGGTACCTCCTCCATGTGTGTAGACTCTCAGAAATCTAAGGAATGGGGTAGATCCAGCCATCAGAGCCATTTAATCATAACTTTATTGCTTAGCAAATTAGAGATTCATGTATTCTGAAAAAGAGAGTTATACAGTAAATATAGATTCAGAAGAAGAAAACCTTTAAATTGTTTACAGTGTTTTTAAAAATATATGCAGGTTTGGAAGAGAAAGAAAAAGAATGAAGTCCTTAAAATAAAAAAGAAAGAAAGAGAGTAGTTGGGAGGCAGAGGCAGGCAGGTCTCTGTGAGTTCAAGGTGTGGTTGCACACACCCTTAATCCCATCACTTGGGAGGCAGAGTTTAATGACAGCCTAGTCTACAGAGTGAGTTCCAGGACAGCCAAAGATACACAGAGAAACTCTGTCTCAAAAAGCCAAAAATTCAAAATAAAAATAAAAGAAATAGAGTTTAAAATAAAGCCAAATAAAGATTAAAAATACAAAGGGAGTCTGGATATTGTATGTTATTGTATTGTCTTTAAATTGTTTAATGGCTGAGGAAGGATCAAAATCTGCTAAAAGATATTTGTTTAAAAATGCTGCTGGATTAATCCTTACATATATAGTTTGAAAATTCCTTGACTTCAAAATTAAGTCAAAAAGTATGTTACTTGGATAAGAGGATTCGCTTTTGTTTCTACAGAAAATGAGAGGCTGTAATTTCATTCTGGGCTAAGAAAAATCAGGTTTGATCAAGGAGGAACCCCTTGAAGAATCTCCAATAAGAGTAGATGGTCCAGATGATACAATATTTTATACAATGTCTGTTGCAGTTTCCTCTGAGATCTTCATTCAGAATAGTGTATAGCTAGAAGTATCCTGGAAAACTATGCCCACATTCCCAAAAAATTGATTATGAATGTTTGCCTTTCTTTATAATATTAGTTAAAAGTTGCTTTGTATAATGGTCAGTAGAAAAGCAAAACAAAGGAGATTTTATTCAGAGTTATTGTTTTCTTGTGTGGGGAGGAGGAACTGATATGGGACAATGGTATGTAACCTGTCACTTGTATTTTAATAAAACGCTGATTGTTTAGTAGCCAGGTAGGAAGTACAGGTGGTGCGACCAGGCAGGAAGTAGAGGTTGCATGATGAGGACTGAAGAATTCTGGGAAAAGGACAGTCACAGTCTGTAGTAGTCATCCAGATGAGGAGGAATTTATATGAGAACACCTCAGTGATAAAAACACTAATCCACTGGATAACACAGACAAGAATAA
This sequence comes from Microtus agrestis, assembly GCA_902806775.1. NCBI lineage: Eukaryota > Metazoa > Chordata > Mammalia > Rodentia > Cricetidae > Microtus > Microtus agrestis. Next base: position 99,399 of record CADCXT010002528.1, on the reverse strand, counting down.
TGGGCCAAATTAAAATTTAAAAATTAGTTAATAAGAAGCCTGAGCTAACAGACCAACCAGTTTATAGTTAATTTAGTAGGCCTCTCTGCATTTCTTTTGGATTAAACGGCTGTAGGACCAGGTGGGACAGGAACTTCTGCCAACACCTGACAGATATTTCCTTTGGGCCAACAGCTCCCCAACAATTAGAGACTTATTATCAATTATGACAGCTCAGCTGAACATTTAGGCTTGTTTCTAACTAGCTCTTATAGCTTAAAGTAATACATTTACATTCTATGCATTGCCATGTGACTCATGACTCTACTCCTCATCCTGCATGTCTGTTCTATCTCTATTTGCTTGTAACTCCTTATGTTTCCTCCCTTCTTTTTACCAGTGTCCTCTGTGCCTGGGAATTCTGCCTAGCTGTTGGCCACTCAGTTTTTTATTAAACCAGTAATAGTGACACATCTTCACAGTGTACAAAAAGAGGGACCCTTTCCTCATACTGGGTTGCTTCATCCAGCCTCAATTTGAAAGGAGATGCCTACAGGAGGACTTCTCTTTTTAGAAGAGAAAAGAGTAGTAGTAGTTTAGAGCATGGAAGAAAAAAGGAGGTGGGAGAGGGACTGAAAGCTGATGAGGATGGAGAGACAGAAGACTGGACTGGAAGAAAATAGTTAATTAATTAAAATTATTTATTTATTTATTTTGGCTTTTTCAAGACAGGTTTCTTTTTTTTTGCTCTTTGGATAGTCACATTGTAAGAATTGGATAATAAACACTGTGTTTTTAAAATACATACACATACATAAATACACATACATATAGATATATACACATACATACATATATACATACATATATACATATGTTTTCCAATGTTATTTGAGGACAAACAAAGAATTCCTATGAGAGAAATTTCAATATTAGTATTTCTAAAACCATCAATAACATGAGGAATTGATATATGTGAAATGCAAATAGAGGGATGAATTCTGAGGATTAAAAGATCGAATGACAATATCACAGGGGGCCAAAAAAGAGGCGAGCATAAAAGGAGTTTAACTGAAGCTAAGGGTCTATAAAAGGACTTACAGATCACCATTAGTTAACAGAATTGTGTTTGGACAACAAATGCAGGAATGTTTTTACTTAGGTAGTTGGGGATTTTTGTTTGTTTTTGTGTGTCTTTGTATGTGTGTTTAAACATTTTTGTCTGATTGGGTTTTTTATTTGATTTGATTGTCATTCTTTTTTTTGTTTGTTTTTGGAGAACAAAGGAAAGAACTTGATTTTAGATGGGCAGGGAGGTGAGAAGAATGTCAGATGTGTTAGGGGTTGGGAAAGGTGATCAAAATATAGTCAATTGATGAGAGAGGAGTGTTGAAGTCTCCTACTATTAGTGTGTGCGGTTTGATGGCAGCCTTGAGTTTTAGTAATATTTCTTTTACGTACGTGCGTGCTTTTATATTAGGGGCATAGATATTCAGGATTGAGACTTCCTCCTGATGAATTGTTCTTGTTATGAGTATAAAATGTCCCTCTCCATCTCTTCTGATTGATTTAAGTTTGAAATCAACTTTGTTGAGTAGTTGCCTGTCTTTGTGTTTGAGGTGTGTTTCTTGTAGACAGCAGAATGTTGGATCCTGTTTTCGTATCCAATCTCTTAGCCTGTGCCTTTTTATAGATGAGTTGAGTCCATTGATATTAAGTGATATTAATGTCCAGTGGTTGTTCATTCCGGTCATTTTTCTCGGTAACAAAGCAAACTTGCACAGTTACAAAAAAATATGCATAACCTCCTGCGTCTTATCAGATCACCATGGATTAAAGTTAGAATTCAACAACAAAGCTGCCCCCAGAAAGCCTACAAACTCATGGAAACTGAACTGTCAACTACTGAACCACACATGGATCAAGGAAGAAATAAAGAAAGAAATTAAAGTCTTCCTTGAATTCAATGAAAATAATGAAACAACCTACTCAAACTTATGGGACACTATGAAAGCAGTCCTGAGAGGAAAGTTCATAGCACTAAGTGCCCACATAAAGAAAACAGAGAAAGCACACATTGGAGACTTAACAGCCCACCTGAAAGCTTTAGAAAAAAAGAAGCAGACTCTCCTAAGAGGAGTAGAAGACTGGAAATAATCAAACTGAGGGCAGAAATCAATAAAATAGAAACACAGAAAACAATCCAAAGAATCAATGAAACAAAAAGCTGGTTCCCGGAGAAAATCAACAAGATTGATAAACCCCTATCCAAACTAATCAAACTGCAGAGAGAGAATATGCAAATTAATAAGATCAGAAATGAAAAGGGTGACATAACGACAGACACAGAGGAAATTCAGAGAACAATTAGATCTTACTACAAAAGCCTGTATGACACAAAACTGGAAAATGTGGAAGAAATGGACAGTTTTTTAGATAAATACCATATACCAAAGCTAAGCCAAGACCAGGTGAACGATCTAAATAGACCTGTTAGCCGTGAAGAATTAGAAACTATTATCAAAAACCTCCCTACCAAAAAAAGCCCAGGTCCAGATGGTTTCAATGCGGAATTCTACCAGAACTTCCAAGAAGACCTAATACCTATACTCCTTAATGTATTTCACAATATAGAAACAGAAGAGTCGTTGCCAAATTCCTTTTATGAAGCTACAGTTACTCTGATACCAAAACCACACAAAGACTCAACCAAGAAAGAGAATTACAGGCCAATCTCGCTCATGAACATCGACGCAAAAATCCTCAACAAAATACTGGCAAACCGAATCCAAGAACACATTAGAAAAATTATCCATTATGATCAAGTAGGCTTCATCCCAGAAATGCAGGGCTGGTTCAACATACGAAAATCTATCACTGTAATCCATCATATAAATAAACTGAAAGAAAAAAACCATTTGATCATTTCATTAGATGCTGAAAAAGTATTTGACAAAATTCAACATCCCTTTATGATAAAAGTCTTGGAGAGATTAGGGATACAAGGGACGTACCTAAATATAATAAAAGCTATTTACACCAAGCCGACAGCTAACATCAAATTAAATGGAGAGAAACTCAAAGCCATCCCACTGAAATCAGGAACACGACAAGGCTGGCCACTCTCTCCATACCTCTTCAATATAGTGCTTGAAGTGTTAGCAATAGCAATAAGACAACACAAGGGGATCAAGGGGATTCAAATTGTCAAGGAAGAAGTTAAACTTTCGTTATTTGCAGATGATATGATAGTGTACATAAGCGACCCCAAAAACTCCACCAAAGAACTCCTACAGCTGATAAACACGTTTAGTAATGTGGCCGGATACAAGATCAACTCCAAAAAATCAGTTGCCCTCCTTAACACAAAGGATATGGAAACAGAGAGGGAAATCAGAGACACATCACCTTTCACGATAGCCACAAACAGCATAAAATATCTTGGGGTAACTCTAACCAAGGAAGTGAAAGATTTATTTGACAAGAACTATAAGGCATTGAAGAAAGAAATTGAAGAGGATATCAGAAAATGGAAGGAACTCCCTTGCTCTTGGATTGGGAGGATCAACATAGTAAAAATGGAATTCTTTCAAAAGCAATTTATAGATTCAATGCAATCCCCATCAAGGTCCCATCAAAATTCTTCACAGATCTTGAGAGGACAATAATCAACTTTATATGGAAAAACAAAAAACCCAGGATAGCCAAAACAATCTTATACAATGAAGGAACTTCTGGAGGCATTACCATCCCTGACTTCAAACTCTATTACAGAGCTACAGTAATGAAAACAGTGTGGTACTGGCATAAAAACAGAGAACTCGATCAATGGAATCGTACAGAAGACCCGGATTTTAACCCACAAACCTATAAACACCTCATTTTTGATAAAGGAGCTAAAAACATACAATGGAAGAAAGAAAGCATTTTCAACAAATGGTGCTGGCACAATTGGATCTCAACCTGAAGAAGAATGAAAATAGACCCTTATCTATCACCATGCACAAAACTCAAGTCCAAATGGATCAAAGACCTCAATATCAATCTGAACACACTGAACCTGATAGAAGAGAAAGTGGGAAGTACCCTACAACAGTTGGGCACAGAAGATCGCTTCCTATGTGTAACCCCAGCAGCACAGACATTAAGGGAATCATTGAATAAATGGGACCTCCTGAAACTGAGAAGCTTCTGTAAAGCAAAGGACACTGTCACTAAGACAAAAAGGCAACCTACTGACTGGGAGAAGATCTTCACCAACACAGCAACAGACAAAGGCCTGATCTCCAAAATATATAAAGAACTCAAGAAACTAGACTTTAAAATGCTAATTAACCCAATTAAAAAATGGGGCACTGATCTGAAGAGAGAATTCTCAACAGAAGAAGTTCAAATGGCCAAAAGACACTTAAGGTCATGCTCAGCCTCCTTAGCGATCAGGGAAATGCAAATCAAAACATCATTGAGATATCATCTTACGCCTGTCAGAATGGCTAAAATCAAAAACACCAATGATAGTCTTTGCTGGAGAGGTTGTGGAGGAAGGGGTACCGTCATCCACTGTTGGTGGGAATGCAAACTTGTGCAACCACTTTGGAAATCAGTGTGGTGGTTTCTCAGGAAATTCGGGATCAACCTACCCCTGGACCCAGCAATACCACTCTTGGGAATATACCCAAGAGATACCCTATCATATGACAAAAGCATTTGTTCAGCTATGTTCATAGCAGCATTGTTTGTTATAGCCAGAACCTGGAAACAACCTAGATGTCCTTCAGTGGAAGAATGGATGAAGAAAGTGTGGAATATTTACATATTAGAGTACTACTCAGCGGTAAAAAACAATGACTTCTCGAATTTTGCATGCAAATGAATGGAAATAGAAAACACTATCCTGAGTGAGGTATCCCAGACCCAAAAAGAGGAACATGGGATGTACTCACTCATAATTGGTTTCTAGTCACAAATAATGGTCATTGAGTCTATATTCTGTGATACTAAAGAAGCTAAATAAGAAGGTGAACCCAGTGAGGGCTGCTGAGAAGCCAAGGACAATGCCACCGGGTTTTGATCCTACTTCATGTTCTGGCTTTGTGGGAGCCTAGCCAGTTTGGATGTTTACCTTCCTAGACCAGGATTGAGGGGGAAGGACTTTGAACTTTCCACTGGGCAGGGAAACCTGACTGCACTTCGGTCTGGATATGGAGGGGGAGAAGGGGGGAGGCAGGGAGGTGTGGGAGGAGGGGGGAGGGAAATGGGAGGCCGGGAGGAGGCAGAAATTTCTTTCTTTCCAATATAAAAAAAAACTAAAAAAAAAAGGATAGCTTACAAACTTTTGGTTGGATGTCCAATGGTTAAAGCTCTAGTGATAATATTCTTATGGGAGACCTTGAGTTGCTAGGTAAAATTCTTACAAAAAACAGTTTCCAATAGAGAACTTAAAACAGCTGCCTAACAGGTACTCAAGCATGTAAAGTATAAATCAACAGATAAAGTATACAATAATCAACAAATACAGTATATTAATTATAATTCAGATATGGCAAGTGTGTATATTAAATGTAAAACTTATTCTACATCAGTTTTATAATAAATGCTGCTTACGGCTAAATCTTCTCAGTTTTGCTAGTTAAGATATTAAACTCTTAATTTAAACCAGTAGCCTGTCTGATATAAAAGGACAGGATTGAATCTGGATAATGGTTTAACAAATATTGACTATGATCAAGGTTTCTTATACTAAACAGTAGATTCATTGATAATTTTAAGATTGATTCCTGGACAATTGCCTTTGCTAAATTCAAAGGTCAAAAAAAATGGTCTTTTCCCAGATCATTGCTACAATTTATGCGCCTGTATTTTGCTAATGTTATAGCAAAAAATCCCTTAAAGGATTTTATGCTAAATTTTACAAATGGCTCTTCCAATGGAGGAACTGCATATATGACTAATAATAATATAAATTATGGAGCATAACAAGGCACCTTCAAAGCAACTCATAAAAGTTGCCAGCAGATCCTGATGCAAATGGATCTGGCTTGATGACACCAAGCTGACCTTTGCTAAGACAAGGTGAAAAAGCCCTTGCAATGCATTATGAAAAAACCCGACCTGTATATATATTTGGGGTTGAGGATGTGTTTGTGCTTTTTTTCACAGAAAGAAAATAAAATCTTGACGTGATGTCTAGGCTGTGGACACAGAGGAGTTCCAGACTTCCAGAGGTGATTGAGGAGAGGTCCTTGGTCCGGTCTTTCCTGCCCCCAAGGAAAGGAGTGCCTGCTGACAAAACCAGCTACACCACTCTGCAGGATGTCATCCTGCCTCCAGAGTCCAGGGAGACCCGGCTGACATAAGTGCCAGGATGTGCTTCATGTAGCTATATCCAGCTTGCCTCACCCAGGTACCCCCACCTGTCCTGGAGCACAAATGCTAAACTGGTTCTGCAGCTTGTACTCTGGTCTGCTTTGGAGCTGAGTTGCAGACTAAACATCAGACTGTTTTAAACTTTGGGACACAGAACTCATTTTAATCAAAATATTAACCTCTCTTCACTTAAGAAGGGGGAAAATTGGGGGTTCCTGACACTGTTGCTCAGAGACTGGAACTGGTGGTATTTGATAACAACAATGTATGTCATTGTACTCCTACTGAAATTGAGCTAATGATATCTGTAACTGCATATAGATGTTGGGAAAAGTTTGACACATGCTGTAAAGTGTTTGGTTTTAATGCATACGTTAAGAATTTTAGATTTTGATCCCTTTTACACTGCCCTAATTTTTTGGCAGGCAGCACACGTAACTTTATGTGGGGTAGGCACTTAGGAAGGAGGACATACCATAGGCCAGACTAAAAGGTGAATACTGGGTTGGGAAAAAGCCCTTTCTTCTTGTCTGGAGATGGAGTTATTGGTGCCAAAATTATATCATTATATCTTTTGTTTGAGGAGCTCATCACAGTCTTTTCACTAACGATAGACACAGGGGCCCAATGACGGGAGTTAGTGTGGATCCTCGCCTGAATAGCACACCATACAGAGGTTGTAGAAACCGGCTCAACATGGCATGGTACAGGTATGAGGGCGCTCTCCACATGGCCTAAGACAGGGTGCCCTGTGATCTTCTCACTTTAATGCTGCTAGACGCCTTTTATTTGAGGAGCTCCAAGGACGGGCGACTTATGGCAGGATAATCACCCAACCTAAGGCTGGGCCCTGGGAACCCTAGGATGAGTAAAGGGGGAAGAAAAAAGGCCCGGTCCCCACTTGACCTAAGAATCATCAGGCACCCCTCTGTTCCCAGGAGAGGTAAATTGCTTCTCCACTTGAGAGGAGGGTCTCTCCTTATCTCAGTCCCTTCTCCTTTAGATCTGACACCATGGTTGACTCTGACTGGTGCTCTCCACGTAATAACTACCTGCCTTTATATAAGAGAAAGGGGGATCTGTTGGGAGCCATTTCCCCCTAAAAATCATTACAGGTACCATCACCCTGGTGAGTCTGCAGGGAACCCCACACCCATAATTGTGCTAAGAATAGTTCTATTGCCCCACACCCAATTAAAGCTGTTAATGGAGAAAAAATAAATAAATAAAAAAGTATAGTCAATTGAAAATGTAATTGAAATGAAAATATGACTGAAAATGAATAACAAAAAACATAATTATTAAGAGAAAATCAAAGTATAAAGCAGGGTACACACCTAGGGGAATTACTGGTCAGAGAGACCACAGAGGTCACCAAAACAACACAGCATTTTGCCATTGCCCTTGGTTAACCCCCCTAGCAACATGGTAAGATCTGTAAGCTGAAGACAGCACAGAATTTGTTTTCAGGACAGAGAGAAATCAATTTCAAATCAATCAGGAAACAACTTTACCTGGCCTAGTTTTCAAAGGATGACAAGATGTTGCTAAAGTAGAAAAGATATTAACAGTCTTACCCAGCACTGAACCTAGCATGCTACAATACTGGCCTGCTAGGCAAGATGTGCCCAGTGGTACCATTATTATGGGATAACTGACTGCTTTCTTATTGGAATTGAGATTTTTAATACATGAGGGATAATGTTTGGTATTGTAATTCAAATCAAAAACCCATGATTGTGGAGATCAAGGGCCCTAAGGTGGAACCTGCTACAATTATTTTGCTAAGTGGGCATGTAGCTAACGATTTTCCACCTTGGTCAGAGAAGCTTCTTTTGCAGTAGGCAGTAATCTGTACAGCCATTGAAGTAGTCAAAGTTCAGAAGAGAAGAAAAATGTGTTTAGCGTTACAGGGACATCAACTTCTTCGCCCTCAAAACCACCCGAAATCTCTGGGAACAACAGGGCAGAGGAAGTGGAAAAAATATGAGAGCCAGTTGATGCTCTGTGCAATCCTGCCGTTTGGATATGACAAGGCTTTCCCATACACAAATTCACAGCAGGTGTGGTTACCTATGTGAGACTTGAACAAGATCAAACTGGGTGACATTCCAGCATAAATGGGGAGGGATCCTCTATCTTTTAATGAGTGATTATTGTTAGGTGACAGTTGGTGGAAATGGTAGATACATTTCTTACTAAGGTTTTGGCCAGGTATCCTTGCCCCAGTGAATGGCCATTAAATAGGTACCAGGGAAAAACTTTGGGTACATTAAGAGGAAGCTTGAGAGGGCAAACAGAGGATAGATATGATAATATATCATTTTGTATATATATGAGATTTTTAAGAAATATTATTTATAAAGAAAATCAACAAACAGTTTTCTGCAATGTCAGAAATGAGCAAGCTCAGAGCTTATAGACTAAAGCACCTTGAAATGGAAAGTAGATATGTATACATATAAGTATATATTTCTATATTTATAAATTAACAATTATATAAAATTAATACCGGAACAGGTCATGAATGTTTAAGATACTCACACTCATTGTATCTTCCATGAAGATCAAATCACCTCACATTATCTTAAACTTGGGGCTTTTTTTTGTGCCCAGTGCATTTTACAACTCACAATCCTGAGCTGTGTTCAGTATTACATCACTGGCCATCAGCTCCTACACATTTCTATTTCCTGTCTATCACCTGCTCAGATACTGCCTTCTGCTTCTTTTCCCTACCCCTGAGCTTCATAGCAAATGAGAAAATACATGTATAATGAGAGAAAAGCCTTGCACACAATCCTACCAACTCTGACACCAGTTTTTGAATTTAAGGGTTTAGGAAACTTACAATTTAGATGTGCCATTGTCAATCCATCCCCATTCGTTTTTGCTTATTTCATAAAATAATCCAATCCAGAAAGTGTTTGTAGTAAACTGGTTCTTTAGAAACTTCTGTAAGGAAAATAAAAATTTATCTTACGATAAAATTTTTCTGTTTGATGAGAAAAGAACAGCTATAACATGTTCCTGATATTCTTATGTCAGCTCTTTTCTTTCCTGTCCTCCAGGCCTTCAGTTCCTCCAAGTTCATTTTTAAAGTGATTTCTCATGTTATATCAGAACCAGACAGTTACATAAGTTATTTAAAATGAAGCTTTAAGTTTCTAGATATTACTTTCATGAAAAGATTTGCATCTGTGATTCTCAGAGAAAGACTCAGTGTGTAGCCAAGACTGGCCTTGAACTCACATTCTCCCTGCTTCAATCACCAAATGCACATTGCATATCAAGCTCCTTAAGTAAGTTTGATGCTTCATGAAATAATACAATTTCATATTTCAGAAGACTATTGAGACATGTGAGAAGCATTCATCTTAAGTGAACCCCATCTTCAAACCAAATTCATTAAGATAAAAAATACCATGAAAAGCTGTGCATTATCCTCCATGTTCTAGTGAGAAAGCCATGCTATTTTTCAGATCTAAAAGTGACAGAACTTGAGGATGTGGGAGGTTGTGGAAGAAATTAATGTGTCTTGCATGTGACATAGTTGTCTGTGATGGCTAATAAAACTACTGAATATATTTTAGGGTATGATTTTAAATTTATCTATGTTTACTGTATCAAATGGAAAATTATATCATTACTTCACATAAAAATATATTTTATGCTGTAATTATTCAGCATGTATTACATTGGTGAAGTATTATTCATCATGTTCTAAATTAAAAAGATTTCCAGCTGACCATTCATTCATTTCTCTAGAAAAAGACCTTTTACGTATTTGAAGAGATTTCTTTCTTTTTTTGATTTTTGATTTTTTCTTTTTGGATTTTTGAGACAGGTTTCACTCTAGCTTTGAATCCTGTTCTGGAGCTAGCTCTTGTAAAACAGGTTGGATTTGAACTCACAGAGATCTCTCTGCCTCTGCCTCTGCCTCCTGAGATCTGGGATCTAAGGAATGAGCCACCACTGCCTGACTTTGAAAAAATTTCTATACTGAAAATGTAAACATCTAATGTCAGTATCTTAGCCCTTGTTTTCCCTTAGTACTCATTTCTAAAGATAGATAACATTTTGTGAAACATTAGAATATCATGAGGTAAGTATTATGGACAGATTCAGTGAAAATCAGCATGGTTCTAACCAGAAAAATTATTTAATTTCATGGTTCTCATATATTCTACACTTTGCAGGTTGGCCCATTGGTCAGTTACATTCCCCACTGCCATCCAATTACTCATCTCAGGCAGTCTCACTTCTGGGTTCGAAAGAACAAACCCAAGACAGTTGCCTTTCTGTGTGTAGCTGGCCCTCTATGGAGACATATAACTGTCAGTCACAGAATGTGCTGTAATAAATTAATAATATCATAAGGGAAAACATGCTGCTCTGAGTGATTCTCTTGCAGATTCATGAGAAACAGGGGAGTTTGCAAAGACAGATGTCTCTTTAGTAGAGCCTCCCCATAACAGACTCCATGTCCTGACGACTAATCTATAACCAGGAGGGGTATCTTGAGAGACCCTTAATGAAGTATTTGCTCTTATTAAAGGCAACTATATCTAATCCTTGAAGGTCTCTCTTTCAATAAACCTGCCAGGGGTTAAATTTCATTATCCAAGATTTAGAAACAGAGTCTAAGATAATAAATGGACATGTTCAGAATCTACAGTACCAGTTCATCATCATCATCTATCTTCAAAAGGGATAAGCTGCAGTCCTGGCAGGTCTTTTTACAGTCATTCCAGCGTTTATTGTCCATGATGAAATAATAACATTTTATTCCACAGCAGAACAAGCGTGCTTCAGCACAGTTGCCTACAACAGAGAAAGAATGGTGAAAATCTTAATTTCAGGTATTCTATTATTAGAACAATGTATTTATTATACATCTATAACTGAGTAAAATCCCATAGCTCTCAGAAATTGAGATTCTATAATGCTGAGTGAACCCTCTACACCCATGCTCTATGCAGCACTGTTTGTAATAGAATTGTGAATATAATTTAAATGTTAATTATGAATGAATCAATCGAAAAAATGTATCATGTACACACAACGGAATACTATCTATCCTTGAAAGGGAAATAAATCCAGTGGGACATGGCTGATGCCCATAAGCCCATCTCTACATAGGCTGAGGCAGGAGTTCACCTCCAGTTTGAGGTCAGCCTTGGTTAAACAGTGAATTCCAGTGCAGCCTTCGCTATCCAGTATATTCCAAGTCATGTTTGGTTACACAATGAAACCATTTCTAACACCTAGCACCTCACAACACCTATGAGTCTCCCAGGTGACTCCTGACTGCTGCTCACTTAATTTCAGGACAAAACATCTGCCGTGAGAAGATTTATTATAAACAGCAGAATCTTTGCAATATCCTCCCTATTTCAGAAGTCTACAAGAAAGATTGTCAGAGAAACGTGGGTGAATTTGAAGATAGAATGCAAAGTGAAACAGACCAGGGCCAGAACTATGCTTTTTGATGCCACTCAGATGAGATTTCTAACACAGTTTAGCTCTAAGAAGCAGAGGTTTGTAAGATCCCAGGGGCCAGAGGGTTGGGAAATAAGACTTGGTGCTCAATGCCATTACATGTAGGATGCAATGGAGATCTGCAGCAATGTACTGTGCCTATAGTGGCCCACATGCTATTGTGCATGTACAGCTGTGCTGTGGTCTATGTTAGATGCTTTTACCTTAATAGAAATAGAGCTCTTCTCTCTCCCTGCCATCTCTGGGCAAATAACATCACCCAGCTCAGCCTGTCTGGGTGCTGGTGTCAAAACCGGAGGGCAGCCAGGCGGGAGTGAATTCCTTTGTCCTCAGTAGCCTGCCTGCACCAAGCAGGGTAGGCACTTTGTTTACAAGATACCCAACCAGCAAGGAGAGCTGATCTTGGCACCAGGAGAACCATCTCGGGGTGAGTGAGTTTCTGACCCACGGCCGCAGCCCGGGTCAAAAAACTATTTCCTGCAGGGCCTTTACCGCTGCATACTGCCTCTCTCTTCCTACCTCACCCAGTGTGCAGCCAGAACCCTCCCCACCTTCTCTCTCCCTGCCATCTCTGGGCAAATATCATCACCCAGCTCAGCCTGTCTGGGCGCTGGTGCCGAATCCAGAGGGCAGCCAGGCGGGCACGAATTCCTTTGTCCTCAGTAGCCTGCCTGCAGCAAGCAGGGTAGGCGCTTTGTTTACGAGCTACCCAACCAGCAAGGAGAGCTGATCTAGGCACCAGGAGAACCATCACTGGGGCACCTAGAGAGCCATCACAGGAGAGTGCCGTCACTGGGAAGGTACATCAGTGGGCAAGGAGACCTGATCCTGTAAAAGAAGATCCTTAGGGGAGCATTCGGAGGAAGAGATGGGCAGGCGACAATGCAAGAATTCACCCAACAATCTGAAAAACAACATGAAACCACCAGAACCCAGCCACCCCACAACAGGAGGACATGAACACCTTAATCAAGAAGAAGGAGAAAAAATGGAATCTTTGAAAGTGATTGACATCCTTAAACAGCATGTAAAAAACGCCCTCATGGAAATGGATGAGAAGTATAACAGAAAGTCTGAAGAATTTAATAAATCAGTGAATGATACCCTAGGAAACCAAGGAAAAACAATCAAACAGATAATGGAAACAGTTCAAGACCTGAAAAATGAAATGGAGACAAGGAAGAAAACACAAACAGAGGGACGACTGGACATAGAGAATCTAGGTAAACGAATAGAAACTACAGAAACAAGTATAACCAACAGAATACAAGAGATTGAAGAAAGAATCTCAGACGCTGAAGATACCATAGAGAAAATAAATGCACTGATCAAAGAAAAGAGCAAATCCAACAAGCTCTCATCACAAAACATTCAGGAAATCTGGGACACAATAAAAAGACCAAACCTAAGAATAATTGGAGTCGAAGAAGGAGAAGAAGTGCAGCTCAAAGGTCCAGAAATATATTTAATAAAATTATAGAAGAAAACTTTCCCAACCTAAAGAAAGATATACTTATGAAGATTCAGGAAGCATACAGAACACCAAATAGGCTGGATCAAAAAAGAACATCTCCTCGCCATATAATAATTAAAACACAAAGCATGCAGAACAAAGAAAGAATATTAAGGGCTGCAAAGGAAAAAGGCCAAGTTACTTATAAAGGTAAACCTATCAGACTTACACCTGACTACTCTATGGAAACCATGAAATCCAGAAGGTCCTGGATAGATGTACTGCAGAAGCTAAGAGAGAATGGATGCAAGCCCAGACTACTATACCCAGCCAAGCTTTCGTTCACTATAAATGGAGAAAACAAAATTTTCCAGGATAAAAACAAATTTAAACAATATGTAGCCACAAATCCAGCCTTACAGAAAGTATTAGAAGGAAAATCAAAGACCAAGGAGCCTAACAATGACCACATTAATTCAAACATCTAGAGTCCCTTCACTAGCACAACTCAAAGAAGGGAAACAAATTCTATGACTAAAAAAGTGACCGGAGTTAACAACCACTGGTCATTAATATCCCTTAATGTTAATGGACTCAACTCACCTATAAAAAGGCACAGGCTAAGAGATTGGATACGCAAACAGGATCCAACATTTTGCTGTTTACAAGAAACACACCTCAACCACAAAGACAGGCACCTACTTAGAGTAAAGCGATGGTAAAAGGTTTATCAAGCAAATGGTCCTAAGAAACAAGCAGGTGTGGCCATACTAATTTCTAACAAAGTTGACTTCAAACTTAAATCAATCAGAAGAGATGGAGAGGGAAATTTTATACTCATAACAGGAACAATTCATCAGGATGAAGTCTCAATCCTGAATATCTATGCCCCTAATATAAAAGCACCGACATACATAAAAGAAACATTACTAAAACTCATGCTGCCATCAAACTGCACACACTAATAGTAGGAGATTTCAACACTCCTCTTTCACCAATGGACAGGTCAATTAGACAGAAACCTAACAGAGAAATAAGAGAATTAATGGAGGTAATGAATCAAATGGACTTAACAGACATCTATAGATCATTCCACCCAAATAGGAAAGAATATACCTTCTTCTCTGCAGCTCATGGAACCTTCTCGAAAATTGACCACATCCTCGGTAACAAAGCAAACTTACACAGTTACAAAAAAATATTCGTAACCTCCTGTGTCTTATCAGATCACCATGGACTAAATTTAGAATTCAACAACAATGCTACCCCCAGAAAGACTACAAACTCATGGAAACTGAACTGTCAACTATTGACCCACACCTGGATCAAAGAAGAAATAAAGAAAGAAATTAAAGTCTTCCTTGAATTCAATGAAAATAAAGAAACAACCTACTCAAACTTATGGGACACTATGAAAGCAGTCCTAAGGGGAAAGTTAATAGCCCTAAGTGCCCACTTAAAGAAAACAGAGAAAGCACACATTGGAGACTTAACAGCCCACCTGAAAGCTCTAGAAAAAAAAGAAGCAGACTCACCTAGGAGGAGTAGAAGACTGGAAATAGTCAAACTGAGGGCGGAAATCAACAAATAGAAACACAGAAAACAATCCAAGGAATTCGCGCCCGCCCGGCTGCCCTCCGGACACTGCCCCAGCGCCCAGACAGGCTGAGCTGGGTGATGTTATTTGCCCAGAGATGGCAGGGATAGAGAAGTGAGGGAGGGTTCTGGGTACACGCTGGGTTAGGTATGAAGAGAGAGGCGGTATGCAGGAGTATAGGGCCTGCAGGAAACAGTTCCCTGACCCGCTGCGGCCGCGGGTCAGAGACTCACTCACCCCGAGAAGGTTCTTCTGGTGCCGAGATCAGCACTCCTTTCTGGTTGGGTCGCTTGTAAACAAAGCTTGTAAAAAAAAACTAAAAAAAAAAAGGATAGCTTACAAACTTTGGGTTGGATGTCCAATGGTTAAAGCTCTAGTGATAATATTCTTATAGGAGACCTTGAGCTGCTAGGTAAAATTCTTACAAAAAACAGTTTCCAATAGAGAGCTTAAAACAGCTGCCTAACAGGTACTCAAGCAGGTAAAGTATAAATCAACAGATAAAGTATACAATAATCAACAAATACAGTATATTAATTATAATTCAGATATGGCAAGTGTGTATATTAAATGTAAAACTTATTCTACAACAGTTTTATAAAAATGAGGCTTATGGCTAAATCTTATCAGTTTTGCTAGTTAAGATATTAAGCTCTTAATTTAAACCAGTAGCCTGTATGATATAAAAGGACAGGATAGAATCTGGAAAATGGTTTAACAAAATTTTGACTATGATCAAGGTTTCTTATACTAAACAGTAGACTCATTGATAATTTTTAAGATTGATTCCTGGATATTTGCCTTTGCTAAATTCAAAGGCCAAAAACCATGGTCTTTTCCCAGATCATTGCTACAATTTATGCGCCTGTATTTTGCTAAAGCTATAGCAAAAAATCCCTTAAAGGATTTTATGCTAAATTTTACAATTGGCTCTTCCAATGGAGGAACTGCATATATGGCTAATTATAATAAAAATTATGGAGCATAACAAGGCTCCTTCAAAGCAACTCATACAAGTTGCCAGCAGATCCTGATGCAAACGGATCTGGCTTGTTGACACCAAGCTGACCTTTGCTAAGACAAGGTGAAAAGCCCTTGCAATGCATCATGAAAAAACCCGACCTATATATATTTGGGGTCGAGGATGTGTTTGTGCTTTTTTCACAGAAAGAAAATGAATTCTGAACGTGATGTCGAGGCTGCGGACACAGAAGAGTTCCAGACTTCCAGAGGTGATTGAGGAGAGATCTTTGGTCCGGTCTTCCCTACCCCCAAGGAAAGGAGTGCCTGCTGACAAAACCAGCTACACCACTCTGCATGGTGTCATCCAGCCCCCAGAATCCAGGGAGACCCGGCTGACATAAGGGCCAGGATGTGCTTCATGTACCTGAAACCAGCTCGCCTCACCCTGGCTAGCCCACATGTCCAGGAGCACAAATGCTAAACTGCTTCTGCAGCTTGAACTCTGGTCTGCTTTGGAGCTGAGTTGCAGACTAAACATCAGACTGCTTTAAACTTTGGGACACAGAACTCATTTTAATTAAAATATTAACCTCTCTTCACTTAAGAAGGGGGAAAATTGGGGGTTCCTGCGACTGTTGCCCAGAGGCTGAAACTGGTGGTATATGATAACAACAATGTATGTCATTGTACTCCCACTGAATTTGAGCTAATGATATTTGTAACTGCTTATAGATAATGGGTAAAGTTTGACACATGTTGTAAAATGTTTGGTTTTAATGCATATGTTTAAAATTTTGGATTTTGATCCCTTTTACACTGCCCTAATTTTTTGGCAGGCAGCACACGTAACTTTATGTGGAGTAGGCACTTAGGAATGTGGTCATACCATAGGCCAGACTAAAAGGTGAATACTGGGTTGGGAAAAAGCCCTATCTTCTTACCTGGAGATGGAGTTATTGGTGCCAAAACTATATCATTATATCTTTTGTTTGAGGAGCTCCTCAGAGTCTTTTCATTAATGACAGATGCAGGGGCCCAATGACGGGAGTTAGTGTGGATCCTCGCCTGAAGAGCACACCATACAGAGGTTGTAGAAACCGGCTCAACATGGCATGGTTCAGGTATGAGGGTGCTCTCCACATGGCCTAAGACAGGGTACCCTGTGATCTGCTTTCTTTAATCCTGCTAGATGCCTTTTACTTGAGGAGCTCCAAGGACGGGCGACTTATGGCAGGATAATCCCCCAACCTAAGGCAGGGCCCTGGGAACCCTAGGAAGGGTAAGGGGGAAAAAAAAAGGCCTGGTCCCCACTCGACCTAGTAGTCATCAGGCACCCCTCTGTTCCCAGGAGAGAGGGATTACTTCACCACTCGAGAGGAGGGTCTCTCCTTGTCTCAGTCCCTTCTCCTTTGCTCTGACACCATGGTTGACTCTGACTGGTGCTCTCCACTTGATAGCTGCCTGCCTTTGTATGGGAGGGGGGGAGGGGATCTGTTGGGAGCTGTTTCCCCCTAGAGATC
Organism: Microtus agrestis; assembly: GCA_902806775.1. NCBI lineage: Eukaryota > Metazoa > Chordata > Mammalia > Rodentia > Cricetidae > Microtus > Microtus agrestis. The sequence goes on along the minus strand of CADCXT010002528.1, from coordinate 82,019 downwards.
ATTGCAGGAACCATCGCCCTGGGGAGACTATGGGGAACCCCACACCCATGGTTGTACTGGGATTGGTTCTGTTGCCCCACACCCAGTTGAAGCTGTTAATTTAGAAAAATAAAATAAATAAAAAAAAAAGAAAACAATCCAAAGAATCAATGAAACAAAAAGCTGGTTTCCGGAGAAAATCAACAAGATTGATAAACCCCTATCCAAACTAATCAAACGGCAGAGAGAGAATATGCAAATTAATAAGATCAGAAATGAAAAGGGGGACATAACCACAGACATAGAGGAAATTCAGAGAATCATTTGATCTTACTACAAAAGCCTGTATGCCACAAAACTGGAAAATGTAAAAGAAATGGACACTTTTTTAGATAAATACCATAAACCAAAGCTAAATCAGGACCAGGTGAACAATCTAAATAGACGTGTGAGTCACGAAGAATTAGAAGCTGTTATCAAAAACCTCCCTACCTTCCCAGATCACTGCTACTATTTATGCACCTGTATCTTGCTAACGTTATAGCAAAAAATCCCTTAAAGATTTTATGCTAAATTTTACAAATGGCTCTTCCAATGGAGGAACTGCATATATGGCTAACAATAATAAAAATTATGGAGCATAACAAGGCTCCTTCAAAGCAACTCATAAAAGTTGCCAGCAGATCCTGATGGAAATGGATCTGGCTTGATGACACCAAGCTTACCTTTGATAAGACAAGGTGAAAAAGCCCTTGCAATGCATTATGAAAAAACCAGACCTGTGTATATATTTGGGGTCGAGGATGTGTTTGTGCTTTTTTCACAGAAAGAAAATAAATTCTGGATGTGATGTCGAGGCTGCGGACACAGAGGAGTGCCAGACTTCCAGAGATGATTGAGGAGAGGTCCTTGGTCCGGTCTTCCCTGCCCCCAAGGAAAGGAGTGCCTGCTAACAAAACCAGCTACACCACTCTGCAGGGTGTCATCCTGCCTCCAGAGTCCAGGGAGACTCTGCGGACATAAGTGCCAGGATGTGCTTCATGTAGCTGAATCCAGCTTGCCTCACCCAGGTTCCCCCACCTGTCCTGGAGCACAAATGCTAAACTGCTTCTGCAGCTTGAACTCTGGTCTGCTTTGGAGCTGAGTTGCAGACTAAACATCAGACTGCTTTAAACTTTGGGACACAGAACTCATTTTAATTAAAATATTAACCTCTCTTCACTTAAGAAGGGGGAAAATTGGGGGTTCCTGTCACTGTTGCTCAGAGACTGGAACTGGTGGTATTTGATAACATCAATGTATGTCATTGTACTCCTACTGAAATTGACCTAATGATATTTGTAACTGCTTATAGATGTTGGGAAAAGTTTGACACATGCTGTAAAGTGTTTGGGTTTAATGCATATGTTAAAAATTTTAGATTTTGATCCCTTTTACACTGCCCTAATTTTTGGCAGGCAGCACACGTAACTTTATGTGGGGTAGGCACTTAGGAAGGAGGACATACCATAGGCCAGACTAAAAGGTGAATACTGGGTTGGGAAAAAGCCCTTTCTTCTTGTCTGGAAGATGAAGTTATTGGTGCCAAAATTATATCATTATATCTTTTGTTTGAGGAGCTCCTCACAGTCTTTTCATTAATCATAGACGCAGGCGCCCAATGATGGGAGTTAGTGTGGATCCTCGCCTGAATAGACACCATACAGAGGTTGTAGAAACCGGCTCAACATGGCATGGTACAGGTATGAGGGGGCTCTCAACACGGCCTAAGACAGGGTGCCCTGTGATCTGCTTACTTTAATCCTGCTAGATGCCTTTTATTTGAGGAGCTCCAAGTAGGGGTGACTTATGGCAGGATAATCCCCCAACCTAAGGCAGGGCCCTGGGAACCCTCGGATGGGTAAGGGGGAAAGAAAAAAAGGCCTGGTCCCCACTCGACCTAGGAGTCATCGGGCACCCCTCTGTTCCCACCAGAGGTGGATTGCTTCACCACTCGATAGGATGGTCTCTCCTTGTCTCAGTCCCTTCTCCTTTTGTCTGACACCATGGTTGACTCTGACTGGTGCTCTCCACGTGATAGCTGCCTGCCTTTGTATGGGAGGGGGGAGGGGATCTGTTGGGAGCCGTTTCCCCCTAGAGATCATTGAAGGAACCATCACCCTGGGGAGACTGCGGGGAACCTCACACCCATGGTTGTGCTGGGAATGGTTCTGTTGCCCCACACCCAGTTGAAGCTGTTAATGGAGAAAAATAAAATAATAAAATTAAAAAAACCTCCCTCCCAAAAAGTCCAGGACCAGATGGTTTCAATGCGGAATTCTACCAGAACTTCCAAGAAGACCTAATACCTATACTCCTTAATGTATTTCACAATATAGAAACAGAAGAGTCATTGCCAAATTCCTTTTATGAAGCTACAGTCACTCTGATACCAAAACCACAGAAAGACTCAACAATGAAAGAGAATTACAGGCCAATCTCACTCATGAACATCGACGCAAAAATCCTCAACAAAATACTGGCAAACCGTATCCAAGAACACATTAGAAAAATTATCCATTATGATCAAGTAGGCTTCATCCCAGAGATGCAGGGCTGGTTCAACATACGAAAATCTATCAATGTAATCCACCATATAAATAAACTGAAAGAATAAAACCATATGATCATTTCATTAGATGCTGAAAAAGCTTTTGACAAAATTCAACATCCCTTTATGATAAAAGTCTTGGAGAGATTAGGGTTACAAGGGTCATACCTAAATATAATAAAAGCTATTTACAACAAACCAACAGCTAACATCAAACTAAACGGAGAGAAACTCAAAGCCATCCCGCTAAAATCAGGAACACGACAAGGCTGTCCACTCTCTCCATACCTTTTCAATATAGTGCTTGAAGTTTTAGCAATAGCAATAAGACAGCATAAGGGGATCAAGGGGATTCGAATTGGAAAGGAAGAAGTTAAACTTTCGTTATTTGCAGAGCTTCAGTAATGAAAACAGTGTGGTATTGGCATAAAAACAGAGAAGTCGACCAATGGAATCGTATAGAAGACCCGGATTTTACCCACAAACCTATGAACACCTCATTATTGATAAAGGTGCTAAATGTATACAATGGAAGAAAGAAAGCATCTTCAACAAATGGTGCTGGCACAACTGGATGTCAGCCTGTAGAAGAATGAAAATAGACCCATATCTATCACCATGCACAAAACTCAAGTCCAAATGGATCAAAGACCTCAATATCAGTCCGAACACACTGAACCTGATAGAAGAGAAAGTGGGAAGGACCCTACAACAGATGGGCACAGGCGATCGCATCCTAGGTATAACCCCAGCAGCACAGTCATTAAGGGTAACATTGAATAAATGGGACCTACTGAAACTGAGAAGCTTCTGTAAAGCAAAGGACACTGTCACTAAGACAAAAAGGCAACCTACTGACTGGGAGAAGATCTTCACCAACCCAGCAACAGACAAAGGCCTGATCTCCAAAATATATAAAGAACTCAAGAAACTTGACTTTAAAATGCTAATTAACCCAATTAAAAAATGGGGCACTGATCTGAAGAGAGAATTCTCAACAGAAGAAGTTCAAATGGCCAAAAGACACTTAAAGTCATGGTCAGCCTCCTCAGCGATCAGGGAAATGCAAATCAAAACAACATGGAGATATCATCTTACACCTGTCAGAATTGCTAAAATCAAAAACACCAATGATAGCCTTTGCTGGAGAGGCTGTGGATAAAGGGGTACCCTCATCCATTGCTGGTGGGAATGCAAACTTGTACAACCACTTTGGAAATCATTGTGGTGGTTTCTCAAGAAATTCGGGATCAACCTACCCATGGACCCAGCAATGCCACTCTTGGGAATATACCCACGAGAGGCCCGATCACATGACAAGGACATTTATTCAACTATGTTCATAGCAGCATTATTTGTAATAGCCAGAACCTGGAAACAACCTAGATGCCCTTCAATGGAAGAATGGATGAAGAAAGTATGGAATATATACACATTAGAATACTACTCAGCGCTATAAAACAATGACTTCGCGAATTTTGCATGCAAATGGATGGAAATAGAAAACACTATCCTGAGTGAGGTAACACAGACCCAAAAAGATGAACATGGGATGTACTCACTCATAATTGGTTTGTAGAGATAAATAAATAACCTTCATCTGACGATGGATGGAGATAGAGACAGAGACCCACACTGGAGCACCGGACTGAGCTCCCAATGTTCCAATGATGAGCAGAAGGAGGGAGAATATGAGCAAAGAAGTCAGGACCACAAGGGGTGCACCCACCCATGGAGACAGTGGGGCTGATCCATTGGGAGCCCACCAAGGCCAGCTGGACTGTGACTGAAAAAGCATGGGATAAAACCAGACTCCTTGAATTTGGAAGACAATGAGGGCTGCTGAGAAGCCAAAGTCAATGGCACCGGGTTTTGATCCTACTTCATGTTCTGGCTTTGTGGGAGCCTAGCCAGTCTGGATGTTCACCTTCCTAGACCAGGTTTGAGGGGGGAGGACTTTGAACTTTCCACAGGGCAGGGAACCCTGACTGCTCTTCAGTCTGGATATGGAGGGGGAGGAGGGAGGGAGGAGGGAGGAGGGGTAGTAGGGGGAGGTAAATGGGAGGTGGGGAGGAGGCAGAATTTTTTTTTCCAATAAAAAAAACTAAAAAAAAGGAGGATAGCTTACAAACTATTGGTTGGATGTCCACTGGTTAAAGCTCTAGTTATAATATTCTTATGGGAGACCTTGAGCTGCTAGGTAAAATTCTTACAAAAAACAGTTTCCAATAGAGAGCTTAAAACAGCTGCCTAACAGGTACTCAAGCATGTAAAGTATAAATCAACAGATAAAGTATACAATAATCAACAAATACAGTATATTAATTATAATTCAGCTATGGCAAGTGTGTATATTAAATGTAAAACTTATTCTACATCAGTTTTAAAATAAATGCTGCTTACGGCTAAATCTTCTCAGTTTTGCTAGTTAAGATATTAAACTCTTAATTTAAACCAGTAGCCTGTCTGATATAAAAGGACAGGATAGAATCTGGAAAATGGTTTAACAAAATATTGACTATGATCAATGTCTCTTATACTAGACAGTAGATTCATTGATAATTTTAAAATTGATTGCTGGATAATTGCCTTTGCTAAATTTAAAGGCCAAAAACAATGGTCTTTTCCCAGATCATTACTACAATTTATGCACCTGTATTTTGCTAATGTTATAGCAAAAAATCCCTTAAAGGATTTTATGCTAAATTTTACAAATGGCTCTTCCAATGGAGGAACTGCATATATGGCTAATAATAATAAAAATTATGGAGCATAACAAGGCTCCTTCAAAGCAACTCATAAAAGTTGCCAGCAGATCCTGATGCAAACGGATCTGGCTTGATGACACCAAGCTTACCTTTGCTAAGACAAGGTGAAAAAGCCCTTGCAATGCATCATGAAAAAACCCGACCTGTATATATATTTGGGGTCGAGGATGTGTTTGTGCTTTTTTTCACAGAAAGAAAATGAAATCTGGACGTGATGTCGAGGCTGCGGACACAGAGGAGTGCCAGACTTCCAGAGGTGATTGAGGAGAGGTCCTTGGTCCGGTCTTTCCTGCCCCCAAGGAATGGAGTGCCTGCTGACAAAACCAGCTACACCACTCTGCAGGGAGTCATCCTGCCTCCAGAGTCCAGGGAGACCCGGCTGACATAAGTGCCAGGATGTGCTTCATGTAGCTAAATCCAGCTTGCTTCACCCAGGTACCCCCACCTGTCCTGGAGCACAAATGCTAAACTGCTTCTGCAGCTTGAACTCTGGTGTGCTTTGGAGCTGAGTTGCAGACTAAATATCAGCCTGCTTTAAACTTTGGGACACAGAACTCATTTTAATCAAAATATTAACCTCTCTTCACTTAAGAAGGGGGAAATTTGGGGGTTCCTGTCACTGTTGCTCAGAGACTGAAACTGGTGGTATTTGATAACAACAATGTGTGTCATTGTACTCCTACTGATATTGAGCTAATGATATCTGTAACTGCATATAGATGTTGGGAAAAGTTTGACACATGCTGTAAAGTGTTTGGTTTTAATGCATACGTTAAGAATTTTAGATTTTGATCCCTTTTACACTGCCCTAATTTTTGGCAGGCAGCACACGTAACTTTATGTGGGGTAGGCACTTAGGAAGGAGGACATACCATAGGCCAGACTAAAAGGTGAATACTGGGTTGGGAAAAAGCCCTTTCTTCTTGTCTGGAGATGGAGTTATTGGTGCCAAAATTATACCATTATATCTTTTGTTTGAGGAGCTCCTCACGGAATTTTATTAATGATAGATGCAGGGGCCCAATGACGGGAGTTAATGTGGATCCTCGCCTGAATAGACACCATACAGAGGTTGTAGAAACCGGCTCAACATGGCATGGTACAGGTATGAGGGCGCTCTCCACATGGCCTAAGACAAGGTGCCCTGTGATCAGTTTACTTTAATCCTGCTAGATGCCTTTTATTTGAGGAGCTCCAAGTAGGGGTGACTTATGGCAGGATAATCCCCCTACCTAAGACAGGGCCCTGGGTACCCTAGGATGGTAAGGGGCAAAGTAAAAAGGCCTGGTCCCTACTCGACCTAAGAATCATCAGGCATCCCTCTGTTCCCAGGAGAGATAAATTGCTTCACCACTCGAGAGGAGGTTCTCTCCTTATCTCAGTCCCTTCTCCTTTAGATCTGACACCATGGTTGACTCTGACTGGTGCTCTCCACGTAATAACTACCTGCCTTTATATAAGAGAAAGGGGGATCTGTTGGGAGACGTTTCCCCTTAAAAATCATTACAGGAACCATCACCCTGGGGAGTCTGCAGGGAACCCCACACCCATAATTCTGCTAAGAATAGTTCTATCGCCCCACACCCAGTTAAAGCTGTTAATGGGAAAAAATAAAAAAATAAATAGAGACATATAAGGAAGCTTTTGATGACGATCTTCTGTTCTCCTGCCTTCAGTGATACACTCAAATGCCCAAAGCGTCAAATCTGAATACATTAAAACATGTGTGGTTTATATAGCTACATTTCAATGCCATTTATTTGTTTGTTCTGGCGGTAAGGATACCCTCTCTCTATTAATAAACCTTTATGTCCAAACCCTGTTTTTCTGTGCAGAGGTAACATCACTGTGTAATTCAGGCTGCCTTGGAATGTACTGGACACAAAGATGCTCCTCAAATTTGCAATCATCCTTCCTCTGTATTCTAACTACAATCATTACAGAATCATGCTATCACTTAGATGAGATAGTTATTTTATTCTAATATAATAATACAAAACATTTTTGTCGGGTCTGAAATGCTGCAATGATTATTTTTGGAGCCTTATTATTTTCTGTCACATATTTTAAATTTACCAGTTTTAAAGATATTATCAGTCCTTGAATAGTGAAGATTGTCAACCCCTGCTATCAAGCAAGTGAGATCATATGCAAGAGTTCTTTGTGAATTCTAAATTCTGAAGAAATACTTGATCATTAATGGTAAACTATGTCAGTTATTATTAACCAGTCAAGATGCAAGGAAAGATTCCTTGTAACATTAGATATGTTCATCTTTGTGTCACTGATAGACATACACCAGTGTGAGCACCATGGTGAAGCTCTCATGTTCACTGTGGAGAAAACATACTGGTCACAAAGAGGCCACCTTTCTTATACCAAAGCAAGAGGAAAACAAGCATACAACAAATTATATTTATGACTGTATTCTAATGTTCTATGTCCATTTCAGACTAGGAATTTGGAAAACACTCTCTTACTATAAACTCCCGCATTCTGTTAACAATGAAAGGGGGACCCAGATTTGCTCACAGATGAAAACTACCTGAATTCTCTGCCTTGCTGTTTGAGCTTCCTTTCCTGAGAGCAGAAGGAGACAGAACAGTTACTGAGTTCTAGAAACTGTAAGATGTTCCTAATTCAAACAGGGATTTCTGAGGTTCTGGTCCCCTACATGATATAAGGAAACTCAACCAGTAACCCCCAGATCACCAGGACTGTAATCTGATAACTGGACTTCAAATTTTCTGGAGAAGAATCAATATGGAATAATCCAATTTCTTATTCAAGATCCCCTACTCACCTGTGTACTTTCCATAATCTAAAACAGCATTAGTTTTCCCACAGCATCTCTTCTGTTCCTTTTCATATTTGCAGTCTTCATACTCTGGTGAATCATTTGCCAACGTTTTATTTGAGGAAGTGATATTTTGTCTAATGCTTCGATAGAGGTTGTTTTGATCATATTTTTCTTGACTACACTGAAAAACTAAAATTAAAAATGATATAACTCAAAATGTTTATAAATACTATGTAGTGAAATTTAAGATATAAAGAAAGGCCTCATGTTGATAACATATATCTTTACTTCAATTGCTCTGTTGACATTTTAAAAAATAAAGCAGAATTAAATTATGGTGGGAGCATATTACCCGCCAATCCCTTCAATTTTTTCTCTGCATAAAGTTTACAAATAAAGATCTAACTAATGAACTCAGTCAACCTTTAACACATGCTGAAAATGTGAATTAAGAAACATATAGATATGGCACAATTCTCAAAGCCCCAGATGAGAAATATAATATCCTTGTGTGTAGTTATATTTTAGCACAGCCTGGGAGTTATTTTCTCCAAATTGTGAAGGAATTCTACAGGGCTGAAGTTTTAACATATCTGTACACATCTAGTCTTTTTACATAATCATGTCTTCAATATAGACTGAGGAAATAATGAAAGAACACCGTCATTAAAATATCTTGTGTGAGATTATGCAGAAATACAAACATGGTGTGTAATATTCACTTATACCAGCTGTAAAATACAGAACTATATTATAGTCCACAGATGCAGTGAGAATAGGTAACAAGGAGGGTTCATGGGGGAATGCCTGGATCTCCCTGGGAAGGGGGAAAAGAAGATACTTCATAAGTAGACTGAGGTTAGGTAGGGATGGAAGAAGAAAGTTATGAAAGAGAAGAATGAATGGTGGTGGGATTTCTGGGTCAGGTAGAGACCTGACAAAAGGGAATGTTCTATTAATCTACAAGGATGACCCTAGCTAAGATTCCTAGCAATGGCAGATATGTAGCCTAAAATGACTGTGTCCTCTGATCAGGTAAAACTTTCAGTGAAATGATTGAGATGGCAACTCAATCTCAGAACCTTTGACTATAGTCAGTTCTGCCAATGCGACTAGCATGGATAAGGGTAGCCTAGAGATTGGGGGCATGGCCAACCTATAACTGGTCTACTCTAATACCCAAGCCATAAGACTAATACTGCCCCTGACACTACCAGGACCAACTTACTGAAGCACCGGGACCCAAGAAATCTAGGATAGAACCAGACAAGTAGAGAAAAAATTCAATGTAATGATGCCTAGTAATATTCTACTATACTCAGACTGATTTCTAGCCCAATTGTCTTCAGAGAGGTTTCATTAAGCAACTGATGTAGGTAGAGACAGCGATCCTCAGTCAAACTTAAGACCAAACTGCTGCTGAAGACAGACAGGAACCAAAGGGATCAAGGACTTCAGAAGAGAAGTAACAGAATCAACTACTCTTGACTCATGAGAGCTCACAGTGCCTGAATAGACAATCAGGAAGCCTGCATGATAATTACTAGACACTTCTTATGTGGCATTTGTGTATCTTGGTCTTTTTTTGAAACACTTTACTGTGGAAGCAATGGCTGTCTCTAACTCTTTTTTTGGCTTTTAGGACCCTAGCCCTCATGTTGGATCACACTTTCCAGCCTTAATACTGGGGTAGGTGTTTGGTCTTACTGCAACCTGATATGTCCATTTTTTGTTAATATCTATGGGAAGCCTACTCTTTTCTTAAGAGAAAAGAGTAAGAGTTCATTGGGACTTGGTGTCAGAAAAGAGTAGGGAGTGGCTAGGAAGAGAGGTGGGATGGGAAATATCAGACAGGAGGTAAAATAAACACATTTTTTAAAAGTTGAAAAATTCTGTGTGAAGAGCTGTAAAATTCCATGATCCAGAGAGGAAGCCCGTTTTTAGTTCAGACTTGGAAGTGGCAGAACTTGATGAGGAGAGGTGATGCGGGATTCCTCTCTATATGCTGTGAATTACAGTGGTAAATAAGAAACTGGTTTGGCCTGATAGGGTTGATAAAAGGGAAAAACTAAACTGAATTTTGGGAGAAAGGAGGCAGATTCAAGAGAAGCCATGTAGCCCAGCCAGACACAGATGCCAGGCAGAGCTTTACGCAGTAAGCCTCAGCCACATGGCAATACAAATATTACTAGAAATGTGTTAAATTAATATGCAAGAGATAGCCAATAGGAAGCTAGAGTTAATAGGCCATGCAATGTTTTAAATGATATAGTTTCTGTGTTGTTATTTTGGGGCTGAACAGCCAGGAAACAAACAAGTGGCCTCCTTTCAACAGAGAGGAAAAGATATTTGCAAGCATTAGAATGTACTTTATATATGAAATCCAAATGGAATGACGACTACTAAAATGACTGAATATATTTTGGCATATGAGTTTGAATTTAACTGTGTTTTCTATATGAAATAGAAAAATATATAATTACATGATATAGGAGTACATTTTATGCTGTAATTGTTCAAACGTGAATAAATTTCTTGATATAGATATGAATAATTTGCATTGGTATGTATTTTAAAATCAATTTTGTTATATGTATTTCTGATATTGATTAAGGTATTGTGATTGTGTAGTTCATTTAAAAATGTAGTGTATAATTAGGAAATGTAGGTTGTTAATGGATAATCATCGATAATACTCAAGCTTGTAGTCATGTTAATTAGATTTTTTAGATATGTAGAGATATATCAGTTAAATAGGCATTCTTCATATCTTTCAAAGACTACAGAATATGACATTTAATGTTTTAATAACTTAGGGATTTTCATGACAGTGAGACATGTATGCTCCTGGCAGCACCAATCTACTTAAAGAAGAAGATGGACATCATAGAGGCTCCTTATGGGGTTGGTTAGCTATTTGGGCAAGAAACTACACTTGCCTGGACTGTTGCATAAACTAGACACAGAGAACCTGCAGAGAGAGGACTGCTGAACTTGCGTATAGGTGAGATGGTGTTTCAGGGTTCCTCATTCATGAAAGAGTCTGCGAGACATTAGCAGGACACAAAAGAAAGTGACTGAACTGTCTTTGTAATTTCCTGCTTCATGTAAAAGTCAGCTGAATACTGTGGGCCTGAAGGCTGAAGATGGATGCCCCAACGATACAAAAGAACTTTTGGTGACTGTCCAGACAGCGAGATGTCTCTGTCATTTCTAGAGTTTTGGAAGTTGCTCATTTGTTGTTTACTTAGGTAATATTATATCCTTCTGGAGTCTTTTATGGAGTTGAAGAATGGTTGGTTATGGTTATAGTTTTCCTTAGTTATGATAAAAGATAAAATAGATATAAATATTGTGACTGTAATTCTTGCTTTATAACTCTTTTGTTATATGTAATTTTGCTATGTTAAAGTTAAAGCCTTCCTTTTGGTTTAAACAGAAAAAAGGGGAAATGATGAAGGTGGGTCTTCTTTCTATGTGTTGCTTTTATTGGTTAATTAATAAAGAAACTGCTTGGCCTGATAGGTCAGAACATAGGTGGGTGAGTAGACAGAACAGAATGCTGGGAAGAAGGGAAGTGAGGCAGATGCCATGGAGCCAGCTTCCAGGTCAGACATGCTGAATTTTTCCTGGTAAGCCACCACCTCGTGGTGCTACAGAGATTATTAGAAATGGGTTAATCAAGATGTGAGAGTTAGCCAATAAGAAGCCAGAAATAATGGGCCAGGAAGTGTTTAAATGAATACAGTTTGTGTGTTGTTATTTCTGGGCATAAGCTATCCAGGTGTGTGGGAGCTGGCCAGGAGCACAGCCTGCCATTCCTTCTACAATTTCTGTTTAACTTACGAATTGTATTCCAAATGATAAAGGCTTCAAGCTGATTCTGCAACCATTTTTCTAGAAAATACAATCAATATATTGGAATAGATTTCTTTCATAATAACTGTAAACAATGTCAGGACCTTGACCATTTGATTTCTTTTAAATATTCATTTCAAAGATAGACAGCATTTTTTGAAAGATATGAATATTATGAAGCTAAAATTATGGGCAAATTCAGTTAAAATAACCATGGGGCTAACTGGTAAAAAACACTTATTTTGTGGCTCTTATATAACTTCCATTTTGCAAATGGGCCCAGAAGTCAGTTTCTCTATTGTCATCCAATTGCTTCTTTCAGGCAGTCTCACCTCTGGATTTCAAGGAGTAAGCCCTACGCTCCAGACAAGTGTAGTTGGCATTCTATGAAAATAAATAAATGTCAGTCACTGGATATTATATACTAAATGGTTAAAGTTATTCAGGGAAAACTTGATTCTCTGAGGGACCCTCTTATAGATTCTTAAAAAAGGGAGGAGATTGCAAAATCACAATTCTCTCTGAAGTATCAAGTCTTTTAGTAAAAGATCCTGTGTCCTGACCCAGCTAGGAACAGGAATTCATTTCTTTGGAGACTCTTACTGGACTGTTTTGCTAACATTATAGGCAAACAATGTACAACCCTTGAAGGTCTTACTTTCAAAAAAATACCTGCACTCAGTATCTCACTATCCAAGGGTCACCACAGAGTCTAGGATAATAAGTGTCAAGTAAGTGTCTACAGTACTTGTTCATCCTCATCATCTGTCTTCAAAAGGGACAAGCTGTAGTCCTGGAGGTCTGTTTACATCCACTCCAGTGTTTATTTTCCATGATGAAATAACATTTTATGTCACAGCAGAACCAGTGTCCTTTAACATCTTTGTCTACAACAGAGAAGTTGAATAGTTAAACTTCTTATTCTCTGGTATTCTGTTATTAGAGCAATGTATTTTTCAAAGGTATGTAACTAAGTAAAATCTCACAGCTCTCAGAAATTGAGATTCTAGAAGGCTGAGAGACCCCATACCTACTCATGCTCTATGTAGCAATGTTTATAATAGCAATATGGGGAAAACTTAAGCATCCATTATAGATGAATCAGAGAAGTCATAGTACATACACACAAAGAAATCCTCTATATCTTTTTAAGAAAAGTAAAATGGCCAGGCATGGTAGTTTGTGCCTATAAGCCTGGAAATGCATAGGCTGAGACAGGAGAATCACCACAAATTTGAGGCCATCCTTGACTAATAAGTAAATTCTAGGCTAACCTTGGCAATACCATGAGCCTGGACTATGGAATTAAAACATTTCACATATCTAATGTCCCCAAAGAAAAATCCTGAGCTAAGTTACCAACTGTTCAGTAATAGTCTCCCAAGAGACTCCTGTCTGCTGTTCAGTTAGTGTCAGGACACAGCATCTGCCATTAGCAAATTAAATTACTAAAGAGATAGCAGTGTTTTTGCATTATCCTCCCTTTCTCAGAAGTGTACAAGAAATTCTGTAAGAGAAGCCTGAATGGATTCGAGGATGCAAAGTGAAACATTCCTGGCCCACAATCATACATGATTCGATTAATTAATTAAATTAACTAATTAGATTAATTAACCAATGAAACAACAGATAGATAGAAGACTCTGCCTCATCACTACAAATGGTGCCCAGATGTGGATAACTGAATCCACAGAAAGCTTGTGAAAGCTTGGGAAACAATAGAGTAAAGCATGTTTTCATGGTAGCAGCAATTTCTCGGGTCTGTTCTGCTTGCTAGAGGCAAGCAAGTACTCCCATATAAAGAGAGGCTTCCTGACTCAGTTTTAGCTGTAAAACCTTGCAGCTCTTTTAAGAGGTCCTGCCACGAAACACTTAAAGGGTATTGATGAAAATCTGAATGCATGCTTTTCGGTTTTCAGCTCTAGCAGGAAAAAAGCTGTGCTGCTTTAAAATGCCAGCTTTCTAGGCCGTCCTGCCAGGGCAAACTCTGACTCTTTCAGGCAAGTGGTTTGTGTGGTTTGCAAGCACAGTAATGAAGCTTGCTTGCTGGCAAGGACCTTGAAACGCCATAGAGTTGTGGCAATAAAAATGGCTACAGCCTTTACATCAGGAGGCTGAAAAGCAAAGGAATGTGCTGAATCCAGTCATCAAAGCGAGGGCTTTAATTTTCTCCTTAGACACATGTAGTTAGAAAAAAAGAGATATACAGTAAAGAGAGATTCAAAAACAAAGAAAACTTCTAAATGATTTACAGTGTGTTAAAAATATATACAGGCTAAAAGTTAAAAACAAAAAAAAAGAAAGCGAGTACTTGGGTGTGGTAGAATACACCTTTAATTCCAACACTTGGGAGGCAGAGGGAGATTGACCTCTGAGACTTCAAGGTGTGGTAGCACACACCTTTAATCCCAAAACCTGGGAGGCATAGACAGGAGGATATATGTGCGTTCAAGGACAGCCTGGTCTACAGAGTTATTCCACGACAAAGATATACAGAGAAACTGTCTCAAAAAGTAAAAGTAAGAATAAAAAATAGAGGTTAAAATAAAGTTGCACAAAGATGGAAAATACACAGAGAATCTTGATACTGTATGCTGTTATGCTCTCTTTGAATTGTTTAAATGCTGAAGAAGAAGCAACAGCTGCTAAAAGACATTTGTTTATATATGTTGCTGAACTAATCCAAGATAGATATTTTGAAATACCTTGACTTCCAAATTTGGATCTAGGCTATGATGCTTTGGAAAAGTTCTTCTTTTGTTTTCACATAGGATGAGACCCTGTGGATTGCTTCTATCTCAATATGGTATGATAGACCATGCCCTTTTGAAAGGTTGTTGCGAACACCTTCAAAATATTACTTCACTCAACTGCTGACTGAGATGAACCTGGCACACAGGTTACGCCATAAAAGACCTGAATAACAGCACCCCCATACAGCAGGAAGCAGTTTGGAGAAAAGAAACTGTGCCCATATTTCCAAATATTGCTTATAAAGGTTCTTTTACATTTAAAGGGGGATATGATATAGATATGAATAATTTGCATTGGTATGGATTATAAGGAGAATTTTGTTATATGTATATGCCTTTCTGATCTTGATTAAGGTTTTGTGATTGTGTAGTTCATTTAAAAATGTAATGTATAATTAGGAAATATAGGTTGTTAATGGATAATTATCAATAATAGTCAAGCTTGTAGTCATGTCAGTTATCGATTTTTTAGATGTGCATAGATATATTTCAAATAGGCATTCTTCATACCTTTCAAAGACTACAGAATATGGCATTTAATGTTTTAATAACTTAGGGCTTTTCATGACAATGAGACACATTTGCTCCTGGCAGCACCAGCTACTTCAAGAGGAAGATGGGCATTGAAGAGGCTCCTTATGGAGTTTCATAGCCATTTGGGCAAGAAACTGCTCTTGCTTGAACTGATGCATAAACTGGACACAAAGAACCCGCAGAGAGAGGACTGCTGAACTTGCCTAAAGGTGAGATGGTCTTTTAGGGTTCCTGATTCATGAAAGAGTCTGTGAGACATTCTGCAGGACACAGCAGAAAGTGACTGAACTGTCTTTGAAATTTCCTGCTTCATGGAAATGTCTGCTGAATACTATGGGCCTGTAGTCTGAAGATGGATGCCCCAATGACACAAAAGAACTTTGGGTGACTGTCCAGACAGTGAGATTTTTCTATCATTTCTAGAGTTTTTGAAGTTGATCATTTGTTGTTTACTTAGGTAATATTATATCCTTCTGGAGTCTTTGATGGAGTTGAAGAATGGTTAGTTATAGTTATAGTTTTCCTTTGTTATGGTAAAGAATAAAATAGGTCTAAATATTGTAATTGTAATTCTTGCTTGATAAATGCTTTGTTATTTGTAATGTTGCTATGATAAAATTAAAGACTTCATTTTTGTTCAAATAGAAAAAGGGGAAATGATATAGGTCGGTCTTCTATCTATCTGTTGTTTCATTTGTTAATTAATAAAGAAAACTGCTTGGCCTGATAGGTCAGAACACAGGTAGGTGGGGGAAGATAGAACAGAATGCTGGGAGGAAGAAGGCATTGAGACAGAGGCTATGGAGCCAGCTGCCAGGTCAGACATGCTAAATATTTCCTGGCAAGCCACCACTTCGTGGTGGTACACAGATTATTAGAAATGGGTTAATCAAGATGTGAGAATTAGCCAATAAGAGGCTAGAACTAATGTGCCAGGCAGTGTTTAAAATAATAAAATTTGTGTGTTGTTATTTTGGGTGTAAAGCTAGCCATGTGGGAACTGGGCGGGACAAAAAGCAGTCCTGCTCTCCTCATTACTGCAGAATGGAAACATGAACATATCACAATTGACAGCTTCAGTGTAAAGTAGATGAAATAGCTAAAAAATACTATGATACAATCACCTTATGTTTTGATTACTTCAACTTTTTGGAGCAAAAATTTACAAATAAATATTTAAGTAAAACAGAGAAAGAATACAGCTTGAAAATTTAAACTAAGAAACATGAAGTAACAATACAGTTATCATTAGAGCAATGGAGTACCCACAGGAGAAGAGACAATCATATGCAGATTTGCAGCTTTGTTGGAGCCTAGCCCATCAATGGTTTTCTCTAAGGATGTGAGGACATCAAACAAAGGTAAAGCTGAAGTTTTAAAACTTCTAACTTTTGTGTACAGATTCCATTTTTTCACTTAACCATGTCCTTGATATAAGTGTGAGAAAAAATCCATAAAACAATGTAATTTATTTTGTACTGCTACTTTTTACAGGCTGTCTATGTAAGATACATAATCACCCCAGCAGAAATCAGAATATCAGCAATACATATGTTATCACAGGGAATATTATTATGAGTACAAGCAGCCCCAGAGTCATTGTAATGTCTAAGGGTTCAGGAGTCCAGGGGAAAAAAACTTACAAATTCTGGGCCACCTGGAATGTTATCTGATGACAGACAAATTCATGGAGAAAGTATGATCTCTGTGACATAATTAGTGTCTACTGGCATTACCTAGGAAAATGGTGTATGCAAATTACTCACTGTATGTCAGCCATAGTGCGATTGCCGTCATCAGAAGTAAGCAAAGGATCCCAAGAGCCACTGCAATGAGATGTAAGGATACTGTAAGAGATATAACTCTAAAGACATCAACATTGGTAAGAGAATTATCTCCAGGACCATCCCATGGTTCACTGTTGCGGGAGGTCCTTCCGTTCCTCCAGCCAATAGCCACTGAGATACCAGCCCATTGGGGAGTGGCCTCTCTCCCTTTAAAAAAGCGGCTACTTTCCTTTTTGCTCTCTTTGCTTCCTGCTCCAGTTCCGGCAACTAGACTTCTTCCTGATTGTGTAGAGGGCTGTTGTCTGGGATGGTTATCTGTAAGTATTTTCCCCTTTAAATAAATACCACTCTATTAATCATAATTCCAAACTGGTGTGGCATTGTTTATGACTTATGCCTTCATCTGGCGGCCAACGTTTGGTTTTAGGATCCCCTCCTTTCCCCGCTTGGCGGCCTGCCACCAGTTCGGCTTGGCGCGAGCCCTCCCTTCCTCAGCTGCGGCCTGTGCCTTGCTACCTGTGCCTTGAGGCCTGTGCCTTGTTGATGGGATAATAGATTTGTAATTGTGAGTTACTGTTTTTATACAAATATATTGGTATTAATTCTTGTATATTGATACAAAGTTAAATTATATTGACTATTGTATCATGCATGTTTCTACCTCTGTTTAAAATATTTTTATGTACTACATATATTGTATTGATATATATATTGACTATATTTACCATATTACAGTGTACATTTCTACCTCTGATTAAGATACTTATATATTGTTTGTGTATTGATATATATTTACCATACCACAATGTATATTTGTACATTGTTTATATTTGGAGGTCATTGTCCTCATTTGTTTCAGTCATTTATTGTCTTAGTCTTTAAGTTAGATAGATATTGAGAATTATAAAGATTAATAGTCATCTAAGTTTGTCATTTATAATTAGACTAATCAGGTTCTTTAGATATATAGAGATTATACTCAGTATAGATAGATAATCTTCAACCTCTTCAAAGAGCTGTAGAAAATGGCCTTTAATCTAACTCAGACTTTTGTGGTAGTGAGACACAATTGCTCCTGGCAGCACCAATCTATTCCTGAGAGAATGTTGAGCACCAAAGACACTCCACCTGGAGCCTTTCTTTTTGGCAGAACTGGCCTTTGGGCAAAGAAATGCCCATACCTCAACCACTGACAGAGATACAGAGCGTGCATCAATGGATAAAACAGGACTGTCATATCCTGCCAAGACAGGGTAAGATAGTTTTGAAAAGTTGCTTGCCTTTGAAAATGGTATGTCATTTATGTTAGGCCTTAGCCAAAGTTGGTTGCTTCAATGCTGCTAACATGACTTTGGGTGATTGCCCAGGTAGCTAGTTGTCTCTGATTTGTTGCATGTGTTGAAGTTGTTTTATTGAACTTCCTAATTACCCAGGTAACATTATTTCCCTTCACAGATCTTCGATGGGGTTGAAGATTATATAAATGTAGTTACTTTTTTTTCTCATGACTTGGCCAAGTTATTTATTATACAAGACCTAAGCTAGTTAGAATAGGATATTTGTACTTATTGTATATAATTTCGTAGTAGGTTTAGAACTCTCTTACTTAAACAAAAGAAGGAGCTGTTGCGGAGGTCCTTCTGCTCCTCCAGCCAATAGCTGCTGAGATACCAGCCCATTGGGGCGTGGTCTCTCTCCCTTTAAAAAAGTGGGTACTTCCCTTCTGGCTCTCTTTGCTTCCTGCTCTGGTTCCGTTGACTAGACTTCTTCCTGATTGTGCAGAGGGCTGTTGTCTGGGACGGTTATCTGTAAATTTTTTCCCCTTTAAATAAATACCACCCTATTAATCATAATTCCAAACTGGTGTGGCATTGTTTATGACGTACACCTTCAGTTCACCACTAGCCATTGGAGCTTCATATGACAAGGGGATGATAAACTCTAATGTTTTAAACAAAATCCCAGAGTACAAACTAACTCCTACACCTAATGTTCAAGGAACAGCTCAGAAGAGAGGACTAAGATTGTAAAATACAGACTCAAGATAGGGTAGCTGCATTCAGCAACCTCAAAAATAGCATAACCTAAGCAAGACATGCCCAACTACAACTACAGAGAACATGCCAATAAGGACAGGGGAAATCTCCACATGATCCCAGGCAATTGATTACAGGTGATAGAGAAAATAAATCTATTCTAGGAATTAGCCCATAAGTGGATATCTCTTTCCCTGTCTATCATTTATGTTTTTCTCAGAAAATAAAATATTTATCCTTGTGACTTAAGGTCTCGGGTTCTAGGGTCTTGCATCTTATTATCACCACACTAACATAGCAGAAGTTTTCAGTTAAGACATTGAATGAGAGAATATTTGAAGGACTAGGGAATGAGAGTAATGACTTTAGACTTCCTTCAGACCTGACTGTTGATGCTAATGATTGGCATTGGAATATCTTGTTCAGAAAGAGATATGCTTTTAACGCATACTTTTCTTTTCTTTTTGTTGTTGTTTTTTTTGTATTTGTTTGTTTGTTTTGTTTTGTTTTATTTTTTCAAGGCTGGGTTTCACTATAGCTTTGGAGCCTGTCCTGGAACAAGCTCTTGTAGACCAGGCTGGCATCAAATTCAAAGAGATCTGCCTGCCTCTGCCTCCTGAGGTCTGGGACTAAAGGTGTGTACCACCACTGCCCAGCTACACTTTTCATTTCTTTAAGATTTTATTTCTTTAGAAAATTTGGTGTTTCTTCATAATGTAGTTCAATTCTAAAAGCCTTATATTTTAAAACATAATTTGATAAAATTAATTATAAGCTGATGATTTCTCAAATTTATAAAAATGTATTCAAGGGGGGGGGCTGGAGAGATGGCTCAGGCGGTAAGAGCACTGGCTGCTCTTCCAGAGGTCCCGAGTTCAATTCCCAGCAACCACATGGTGGCTCACAACCATCTGTAAAGAGTCCTGGTGCCTTCCTTGCCAGCAGTACATTGTATGCTTAATAAATAAATAAATCTTTAAAAAAATGTATTCAAGGCAGGCTAGTTGGCGCACAACAGTAATCCCATCATTTGGGAGCCTGAGCTGGGATAATCACGGATTCTTGGCCACTTTTTACCACATAGCGCAGTTAATATCGGTTCTGGCTACTTGAGATCCGGATTAAAAAAAAAAAAAACAAGGCTAATAAATTGTTGAGTTTTTTCAGTCTCAAATTTTACTTTTTTAATAAACGCTTCTAAGTCTTCACTTCTTGGAGCAGTGATCACCTATTATCAGTCGATAATCATCAGAGAGTTTGCAGTGTGTGGTTTGTACAGTGCCTAGAAGAAGAGCACTCACCTTTGTGGCAAACCTCTCTAGAACCGTGAGTCTCATCCTGACTGGCTGGACTCTGTGACTCTGAAGAGGACTCAAAAACTCTTGAGTTTGAATATATCATGTGCTGATTCCTCATTTTGGGGAGAAGCAAGAAGGCTTAAATTAAAATATTGTCTTGGGATGATGTCTAGGTAAAGAAAAAATTAAAATGTCCAAGTTTAAAACATTCCAGAATTTTAGGGTGGAAGATTATTAACTCCTTTAAAGATCTGAATGCTGTAAAGAGTGTGGAAGGTGGCTGGCTTTCAAGACATATGATAATTAATAAACAAATTATTAAATCATCAGTATTTATAATTTATCTTGCCTCTTCCATTAAACAGTATTTGAAGGGGCAATGAATAAACAGGTAATATTAAAAATTTTTGGTGATCTCAATTCATTTCAAGTATATCTAACTCATTTTCATTGATGAAATTTTCTAAACTCAATTACAATTTCATGAATTCCCTAGAAATAAAATGTCTTCCTATTATAAAATTTTACAAAGTACAGGAGAAAGTATATAAACCACTTGAACTAATTACCAACTAATTAATTCTACTGATCACTCTATATCACACACACACAACAAAAATCATAGCACAATGAAAAAAATTCTTCTCTTGAAGCTAAATTCCAACAGACCTAATACAATCCCAATATGATCAACTGTCTTTCCTATCTCTTACTGTCATGCTGGCCATTTGTAACTGAATGGTATTTCTATAGAATAAGTATGATCCTGTGTAGAAGTGTCTGAAGGAATCAAAATTGCTGTTACCTATAGCCCATCCAGGTGGTGATGAAGGTGGAGGAAACTGGGGATGTAGAACAAGTTGTCCTTTCCTGTTCTGGTTTCCCTCAGAAGCTCCAAATGAAACACAGAAGAGAGTCCCTTCTGCAAGATTCTTCAGCGCTTGAAGTTCTGCCCCTCCTTTCGACCAAAGTGAAAAGAGGAAATTGTAAGTTGAGAGCTGATACTGAAAGATCGGAATCATGAACTATGCATTCCTGCATATGAAATAATCCCATTTAATATGCAGCAGAATTTAATTTTAACCAGTATTTTCTGACTGAATGGAAAAAGGTAGCTACATTTTGAGAAAACACTCTCAATATTTTCAACTAAAGTATAATGTGATTAAAAGAAGCCATTGTTTAGAAGAAATGACTGAAACATCTCTATATGAATATAAGGGTATATAGAATAAATGGGATGACTAAATTTTTCAGTTCTAAATTTTAGTAATTTTCAGGAATTTTGTCTTAGATTAATATTTATTAATATTTCAGAGGAAATAATACTGTTTATTTTTTAATTTTGTCTATTGAAGTCAATGTATATTAGGGATGCCATAAGACAGTCACGTTCCCTTTGTGATTTTCTTGGCAGTTACTGATCTACCCTTTAATCAACACATAATGTTTACAATGAAAGTTGATGTCTTTCCACATTGGTTTCGTTATTGTCATTTCTATGAGGCTGGGCTATTAAATTCAAGCTCGTGCACGTCTGTCAAAATAGATTAACTTTGAGCTACATGTTCATCTTTTGAGATGCTTATTTTTAGTTTGTTTGTTTGGTTGCTAGTTTGGGTTTTTGGTTCTGTTGATTCTGAAAACCAACAGAACCAACTAATAATGCAACTAATAATGACCTGAAACTCACCATGAAGCCCAGGCTGGATTCAAATACAATATTCTCCGGCATCATCATCCTCAGTTCTGTGTTACAGATATATATTACTGAAACAGTTTCCACTGTGTGTGTGTGTGTGTGTGTGTGTGTGTGTGTGTGTGCCTGTGTATGTGTGTCTGGGTGTCTCTGTGTGTGTGTGTCTTTCTTTGTGTGTGCGATGTGTATGATGACTGCAATACGACATATAAACAAAAACTTACATTCAACAAGGCATGATAATACACTGCTGCAATCCCTGGAATCACAGGCAGGAGAATAATCAGAAGTGCAAGGACAGCTTGGTCTAGTTTGTATTGAGTTTCAGAACACCTAGAGCTATTAAGTGAGACCTTATCTGTACAACACCCCTCCTCTCTGACAGGAGGTGTCATAAAGCAAGCCCATCCATCTCATTCATTGTTCTACATATGTCAATCTGCAACTATCACCCTTCACTTTGTGTCGTGGGTCGGCAAATGTTAGGCCTTACCCAAATGATGATAACTGACAATGAGATTTCCAACCTTAAAAAATCTGCACCCAAATAAACCTCTTTTCATTGTAACTTTCTCAGGCTATTGCTCTGCTACAGTAACTGTGATGAAGCAGCATACACATTGAGCTAGGTTCTTTATCTTATCAAACTGGTAGTTGTAGTTAGTATTGTGGGCTTGACAAGATCAAGCAAAGATAAGACTTGGGCATACCTGCCAGAGATTATCTATGCTAGATTTAGCTCTGAAAAAGACTATGAAGAACTATATTTGCTAGGTTAATCGAGGTGGGAAGATACGTCTATTATAGCTGGTGCCATTTTCCTACACTGGGATCCCAGACTGTATGAAGAGAGCAGGCTGAGTTTGTATGCTCATTAATTGCTCTCTGTTTCTTGCTATGATGAAATTTGATCAGCTGCCTCAAGCTTCAGCTACAGTGACTTCTTTACCACGAAGGACTATAAACTTGAACTGTGAGTGAAAAATGAACCCTTCATTCCCTATGCTGGCTTATCTATGTTTTATCATAACAGAAAAAAAACCTAAGACACTGTGATGGCAGGTTGTTTTGCTTTATTTTAGAATAGAGACCATAAATAAAACTGAGGATCTGAGAAATTCACAGTAGTGAGAAAAACAACACTGATGACCTCAGGTCTGAGGATTCACATCAAACTTTTCACAGAAAGGTTTATGCTGTTGAGACATTATTTTGATTTCCATCCTTGATGGGAGGCTGTGGTCCTAAGGAGGAATACGGAACAAATGCAGAGCAAACATGTGAGTGTTGTCTCCTCACTCTCTGAAACTGTGATACATGCTCAACGTCCTTTCCATCTTGTTTGTGACAGCAGACTGGACAAGGGATATGGTGTCAGCAGTGTGCTTGACAAACAAGGAGAATAGTGTGAACAGAAACTGCATACATAGTGGAGACAGAATCATAAAAATAACTGGAAAGGCAAATAGAGGAGCAGCTGCAAATTTTATCTTCTGTTTATTATGAAGCTCTAAGTTTCTTATAAAGTCTTCAAATGAAGATGATTACATTAAAGATCAAATCTTTGCACAACGAATTTATTGACACACTGCAGTTCTTTGAGCAAAGTAGAGAACAAAAAGGACGTATGAAACTTAATCACAATCAGCTAATAAAACAGAAAGTTGAGAAATTTAAAAATGTTTTTCATTTTCTTTATTTTTTTCTTCTAACTTCACTTTTGTGTAAAAACACATACAGATAAACATAAATATATATCCACTATATGTCTATTTTTCTGGTTCCTTGCTAAAAGAATCACCTTTATTTGAAAGCCACATCATGTGCCCACTCACTGTGGTGAGACTGCAGCTAGGAAGCTGTGCACATCAATGCAGTCACACCTTCTAACCTCTGGTCACACCCTCAGCCCTCAGCAGGCTTTATGGTTTCACATCTGCAAACTGCTCTTCCTGCTCAAGCTGAGGAGGTTATATGGAATAGCTAAGAGTCCACGGAGAAGTTTAATTTGAAACACTTTGCTGGGGAAACTGTCTTCTTTGGTTAGTTTCCCACCTGATATTACTTCTCTTCAGAGGCTAAAGGTTGACAACACTAAACTTCACACTTCTTAAAACAAAAAAAAAATCAAAAAGAAAAACACCTATTTTGAGATTTTCTGTGCCCATAGTCACCTGATTCTTCTAGCATTTATAATCAGAGTTGTTCTAATACTCTGTTATTGTACCTACCCACACAGTGCTTAGGTATAGTGCTAGTGTGTCTTTCTGGTACAGAAGCACTGAGAGCAAGGAAATTAGAAATACATTTTGTGAATTCAGTAAGAGTAATAAAGGGGCCCCTAACTGGTTTCAAATGGATATCTAGGCTTTTTCATATTGAGGAATGAAATCCACAACTAAACTTTTGCCTCTTCAGTTCCAGTCTACTCACTATATCATAGGACAGAGAAGAGACTCTCCAACTCTGCTACATTCTCTGTGGAGTCTATAGGCTCTTCTTATCCTTCTCACCGCATTCATTCTTTTAAATTCAATTTTTTCCTGACACATGGTCTGATAAGAGTCGAGGATGGCCCAGAAATGCTTTTTAGCTGAGACAGGCCTGGCCTCCTGATTCTCCTCCCTACAATTTGTGAGTTCTTCGGATACAGTATAAGCCACTTGGTTCCAGCCCTCACATCATTCTTTCACTTTGTGTATTTTTTATTTTGTTCAGATGTTTTATACTGGCTAGTTATCCAGTAAGTCTAGGAATTCATCTATTTAAACAATCAAAGGGAACTGTGGTGCAACTTGCACCTTAGCTTTTCAAAGTAACTCTCACACATATTAAGTGAAGACACAGGTTTCTAATAGTTCAATATTCAAATAATATTGTCTACTGTTCATATTCCTGATAAAAATGGTCATAGAGTGGACTGGACAGTTGGCTAAGCAAATCAGAGCACTGACTGCTCTTCCCAAGGACCCCGTTTTGATTCCCTGAACACACACAGGGCCTAAGAACTATCTGTATCCTCAGTTTCAGAATCTCTGACTTCATCTCTAGCATCGAGGAGTAATAAGCTCATTATCTGGTACACAGACATACATGCAGGCAAAACAACCATACATATAAAAAAGTTTTTTTTCAAAAACTGTTCACATATAGACCAGCTTGGCATTGCTTAATACTTGCCTGTCCTCTTCACAGTACAAAGAAGCAGAGAACATCGAGAGTTAAAAGAAAACTGAGTTAGTATGAGATTATAGGAGAGCCTGGTGAACACATCATTTTCTCCAGTCTTTCTTGCTGTTCTCTGTTGTTGCATTGGGTGCACAGGGGTAATACGCTCAAGACTATATATAAGAAGATGTGGATATAAGCATAGTGAAGAAACTTTTTAAAAGATCTACTGGAAAACTAAACATAATTCCTGAAAATACTGAATAATTTACCAAGGTGGAACCATAAAAGGTAAGTTTTAAAAAAGAACATTAATTTTAGTTTTATAAATTAACAGATAACTTCAAAATATAGAAAGACAAATTATCATTAAAAAGTATCAATATGTGTAAGACATAAGTCAGAATACTCGGAGAAATAAAGACCTCACCCAATGGTGAATGAAGACACACCATGAGTTCAAACATTTATTTCCTCTTTTGAGAATTCTTTGCTTAGACCTGTACACTAATTTTAATTGGGTTGTTTTCTTTCTCTTTGAATATTTATTTATTTAATTATTTTACAACCTAAACTCAGTTTCTCCTCCCTCCTTTCCAGTCCCTTTTCCCACTTCTCCTCTACCCCTCCTTCATCCACTCCTCCATTTCTATTGAAAAATGAGTAGGCCTCCCATGGATATCAAGAAAACATGGCATATTAAGTTACTGTAAACTCAGTGTCTCCCCTTTTATTAAGATTGGGCAAATCAACCCAGTATGAGAAGTAGGGTCACAAAAGCCAGTAAAAGAAACAGACTTTTCTCCCACTGTTAGGAATTCCACAAGAAGACCAAACAATACAATATATATGCAGAGGTCTTAGATCAGTTCCATGCATGCTTCCTGATAGTTGGATTAGATTCGGTGAGCTCCTATAAATCCAATTTAGTTGATTCTGTTTTATTGTGTTGTCCTTGATCCCTCTGGCTTCTATAATCCCTCCCTCCTCTATTCATCAGGATTCCAAGGATTAGCAGAAATTTTGACTATAGGTCTCTGCATCTATTTCCACAAGTTTGCTGGATGAAGCCTTTCTGGTAACAAGTGGCATAAGCACCAATTCCAGCACATCCAATAGACAAAATAGACTGTAGGTCGAAGATTATGTGGTTGGGTTGATGCCCAATCCTTCCATTGCAAGTCTAGCCTGATCACAAGAGATCCCAGTTCAGGCTACTTTACGGGTAGGAGACTTAGCGGAGATCATCTTTGTAGATTCCTGGGAGTTTTCATTGCACCAGCTTTCTCCACAACCCTGAAAAGCCTGCAACCTTCCAGTTGGCTCTTTCAATACTTTCGTCCACTCCCACCTGATCCCTTATGGTTCCATCCCCACCTTCCCCCATTCCACCCATAAAATCTCTTCTATTCCACTATCCAGGGAGAGTTGCTCAATGAATGCCCCTGAGTCTTTCTTGTTACTTATCATCTCTGAGTCTGTGGATTGTGTCATACTTATCCTTTACTTTTTAGCCAATATTCACTTTCAAGTGAGTACTAACAATGTTTGTCTGCCATAAGTTCCTGTGTTGAAGTTTTGCTCATCAGGTGCACAGTAGCATTGTGTTCAAATCTACAGGAAATTCTGCTAACTCTCAGTGACTAGATCTTTGAAATCTGCCCAAGGAACAAATTCACACTGCTTCTTAGGGGTGACTCTGTTCTCCAGAGTTTTGTGTTAACCTCATACCTCCCAGACTGTAAGCCTAATACATCTCTTTTCTTCATATTCATTCAGCCTTGGGTATTTGAAAACAACAGTAATTGAAGTTGGTAAATTGCATTGATTGATTTGATTCCCTTTTAACATCTTAAAAACTAAATTTATTTTTAGAATTTCCTAGGTATTTAGAATGCCTTTTGACTACATTCATCCTCACCCCTTTGTCTCCTTCCCATCATCTGTCAACATTTTTTTATTTCTAAATGTCTTTTTTCAATACTGGTATCTTTTGGTTTAGTTTTGTGCTTTACTCATTTATTTGTTTCTTCTCTGGGGTCCCTATATCTGGCCTGCCTCTGGAAAAGTCAAAATCTTCTTCTAACGTTGTACTCCATGGTATGTAGCCCAGGGAAGGGGATGCAGTCTAAGGCTGTTGGGAAGGGTAAAAGAGTTTAGTGGCCAGTGTTTTACCTGGGGTCTTCTTGATACTCTAGCCTTTGGAAAAGCACTAAAGTGGGTATGGGCCCTAATGTGGAGTCCCAGGTAACATATGCATTTGGGTACTGCGGCATTGATTTTAAGGAGTGTTAGTGAATGGAGAGCAGTGTTTTACCTAGTTTATCTGGATCCACCTGACCCCTGATAAAGCCTATGATTCTTCAAAAGTAGTAGGCTGGTATATGGAGCCCAGGGGTGGCAATGCAGTCTGGGGTTGTTGGGCAGGCATAAAGAGATTAAATTGGGAGGTGGCCCGTACATACATGGGATCCCTTGGACCAACCTGGACTTCAGTAAAGCTGATGAGGCTGGGGTTCATAGATTTGCCCTCTGCTCAGGTAAAACTTAAGTCTTCATCTGTAGTTGCAGGCCAAGATATGGGAGTACACACTTATATAGCCACTTTGGAAATCAGTACTGCAGTTACTCAGAAAACCTGGAATCAAACTACAATAAGAGCAAACTATACCACTTTCAAGCATTTATCCAAAGGATGTCCAATCATACTAGAAGGAGACTTTCTCAACTATGTTCATAGCAGCTTTGTTTGTAATAGCAAGAATGTCTAAAACATGTAGATGGCCCTCAATTAAGGAATGGATAAAGAAAATGTGGCAATACAATAAAGTATTGCTCAAATGTTAAAAGCAATGACACCAGAAAATCTGAAGGCAAATGGGTGGAATTAGAAAAAGTCTTCCTGAGTGAAGAAACCCAGACTGGAAAAAGACGAATATGGTATATGTTTATTCATAAGAAGAGATTAATTGTAGAATCAAGGATAACTGACCCTGAGAAACTAGATAACAGAGTCTTCTAAAAGGGACACCCAGATCTCCCTGAGAAGGGGAAATAGAAAAGGTATCATGAATAAAATGCAGACAGGTGTGTATGTGAACATAAAAATTCAGATTGAGGGGCATAAAGATTGCAAGTACTGAAAAAGACTATTGGAAAGAGGGGCCATTACACAGTCAGGCAAAAACCTGATGTGAGAGAAACTCCCAGGAATCTAGAAAGATGACCTCAGCTAAGAATCTTAGGAATAAGGGATAAGTTGCCTGCACTGGCCATCTCATGTGAGTACACCAGGCTTCAAAGGGAGGGAGTGGGGAAAAAACCTAGTCCCATAACCTTTGGCCTATAGCCTGTATCATGTCTTGGCTGTTCTGGGTTAACGGTGGCCTAGAGATTGGGGTTTCTATTGTTGTAATGAAACACGATGACCAAAAAGAAAGTTGAAAGGACAATATTTATTTGATTTACACTTTAGGATTGCTGTTCATTATCAAAGGAAGTCAGGACAAAACTGAAACCTGGCAGGAACCAGAAGGCAGAAGCTGATGCACAGGCCATGGAGAGGTCCTGCTTACTGGTAGTTTTTCATGGCCTTTTCAGCCTGCTTTCCTATAGAACACAGGATCATCAGTCCAGGGATCATACCACCTCTAAAGGACTGAGCCTCTCTATTTGTCACTAATTAAGAGAAGGTTCTATAGGCTTGTCTACAGCCAGATTTTTTGAGGTACATTCTCTCATGAGGTGCTCTCCTCTCAGATGAGTCTAGCTTGTGTCAAAATAACATAAAACTAACCTGCACAATGGGTTGGGAAGATATGTACATGTTTATAAACTCATATTTCCAATGACTTACAGTAGTGATGTTTAATTATACTCCAAGCTCAAATTTGATATTTTTAATGTCAGGGTCAAAAAATGAAGGCATCATAAGTCTATAACCATTTTAGACATAAAGGACATTACAAGTGAAAACACAAATGATAGTGAATGTGAAGAAATATTAATACTGATATAACTGAGAAAACTGACATTTTTTATTATGGAGTATAGAATAGATCATATGACTGGGTCAATACTAAATTTCTTGAGTTTTATCATTTTAGTATGATGTTATAATTGAGATATTTTAGAAAATATTTATGGACAGTTTAGTATTATTATTACCACCATCATTATTATTATGTTTCATGAGACAGAGTCTTTCTGTAGCCCATGATGGCCTGAAGCACACGATGTAGCCCAGACTGCATTCAAACTCAAGTACTCATAAGATTATAAGTTTGTGCCATGACATCCATTTGGACTCAAAGAGTATTACTGTATCTAGGAGATTTCAACTCATCAACAAATGATCAGATGGAGGGTAAAAGAGAGAGAGAGGAAAGAGAAGAGGAGAAGAAAGGAGAGAGAGAGAGAGAGAGAGAGAGAGAGAGAGAGAGAGAGAGAGAGAGAGAGAGAGAGAGAGAGAGAGAGCAAAATTACAAACACTAAGCAACCAACTGAGAAATAGAACCCTGAAACTGCATCCTACTTCTTAATTGTAACATCGGAGCAGTGGAATAGTAAAATGGTTTATCATAGTGATGATGAGTTACTTGTGCTATTTATCTGGGTTCTGCATTTGTTTCTTTGTGACATTCAGGAAACAAAGGAGTGATTCCTTAGGGCTTGAAACAAAGGGCATTCATTCTCCAGATGAAAGTTCTCTGTTTTAGTAGGAAGGAAGGTGAATTGTGATGTGTACTTAGATTTAAGCAGAACATTCATTTCTTTTCCAGCTCATTGCCGTATTTGCTCAGCTAAATGAGTCCTGTGGTTAAAACATTCAGTCATTAAGCAGTCACAAATCATCACAGAATATCAGCAATTAGGATAAAATGTTCCACTTTTTACTTTCCCTTCATACTGTATACTGAACCAGGAAATATATCCATTCTCTTTTCACAGATGCAGGGGTGTTTTGTAGCACAGTCACCTTCCTGTATTCCTCGAAAACTGAGTTGTGCACAGGATCCATTTTCTTTTAATAATTTTAATTTCATCAAATCCCTATAATGCAAAACATATAATGGATAGTTATTAAAATATGAATCTTTTATTGATATATTCAATGATATTAAAACAATGTTTATTGACTAAAATATATAGAATATGGAATTAATTGTATGTATTTTAGTAAAAGTTTATTTGTTTTCTCTAAACTCATTTAAAAATGTATTGTTCCAGTGACATAGCTCAGTGAATGGAAGCCATTGCTACCAAATCTGACAACCTGATTTCAAACCAGAGAAACAACATAGTAGAAAAAGAAAAGTGAATCCTTTAATTGCCTTTCAATACTGATGTGTTGTGACTTTGGCACACTGTTGTATACATTCATAGAATGAAATAAATATATAAGAGCAAGAATGGTCTCTTGATTACAAATCAACTCATTATATATTCCACTCTGTTAATTTTTATCTTCAAGTAAATATAATTTTAGCTCTCACCAAAAGATAATTTCACAGTAAAGCTGATTTCCTATTATTCTTTTTGCAATAAAGACAATATAAAAATAAAAAATAAAGTAAATGTGGAACACAGGACAAGGTCCCATGATTTTGTCAACACTGTGAGTTTTCACAAGGCTGGGCTGATAGTAATCTGTGCAAAAGAAGGTAAAACAGTGAATAAAATTTATACTGTATTGGCTGAGATGTCAAAAGGATAAACATTCAAAAAAAGTTCATCATTTTTTGAGCACTTGATTCAAGTTGTTAAAAATAAAGTATTTAGATTTACCACAGGAACATCAAAAGACATAAATTATGCTCATTGGTATTTGGGGCATAGACAGAAGAGGTAAGATAAAGTAGAAATGAGCACACACATTAGTTAATCATGAGGTATGATTATGGGCACTATCAATTAAGCATGTGTATTGAATGTCGGCAAAGAGGAAAAGACCCAGAAGACAGTAACTATTCATAAGATACACATGGATCGTCTTGAGTTCTAAACTTTACTTCCATAGTAATGCCCACCACAACCTCTACACAAGAAACACAAGTTAAGTTCACAGCTGCTTACTAGGTCCATTAGAAGCAGGTTTCTAAACTACTGCATTTTCACACTGGAGAAAATGCCTGTGGTGGTGAAAGAAAACTTCTAACCTCCCAGCTTTCCAACTGAATCCTCAAATGTGGCCCTAGTACTCATATCACCTTCAATGGAGAGTTCTGAAGTATAGTCATGGTCTACAAAGATGTTTTAAGCTGAATGCAGGTATCCTCCCAGGTACTTATAATTCACACCCAATGTTTCTACTTGCCCATCTCTGACTCTGTAGAGTGCTTTAGCCTATCAATATATTCACTAACTTTGTGGCCAACTATAGTGCGAAACAGCATCAATTCTAGTGCTTGGGAGGTAGATGTAAAAGAATCGGGGCTAGCAAGTATAAAATGATACTTAAAATATAAAAACCAAAACTAATAAAAGCAAAAATATTCTGTGTTCTTTGAATATATTATAACATCTTTTAAGAGTGTCTGTATCCTGGCCATCTCTGTGACAGCCTGCTTGAGAGTGTACTTGAAGGAGAGAGGAACTTAAGTTTCTGTATATTTGTAAATTAGCTGTCCACTTTTGCAGGATCATGTTTAAATTGAAGTAATCCAGACATGTCATGTTCCCAGACAGTGAATAACATATTCCTGAGTGTGAATATCATGCTTCAGATAGTTTTGTGTCTGTTGTCAAGAAATTCAGTAAATACAATAAAGAAAACGACATCATGAGCAAAAGCCAGCAGAAATAGTACATTAAACCCATAGAAATTTAGCCACTAGGATTACCAACTAGAACATTTGAAATCAAAATGGTTGATATCTGGCCAGACAAAAAAGTCCAAGCAGGAAGAGTCAAAACTGTCCACAGTCCCATCACCTGAGAGATGGAGACAAAAATATCAGGAGTCCAAGGCCAACATGGGAAAAAAGAATCTCTTTTTAAAAACAACAAAACCAATATAAAGTAAAATGATACCAAAGATAATTAAAACATAATTAACTCCTCCTTTGCTTCTGGTACTGTTAACTTGTACAATCACTTAGGATATCAACATGGTTCCTTCTCAAGAAATGGATAATCGATCTATGTAAAGAGCTAGTTATGCTTCACTTGGGCTTATACACAAAGGATTATCCTCCCTACCACAAAGGATGCTCCATACTACCAAAAAGGGCATTTTCACTTAAATTTGTAGTGGCTTTATTTATAATAGTTGGGAATTGAAAATAGCATAGACATCCATCACAAAAAGAATGGATAGAGAAAATGTGATAAATTTTCACAATGGAGTATTGTGAAACTGTTAAAAACAAGGACATCAGTAAACTTTCCCCCAAATGGATGGAACTTGAAAAGATAATTCAAAGTGAGATAACCCAGATCCTGAAAGAAACATGGTATGTACTGACTTATAGGTGGATTTTAGCCATAAACGAAAGGATTCTTATGCTTCAATACACAGATTCATGAAGTTAAGTAACAAGGAGGGCTCAAATTCAGGGGCACAACAAATCTCACTGTGAATTGGAAATAGAATAGTCCTCATGGGTAGATTCTTGTAGGTAGGCATAAGAACAGGAGCAATCAGGTTTGGGGAAGATGGCAGATGAGAGTACATGGAAAGACAACTGGAATGAGGGTCATTTGTGGTCTGAGTTAGAAACCTAGTGCAATGGAATCTCCCAGGAATCAGTGAGGGTGATCTCAGTCAGAATTCCTAGTAATGGGGTATACAGAGTCTGAACACGCTATTTCCTATAACTAGGCAAGACATTTAGTGGAGGAGTTGAGATCTCATCCCAATCACATAACCTCTGATCAACAATTTGCACTGCCTATAAGAGATACTGGGGTAAAAATGATGCAGAAGAAATTAGAATAGACAGTCAATGACAGGTTGAGTGTGATATCCATGCCATGAGAGGGATCCTATCACTAAAACTGCCTGAGGCTGGATAGGCCAGAGACCTAGGTGAGAGCATAAAATGACTCTCAGAAATGTCAGTGAAATGACTCCTATTGATATTCTGCTATACTCATATATTGTTGCCTAGTTCAATTGTCACTGGTTAAAGCAATAGATGGAAATGTGAAGAGACACAGAGTGAGACCTTAGGAAAGCCTTGGGGTATCCTGTGGAAGAGGGGAAGAATGATTGTGAGCATCAGAGGCACCATGGATACCATTAGAAAACCAGGAATCAACTAAACTGTGTTCATAGGGACTCACATAGACTGAACCCCAAAGCAGGGAGCCCGCATGGGAGTGACGTAGGTCCTTTGCATATGTCCAACAGTTGTTTGGCTTGGTCTTCTTATGTGTCTTCTAACAGTGAAAGCAGAGCTTTTCTCTGACTATGTTACCTGTCTTTGGGACCTGAATGCTGCGGGACAATGCTCTGTACCCTGTCACATGTATTTTAATAAAACACTTATTGGCCAGCAGCAAGGCAGAAGTATGGTTGGGGTGACCAGGCAGAAAGTAGAGGTGGTGCAATCAGAACAGAAGAATTCAGGGAAGAGGAAAAGAGGCAGTCTGCAGTGGAAGCAAGATAAGAGATAACAACTCACTGGTAAATGTACCAAGATATGTTCCATACATAGACAAGAATAAAGGGTCAAATTAAGATTTAAGAATAAGTTAATATCACAGCTCAAAGGCCCAGAAAATATTTTTAACAAAATTATGGAAGAAAACTTTCCCAACATAAAGAAAGATATTTCTTTGAATATTCAAGAAGCATACAGAACACCAAACAGATTGGATCAAAGAAAAACATCCCCTCGCCATATAATAATCAAAACACAAAATATATAGGTTAAAGAAGAATATTAAGAGCTGCAAAGAAAAGGGGCAAGTAACTTATAAAGGTAAACCGATCAAACTTACACCTGACTTCTCTATGGAAACCATGAAAGCCAGAAGGTCCTGGATAGAGGTTCTGCAAAAACTAAGGGACCATGGATGCAAACCCAAACTACTATACCCAGCCAAGCTATCATTCACTATCAATGGAGAAAATAAGACATTCCAAGATAAGAACAAATTTAAGCAATACGTAGCCACAAATCCAGCCCTACAGAAGATAATAGAAGGAAAATCACAACCTAAGGAATCCAGCATTGCCAACACTGCCTACAATAACTCAGGCATCTAGCGAACCTTCACCAGCACACCTCAAAGAAGGGAGACACACAAATGTTACTACCAAAAACAATAAGAATAACTGGAGTAAACAACCACTGGTCATTAGTATCACTTAATATTAATGGCCTCAATTCACCCATAAAAAGGCACAGGCTAAGGGATTGGATATGAAAACAGGATCCAACATTCTGCTGTTTGCCAGAAACACATCTCAACCACAAAGACAGGCATCTACTCAGAGCAAAGGATTGGGAAAAGGTGTTTCAAGCAAATGGTCCTAAGAAAAAAGCAGGTGTGGCCATACTAATTTCTAACAAAATTGACTTCAAACTAAAGTCAATCAGAAGAGATCAAGATGGACACTTTATACTCATAACAGGAACAATTCATCAGGATGAAGTCTCAATCCTGAATATCTACGCCCCTAATATAAAAGCACCCACCTATGTAAAAGAAATATTACTAGAACTCAAGGCAGACATCAAACCACACACACTAGTAATAGGAGACTTCAATACACCTCTTTCTCCAATGGACAGGTCAATCAGACAGAAACCTAATAGAGAATTATTGGAGGTAATGAAGCAAATGGACTTAACAGACATCTATAGAACATTCCACCCCAAAAGGAAAGAATATAACTTCTTCTCTGCAGCTCATGGAACCTTCTCAAAAATTGACCACATACTCTGAAACAAAGGAAACCTCCACAGATACAAAAAAATATCAGTGTCCACCTGTGTCTTATCAGATCACCACGGACTAAAGCTAGAAGGCAATAACAATGCTACCCCCAGAAAGCCGACAAACTCATAGAAACTGAACAGTCAGCTACAGAATCACACATGGGTCAAGGAAGAAATTAAGAAAGAAATTAAAGTCTTCCTTGAATTTAATGAAAATAAAGAGACAACATACTCAAACCTATGGGACATGTTGAAAGCAGTGCTAAGAGGAAAGTTCATAGCACTAAGTGCCCACTTAAAGAAAACAGAGAAAGCATACATTGAGGACTTAACAGCACACCTGAAAGCTCTAGAAAAAAAAGAAGCAGATGTGCCCAGGAGGAGTAGAAGACTGGAAATAATCAAACTGAGGGCAGAAATCAACAAAATAGAAACACAGAAAACAGTCCAAAGAATCAATGAAACAAAAAGTTGGTTCTTGGAGGAAATCAACAAGATCGACAAACCCCTATCCAAACTAATTAAACAACAGAGAGAGAACACGCAAATAAATAAGATCAGCAATGAAAAGGGGGACATAACCACAGACACAGAGGAAATTCAGAGAATCATTAGATCTTACTACAAAAGCCTGTATGCCACAAAACTGGAAAATGCAAAAGAAATGGACAGTTTTTTAGATAAGTAACATATACCAAAGCTAAACCAAGACCAGGTGAATGATCTAAATAGACCTGTTAGTCGCGAAGAACTAGAAACTGTTATCAAAAATCTCCCTACCAAAAAAAGTTCAGGACCGGATGGTTTCAATGCAGAATTCTACCAGAACTTCCAAGAAGACCTAATACCTATACTCCTTAATGTAGTTCACAATATAGAAACAGAAGAGTCACTGCCAAATTCCTTTCATGAATCCACAGTTATCCTGATACCAAAACCACACAAAGACCCAACCAAGAAAGGGAATTACAGGCCTATCTCACTCATGAATATCCACGCAAAAATTCTCAATAAAATACTGGCAAACCGATTCCAAGAACACATTAGAAAAATTATCCATTATGATCAAGTAGGCTTCATCCCAGAGATGCAGGGCTGGTTCAATATACGCAAATCTATCAATGTAATCCACCATATAAATAAACTGAAAGAAAAAAACCATTTGATCATTTCATTAGATGCTGAAAAAGTATTTGACAAAATTCAACATCCCTTTATGATAAAAGTCTTGGAGAGATTAGGGATACAAGGGACGTACCTAAATATAATAAAAGCTATTTACACCAAGCCGACAGCTAACATTAAATTGAACGGAGAAAAACTCAAAGCCATCCCACTAAAATCAGGAACAAGACAAGGATGTCTACTCTCTCCATACCTCTTCAATATAGTTCTTGAAGTTCTAGCAATAGCAATAAGACAACATAAGGGGATCAAGGGGATTCGTATTGGAAAGGAAGAAGTTAAGCTTTCGTTATTTGCAGATGATATGATATGATATTAGCGACCCCAAAAACTCTACCAAAGAACTCCTACAGCTGATAAACGCCTTTAGTAATGTGACAGGATACAAGATCAACTCCAAAAAGTCAGTGGCCTTCCTATACACTAAGGATAAGGAAGCAGAGAGGGAAATCAGAGAAGCATCACCTTTCACAATAGCCACAAATAGCATAAAATATCTAGGGGTAACTCTGACCAAGGAAGTGAAAGATCTATTTGACAAGAACTTTAAGTCTTTGAAGAAAGAAATTGAAGAGGACACCAGAAAATGGAAGGATCTCCCTTGCTCTTGGATTGGGAGGATCAACATAGTAAAATGGCAATTCTTCCAAAGGCAATTTATAGATTCAATGCAATCCCCATCAAAATCCCATCAAAATTCTTCACAGATCTGGAGAAGACAATAATCAACCTTATATGGAAAAACAAAAAAATCCAGGATAGCCAAAACAATCTTATACAATAAAGGAACGTCTGAAGGAATTACCATCCCTGACTTCAAACTCTATTACAGAGCTACAGTATTGAAAACAGCTTGGTATTGGCATAAAAACAGAGAAGTTGACCAATGCAATCAAATAGAAGACACTGGCTTTAACCCACAAACCTATGAACACCTGATTTTTGATAAAGGAGCTAAAAGTATACAATGGAAAAAAGAGAGCATCTTCAACAAATTGTGCTGGCAAAACTGGATGTCAATCTGTAGAAGAATGAAAATAGATCCATATCTCTCACCGTGCACAAAACTCAAGTCCAAGTGGATTAAAGACCTCAATATCAGTCCAAACATGCTGAACCTGATAGAAGAGAAAGTGGGAAGTACTCTACAACACGTGAGCACAGGAGACCACTTCATACATTTAACCCCAGTAGCACAGACAATAAGGGCCTCATTGAATAAATGGGACCTACTGAGACTGAAAAGCTTCTGTAAAGCAAAGGACACTGCCACTAAGACAGAAAGGCAAACCACTGACTGGGAGAAGTTCTTCACCAACCCCGCAACTGACAAAGGTCTGATCTCCAAAATATGTAAAGAACTCAAGAAACTAGACCGTAAAAGGCTAATCAACCCAATTATAAAATGGGGCACTGAGCTGAACAGAGATCTCTCAACAGAAGAAGTTCAAATGGCCCAAAGGCACCTAAGGTCATGCTCAACTTCCTTAGCAATCAGGTAAATGCAAATCAAGACAACTTTAAGATACCATCTTACAACTGTCAGAATGGCGAAAATAAAAAACACCAATGATAGCCTTTGCTGGAGAGGGTGTGGAGAAACGGGTATACTCATCCATTGCTGGTGGGAATGCAAACTTGTGCAAACACTTTGGAAAGCAGTGTGGAGGTTTCTCAGGAAATTCGGGATCAACCTACCCCTGGACCCAGCAATACCACTCGGGAATATACCCAAGAGAGGCCTTATCATATAGCAAAAGTATATGCTCTACTATGTTCATAGCAGCACTGTTTGTAATAGCCAGAACCTGGAAACAACCTAGATGCCCTTCAATTGAAGAATGGATGAAGAAGGTATGGAATATATACAAATTAGAGTACTACTCAGCAGTGAAAAACAAGGACTTCTTGAAGTTTGCAGGCAAATGGATGGAAATAGAGAACACTATCCTGAGTGAGGTAAGCCAGACCCAATAAGAGGAACATGAGATGTACTCACTCATACTTGGTTTCTAGACATAAACAAAGGACATTGAGCATATAATACGTGATCTTAGAGAAGCTAAATAAGAAAGAGAACCCAAAGAAAAACATATAGGCATCCTCCTGAATATTAACCTTCATCAGGCGATGAAAGGAGACACATTGGGACCTAAGAGGCTGGGTTATGGACTTTTCTTATTGGGGATTGATAACAAGGCAGCATTTTGCAATTTTTTTTCATGAATCATTTAGAACCTTTCTGTTTGAAAAACTTAAAAGATGAAAATCATGTCTTTTATCTCTGCTTCATCCTCACCCGAACAAATTAAAAGTCACGCACCAAAAAAAAAAAAAAATAAAAAAAGGAGACAGAGAACAGAGACAGAGACCCACATTGGAGAACCTTACTGAAATCTCAAGGTCCAAATCAGGAGGAGAGAGAGCATGAGCAAGGAACTCAGGACCGCGAGGGGTGCACCCACACACTGAGACAATGGGAATGTTCTATCGGGAACTCATCAAGGCCAGCTTTACCTGCAAAAACATGCAGCCCTTTTAATTGTCTGCTGGCAATTCCTTGTGCCTCCTCCCTTCTTCTTGCCAATGTCCTCTGTGCCTGGGAATCCTGCCTAGCTATTGGCCTCTCAGTTTTTTTATTGAACCAGTAATTGCCACACATCTTCACAGTGTACAAAAAGAAGGACCCTTTCCTCATACTGGGTTGCCTTATCCAGCTTCAATTGGAAACAAGATGCCTACATGGGAGGAGGACTGCCCTTTTTAGAAGAGAAAGGAGGGGGAGTAGATTAGAGCATGGAAGAGAAAAAGAGGTGGAAGAGGGACTGAAAGGAGACGAGGAGGGAAGACTGTAACTGACTGGGAGAAAATAGTTAATTAATTAAAATTATTTTATTTATTTATTTTTGCTTTTTTTAAGAAAGGTTTCTCTGTGAAACTGCTCTGAGTACTAATTTGTGGACAAGTTTGATCTTAAACTCACAGAGAAATGCTTGTGTCTGCCACCATGTGCTGGCATGCACCACCACCACATGGCAAAAAAATTTAAAAATAAAAAAATAGGCAACACTCAAAAATAAAACAGTATTTTCTTTTTTTTTTCTCTTTGTATAGTCACATTGTAAGAATTGGGTAATAAACACTGTGTTTTTAAAATACATACAAATACATAAATAAACATACATATAGATATATACACATACATACATATGTACATATGTTTTCCAATGTTATTTGTGGACAAACACAGAATTCCAATGAGAGAAATTTCAATATTAGTATTTCTTAAATCATCAATAAGCTAAGGAATTGATATATGTGAAATGAAAATAGAGGGATGAATTCTAAGGATTAAAAGATCAAATGACAATATCACTGGAAGATAAAAAAGATGCGAGGATAAAAGGTGTGTTAACTGAAGCTCAGGATATATAAAAGGACTTACAGATCACAATTAGTTAATAGACTTGTGTTTGGACAACAAAATGCAGGATCGTTTTTGCTTAGGTAGTTTGGGCTTTTTGTTTGTTTTTGTGTGTCTTTGTATGTGTATTTAAACATTTTTGTGTGATTGGGGTTTGTTTTTTTGATTTGATTGTCATTTTTTTTTTGGAGAACAAAGGAAAGAACTTGATTTTAGATGGGCAGGGAGGTGAGAAGGATGTGGGATGTGTTAAGGATTGGGAAAGGTGATCAAAATATAGGCAATTGAAAATGTAATTGAAATGAAAATATCACTGAAAAATGAATAACAAAAAACATAATTATTAAGAGAAAATCAAAGTATAAAGCAGGGGACACACCTAGGGGAATTACTGGTCAGAGAGCCACAGAGGTCACCAAAACAACACAGCATTTTGCCATTGCGCTTGGTTAACCCCCCTAGCAACATGGTAAGATCTGTAAGCTGAAGACAGCACACAATTTGTTTTCAGGACATAGAGAAATCAATTTCAAATCAATCAGGAAACAACTTTACCTGGGCTAGTTTTCAAAGGATGACAAGGTGCTGCTGGAGTAGAAAAGATATTAACGGTCTTACCCAGCACTGAACCCAGCATGCTACAATACTGGCCTGCTAGGCAAGATGTGCCCAGTGGTACCATTATTATGGGATAACTGACTGCTTTCTTATTGGAGTTGAGATTTTTAATACATGAAGGAGAATGTTTGGTATTGTAATTCAAATCAAAAACCCATGACTGTGGAGGTCAGGGGCTCTAAGGTGGAACCTACTACAATTATTTTGTTAAGTGGGCATGTAGCTAACTGCTTTCCACCTTGGTCAGAGAAGCTTCTTTTGCAGTAGGCAGTAATCTGCACAGAGCAAGGGTAGCAGTCAAAGTTCAGAAGAGAAGAAAAATGTGTTGAGCATTACAGGGACATCAATTTCCTCCCCCTCAAAACCACCCCAAGTCTCTGGGAACAACAGGGCAGATGAAGTGAAAAAATATGACAGCCAGTTGATGCTCTGTGCAATCCTGCAATTTGGATATGACAAGGCTTTCCCACTCACAAACTCACAGCTGCTGTGGTTACCTTTGTGAGACTTGAACAAGATCAAACTGGCCAAAATTCCAGCATAGATGGGGAGGGATACTCTATCTTTTAATGAGTTATTTTTGTTAGGTCACAGCTGCTGGAAATGGTAGATACATTTCTTATTAAGGTCTTGGCCAGGTATCCTTGCTCCAGTGAATGGCCATTAAACATGTACCAGGGAAAATCTTTGGGTACAGTAAGAGGAAGCTTGAGAAGGCAAATAGGGGATAGATAAGATAATATTTCATTTTGTATATATATGAGATTTTTAATAAATATTATTTATAAAGAAAATCAATAAACAGTTTTCTGCCATGTCAGAAATGAGCAAGATCAGAGCTTATAGACTAAAGCACCTTGAAATGTAAAGTAGATATGTATACATATAAATATATATGTATATATTTCTTTATTAATAAATTAAAATTATATAAAATTACTACAGAAACAAGTCATGAATGTTTAAGATACTCACACTCATTGTATCTTCCATGAAGATCAAATCACTTCACATTATCTTAAACTTTGGATCTTTTTTGTTGTGCCCTGTGCATCTTACAACACACAATCCTGAGCTGTGTTCAGTATTACATCACTGGCCATCAGCTCCTACACATTTCTATTTCCTGTCGATCACTTGCTCAGATACTGCCTTCTGCTTCTTTTCCCTACTCCCGAGCTTCATAGAAAATGAGAAAAGTCATGTATAATGAGAGTAAAGCCTTTGCACACAATCCTACCAAGTCTGGCACCAGTGTTAGAATTTAAGGGCTCAGGAAACTCACAGTTTAGATGTGCCATTGTCAATCCATCCCCATTCCCTTTTGCTTATTTCATAAAATAATCCAATCCAGAAAGTGTTTGTATTAAACTGGTACTTTAGAAACTTCTGTAAGGAAAATAAAAGTTTATCTTACGATAAAATTTTTCTGTTTGATAAGAAAAGAACAGCTATAACAGGTTCCTGATATCCTTATGTCAGCTCTTTCTGTCCTGTCCTCCAGCCCTTCAGTTCCTCCAACTTCATTTTTAAAGTATTTTCTCATGTTATGTCAGAACCAGACAGCTACGTAAGTTATTTAAAATGAAGCATCAAGTGTCTAGAGATACTATTTTCATGAAAA
This sequence comes from Microtus agrestis, assembly GCA_902806775.1. Lineage (NCBI taxonomy): Eukaryota > Metazoa > Chordata > Mammalia > Rodentia > Cricetidae > Microtus > Microtus agrestis. Next base: position 40,008 of record CADCXT010002528.1, on the reverse strand, counting down.
GACTTACATCTGTGATTCTAAGAGAAAGGCTCAGTGTGTAGCCAAGACTGGCCTTGAACTCACATTCTCCCTGCTTCAATCACTAAATGCACATTGCACATCCAGCTCCTTAAGTAAGTTTGATGCTTCATGAAATTATACAATTTCATATTCTAGAAGACAATGGAGGCATGTGAGAAGCATTCATCTTAAGTGAACCCATCTTCAAACCAAATTCATTATGATGAAAAATACTAAGAAAAGCTGTGAATTATCCTCTATGTTCTAGTGAGAAAGCCATGCTATTTTTCAGATCTAAAAGTGACAGAACTTGAGGAAGTGGGAGGTTGTGGAAGAAATTAATGTGTCTTGCATGTGACATAGCTGGCCGTGATGGCTAATAAAACTAATGAATATATTTTAGAGTATGATTTTAAATTTATCTATGTTTACTGTATCAAATGGAAAATTATATCATTACTTCACATTAAAAATTATTTCATGCTTTAATTATTCAGCGTGTATTACATTGGTGGAGTATTATTTGATGTGGGAGTGTCATATATCAATCTGTTGATTTCATTGGTTAAGCAATAAATAAACTGCTTGGCCGATTGGTTAGAACATAGGTTGGTGGAGTAAACAGAAGAAAATGCTGGGCGGAAGAGGAAGTGAGCTCAGAAAGCATGCAGCTCCGCTCAGAGCCAGATGCCTCAGACAGAGATGCCATGCTCCCCTCGAGATAGCTCTGCTCTCCAAGGCAGAGGTATGAAGCTCAGACCCAGGATGGACGTAGGCTAGAATCTTCCTGGTAAGCTCACCTTATGGTGCTACATAGATGATTAGAAATGGGTTAAGAGGTTGAAGCTAATGGGACAAGCAGTGCTTAAAAGAATACAATGTCTGTGTAATTATTTCGGGTAAAGCTAGCCGTGTGGGCGGCTGGGGTGCTGGGGACGCAACCCCGCCGCTCCTATTACTACAATTATTCCTCATGTTCTAAATGAAAAAGATTTCAAGTGGATCATTCAATCATTTTTCTAGGAAAAATAACTTCTATGTATTTGAAGAGATTTCTTTCTTTGTTTGATTTTTGATTTTTTTGGGGGGGATTTTTGATTCAGGTTTTCACTCTAGCTTTGAATCCTGTTCTGGAGCTAGCTCTTGTAAATCAGGTTGGTTTTGAACTCACAGAGATCTCTCTGCCTCTGCCTCTTGTGACTGGAATCTAAGGAATGAGCCACCACTGCCTGACTTTGAAAAAATTTCTATACTGAAAATGTAAACATCTAATGTCAGTATCTTGGCCACTTGTTTTCCCTTAATACTCATTTCTAAAGATAGATAATATTTTGTGAAACATTAGAATAACATGAGGTAAGTATTATGGACAGATTCAGTGAAAATCAACATGGTTCTAACCAGAAAAATTATTTAATTCCATGGTTCTCATATAATCTACACTTTGCAGGTTGGCCCTTTGGTCAGTTACATTCCCCACTGCCATGCAATTACTCATCTCAGGCAGTCTCACTTCTGGGTTCCAAAGAACAAAGCCAAGACAGTTGCCTTTCTGTGTGTAGCTGGCCCTCTATGGAGACTCATAACTGTTAGTCACAGAACGTGCTGTTATAAAGTAGTAAAATAATAACATAATCAGGGTGAACATGCTTCTCAGAGTGACTCTTTCAGATTCTTGAGAAACAGGGGAGTTTGCAAAGACAGATGTCTCTTTAGTAGAGCCTCTCCATAACAGACCCCGTGTCCTGACAACTAATCTAGAACCAGGAGGGGTATCCTGAGAGACTCTTAATGAAGTATTTCTTCTTATTAAAGGCAACTATATCTAATCCTTGAAGGTCTCTTTTTCAATATACCTGCCTGGGTTTAAAATTTCATTATCCAAGATTTAGAAACAGAGTCTAAGAGAATAAATGGACATGTTAAGAGTCTACAGTACCAGTTCATCATCATCATCTATCTTCAAAAGGGATAAGCTGCAGTCCTGGCATGTCTTTTTACAGTCTTTCCAGGATTTATTGTCCATGATGAAATAATAACATTTTATTCCACAGCAGAACAAGTGTGCTTCAGCACATTTGCCTACAACAGAGAAAGAATTGTGAAAATCTTAATTTCAGGTGTTCTATTATTAGAACAATGTATTTATTACACATTTATAACTGAGTAAAATCTCATAGCTCTCAGAAATTGAGATTCTAGAATGCTGAGTGACCCCTCTACACCTGTGCTCTATGCAGCACCGTTTATAATAGAAAAGTGAATATAATTTAAGTGTTCATTATGGATGAATCAATAGAAAAAAATGTAGCATGTGTACACAAAGGAATATATGCATCCTTGAAAGGGAAGTACATCCAGCGGGGCATGGCTTATGTTCATAAGCCCATCTCTATTTAGGCCGAGGCAGGAAGTTCACCTCCAGTTTGAGGTCAGCCTTGGTTAAACAGTGAATTCCAGGCCAGCCTTGCCTATACAGTATATTCGAAGTGACCTTTGGTTATACAATGAAATCATACCTAACACCTAGCACCTAATATCATCTATAAGTCTATCAGGTAACTCCTGACTGCTGATCACTTAGTGTCAGTGGCCCACATCTATTATGCATGTACAGCTGTGCTCTGGTCTATGTTAGATGCTTTTACCTTCATAGAAATAAGAGACTATAAGGAAGCTTTAATGTCGATTTTATGTTCTCTTGCCTTCAGTAGTACACTCACAGCCCCAAAGTGTCAAATTTGAATACATTAAAACATGTGGTTTCTTAGCTACATTTATTTGTTTACTCTGGTGGTGAGGATACCCCCTCTCTATTAATAAACATTTATTTCCAATCCTTATTTTTTCTGTGCAGAGTTAACATCACTGTGTAGTTCAGGCTCTCTTGGAATTTACTGGACATTAAGACTGACTCAAATTTGCAATTGTCCTTCCTCTGTGTTCTAATCACAAGCATTGGAGAATTGTGCTACCACTTAGAGTTGATAATTATTCTATTCTAATACAATAATGCATAACATTTTTGATGAGTTTGGAATGCCTCAAGGATTATTTTTGAAGCTTTATTTACTTATTTATTTATATTTTAAATTTACCAATTTTAAAGATATTATTAGTCTTTAACTAGTAAAGATTGCCAACTCCTGCTATAAACAAGTGAGATCATATGCAAGGGTTCTTTGTGAACTCTAAAGTCTGAAAAAATACTTCATAATTAATGATAAGCTGTATCAATTATAGTTAACCAGTCATGATGCAAGGGAAGGTCCTTGTAACATTAGATATTTTCATCTTTGTGTCACTGATAGACATACAGCAGTGTGAGCACCATGGTGAAGTTATCATGTGCACTGTACGGAGGACACTCTGGTCCCAAAGAAACCAACTTTCTGATACCAAAGCAGAAGGAAAACAAACATACATACAATTATTTTTATTACTGTGTCCACATAAATGTTCTAAGTCCTTATCAGCCTAGGAATTTGGAAAACAGTCTCTTACTGAGAACGCCCACATTCTGTTAAGAACAAAATGGGGACCTAGATTTGCTCTCAGATGAAAACAACTTGAATTCTCAGCTGTGGTGATTTGAGCTTCCCTTCCTGGGAACAGTAGGAGACAGAGGTCACTGAGTTCTAGAAACTGTAAGATGTTCCTAATTCAAACAGGGATTTCTAGGGTTCTACCCCTACAGGATATAAGGAAACCCAACCAATAACCCACAGATCACCAGGGCTGTAACCTGATAACTGGACTCCAAATCTCTTGGAGAAGAATCAATACAGAACAATGCAATTCATTATTCAAGTTCCCGTCCTTACCTGTGTACTTTCCGTAATCTAAAACAGCCTTAGTTTTCACACAGCATCTGTTCTGTTCCTCCTGATTTTTGCAGCCTTCATACTCTGATGACTTATTTGTCAATATTTTATCTGAGGCGCTGGTATTTTGTACAGTGCTTTGATTGAAGTTGTTTTGATCATATTTTTCTTGACTACACTGAAAAACTAAAATTAAAAAGGATATAACTGAAAATGGTTATTAATGTTAAATATTAAAATTTAAGATTAATAAATGGCCTCATGTTGATAATATATGCCATTACTTCAATTGCTGTTTTGACATTTGAAAAAAATAACATGTCAATTGACTCACTATAGAGAAGGAAACATCAGTGTCTATCAGAAACTTCAGTATAAAGTAAATACTTTATAAAATAAGTCAGAATTAAATTATGGTGGAAGCATATTACCTTCCAATCCCTTCAATTTTTCTCTGCACAAAACTTTCAAATAAATATCTAACTAATGAACTCAGTCAACCTTTAACATACACTAAAATATGAATTAAGAAACATATTGGTATGGCACAATTCTCAAAGCATCAGACGGAATAAATAATATCCTTGTGTGTAGTTATATTTTAGAACAGCCTGGGAGTTATTTTTTCCAGGGATGTGAAGGAATCTAACAGGGTTGGAGTTTTAAAGTCTCTGTACACATCTAATCTTTTCACACAATCATGTCTTCAATATATACTGAGGAATAAAGAAATCCATCATTTCTTTCGTACAGCTGTTTCTCACAGATTGTTTAAGATTCACAATCACCTGAGCCCTGAAGGCAGGCTATCATTAAGTTCTCAGAATGAACATTACCACTAATGAGAAAGTACAAAAGCTCTCAACAGCCCCCAAATTAATTAAACAGGTGTAGAGAAAGGGTGTAGAGAAACAGGTGTAGTGTGCCAGGAATAAAATCAACCTAAGTCCAGAGTTATGTGGCACATCCCCTGATTATAGTCAGCACAATGGACAGTGTGTTGACTGCATAATTAGTGTTCGAAGTTATTGCTTAGGCAGAAAGGCAAAGAAGATACATGCCAGTTACTCACTGAGTGTCACCAACACTGCCAATGTCACCAGAAGAATAAAACAAAGGATTCCAAGAGGTATCACAATGAAGTGCCAAGGTATTGACGATTCTTAAATCAACAAAGCAAAGCAAAAAAGTCATCATTGTGAAGAGCATATTCCAATACTGATAATAATTTTATGTAGCGTGGAAACAAGGGGATATTGGTCTATAAATATTTTACAGAAGTCCATCAGACAAACTGACTGAACACTTGCATTCAAAATTCTAACTTTCTATGTAAACGTAAATATTGCAGAAATCCTACATGTGTAAAGCTTCACTGGATTTTAAACCTTTTTAAAATATTTGATCTTATATTATCAATCTTCTTAACTCAGCTTAGAAATAGCTGGATGGCAGGCATGTGCCCCTCACCAAGTACTACAGGATCAAAAGTGCATCCTTCAGAAAGCATTGGGGACACAGACACAATCCAAGTAGAAGATGATAAACTGGAGCATGCAGTCCACCAAGGGAGCACAACTGAGGATGAGGAGGAAGGGAAGAGGTGTTGATGTTCTTGAGAACTGTAGGGAACCATGGTGGTTCTGGAGCTGACCTGTATACAGGTACATTCTTGAAAAAGACAAAACTTAACTCTCTCATTTTTTTTTCTGTAAGTTCTATTTTCTCTAGATAATACAAAACATCTTCATTTATCTGAGGTAATGGGAATCTGAAAGTCAAGCCTCTGATTATCACCATGTCAAATAAGTTAATGTTTGCAACTGAGAGTTCATTTGTGACATTATATACAGAGTGAAGAGAAAAACAGAATAGATTTTTTTATTAATAAGTTTATTTATCCTTTGACATTTTCAAAAACACATAATGCAGTTTAGTCAGCTTCACCCTTACTACCCTCTCTCTCTCTCTCATCCCCTCTCTTCCTCTGCCCCTTTTTTCCAGGAAGAGACTCCCTCAATTGATGGAGTAAGTTTGTTGTTCCATTATATTAGAGGTTGTAAATATTTGAGACAATTAAAACACCCTCTGTTAGAGTGAAAGTATTGTTTCTAATGCATATTTTGCATTTCCTTGAGATCTAATTTCTCTAGAATATCTGGTGTTCCTTAAGACTTTATTGTTACTTTTAAAAGTTTCAGAATTGTTCTTTATAAGACTTAAAAACTCAGTCTCTTAATTGTTTCTCAAATTTGACAGATTATATTTACTTCTTCCTTCTCCATTCTCATAATTGTTTCCTTCCAGTCTCCCATTGTTCTACTTTGCCCATCTGGCTTGCTTTTGTTACTAGCTAACAACTAGAAATAGGATTATTGCTGAGTGGTGGTGGCACACACTTTTAATCCTAAGACTCAGGACGCAGAGGCAAGAGGTGGATCTCTGAGTCTGAGGCCAGCATGGTCTACACAGTATGTTTTAGGAGAGACAAGGATACACAGAGAAACCTTGCATGAAAAAAAAAAAACTAAATAAATAAATAAACAAATAAAATGAAACAGACTTTCGCCAGACTTGATGGTGTATGCCTTTAATTCAAGCACTTGGGAGACAGAGGCAGACAGTTCAGTTTGAGCTCAAGGCCACCCTAGTCTACAAAGTGAGGTCTAGGACCAGTTAACATTATTAAGCAGGGAGAGAAATCCATCTCAAACAAGCAACAACAATTACAGCAACAAAAGTAAAATTACTGTTTTTAACGTCAGCCTGTAAGATATTATTTTCAAAATTAGAAGTTTGTGTTGAATTAAGAACAGGTATATTAAATGCTTAAAACACTTACCTCTATGGACAGCTTCTCTGGACCTTTGTGTCTCATCAGGCCTTGCTCGGTTCTCCAACTCTGAAGACCTATGGAATCTCACAGTTGTGTAAGTGATCTCCTTGTCGGTCATCTTGGGAATATAGGAAGTGTGGTCTATGTACAGATTTGATCTTGAGAGATTTCCAAAGAACAAGTTAAAATGTTCTCCTTCACGAAAATACCTGGATCTGATGCTGCAGTGCAATAGGAAAGGATGGTGTCTAATTAATTAATTTAATGATCCAAACAACCTAAATCACATGGACTGGTCCTGATTTCCACTAGAGGCTAGAACCTTTTGTGGATTTCTGTCATTTATACATCTAATGGCCACATGATGTTTTATTAGGAAATATAGAAAAATTAAAAATTTACTAACAAGTCATTGTAATATTGACACAGTACATATATAAAAATGTTACACAAAATTGGCACTACCACAAATCACTGAAAAGCCTTTAAACTATCAATTAAAATGACAAAATTCAAGGCTTTCTGAATAAACAAAAATTTTGCTTTTAAATTATTTACATGGTTTGATAAATACATGAATAGAAACATGCTTTTTTAGGCTTTTTAGTCATATGTGACTATCAGAGTTTCCTAAGCACTACCTTTGAGGCAATATTTGAATGTTAATTCTACTTACTGGTGATTAACATTATGGGCTCCAAGTACATAAATATCTCTTGTGTTAAAGCCCAAACATCTGATATGTCCACTTTCTTCACCAAGCACACCCTCACATTCTTCTCCAGGGTCTGGCCTACTAAATGGACGCCACTGGGAAAATCTTACTGAGTGGGGTAGCACAAACCCAGAAAGACAAATGCTCCACGTTCTTTCACATCTAAGGCTCCTGGCTCCACGTATTCATACATGATACAAAACCTGAGTGGTTACAGCAACCAGAAAAGTAGAAAGGGTCATTACATAGGTAGGTATGGAAGCAATAGAGAGGGTAATAGCAGGATACGACCTGAAGCTTTAATCTCAAATTATTCAATGTACATAATCATTTCACACATAATGTTGTAGTATATGATATTGTCAGATGAGCATATATTTAAATAAATTTTATCATTATGCAGTCATTCGTTCATGCTCATAAGGGATGAAGTCTGGAAATAGATACCTATATATTACTAAATAGTAAATATTTATAACTCACCCTGACCATTACCTTTATAACTGAGATGGTAGCCAATAGATAATATGGACAGCAAACTGTTCATCGATTGAAGCTTCTCTAGTTTTAATTCATGAAGTTTCCTGAAATTATTTAAGTTTCCCCTAATTTCTTAAATAAAAGGAATCTTTCTATTATATACATATATTTAAGTTTTATTTATTATTATTATTGTTGGGTAGGTGCCTTTGTCATTGTGCACATGTGTGCAGAGGAGAACTTTACTAAGTGAGACCACTCCTTCCACGTTTTGTGGGTTTCAGAGATCAACGCAGGTGGTCAGTCAGACTTGTGTAGTAAGTATCTTTACACACTGAGCCATCTTACCTGGTTGCTAGTATGACTTTTTTAAGATGGATAATATAAAAATATTTGACCCAGTTATAGAGTAATGAACTCCATAGATCCATTCACTTTACTTACTTAGCACACAGTATGAGACATAGCATACTCAGAAAGAAAACAATCAGTATCCAACTCCAATTTTCACATGCCACCAAAGTTAACAAAATCTAACACATCCCTGCTCTTAAGTTATAGACACCTGAAATTCTCTAGTGTATGTGATTATGTGATAGAAAAACAATAATAACAGTTGTTACCTGTGTCTCTACCAGGAAGCAATTCCTGTGAGTGAGTTGATCCTCCAAGTCAGGGACAAGCTGGCCTTTCCTGGCCTGGATTCTCTCAGAGCTCCAGGAGAAAAGTCAGAATGAAGTCGTCTCTGAGTGATACTCAAGCTCATGAATTTTAGCCCCTCCTCTTGACAAAAACAAAAAGAGGAAATTGTACGATGAAAGCTGATGCTGACGGAGAAGAAAGAACCAAGCTACCATATCGGTTAGTCCAAATGATGTCCGTAATCAATATTTGAAGATTGGAGAAATATACATAACTGTGAGAAAGTAAAACCAGTGTCCCTAGCAAAAACACTAGTAAAAAGAGGTGCACAGTTGCTCCACTCTTAATTTTGTAATAGGTTGATTGAAGTTTTTTTCTAACATTACTATTTGAAAATACATTAAAATTACTTTTTATTTTTGAATTATGTTTATTACACCTAAGTGTGTCCTAGGAATTTCTGTAAGGCACTAATATTTTTGATATAAAACTCTTACTAAAAGTTAGCTTCTTATTCGTAGAGTGTTTACAATGGTCTTTTATGTTATACCATATGGAGTGGTCTCATTGCTGAGGTTTTCATAGATGTGTGATATCAAATCTAGGATATTCTGTATGATTTGCAAATATTCTAAGACTGAGCAAGAGACTCAATCTTTGTTTATTGTTTTGTTTTGAGATTTTTGGTGTATTTTTTGACAGTTGTTATATCATACTTATTATGCATCACAGGCTGGCATAAAGCTCTGAGTCCTTTGGACTTAATCTCTTCAGTGCTGGATATTTAGCTACCTGCCACCATACAAAGTTATACTATGTTTCTAATTTAACTTTTAATAAGCAATAAGCATTTTCATTTTGTAAATATTGACTTACAAAATTTTAAAGACATAAGTATTAATCATTTCTGCACACTATAAATTAAGTAATTAGGTATTTCCTACTGTTGAATACTTAAATTATTTACACTATTTTGTTGGTTGTTAATTTAAAAATCATATGGGCTATACTTTAAAACATACTTAGGAAGATATTTTATGTGTGAAGTCATGGGATCAAAGGAGACAGATATTTAATGAGCTATAGTATAGATTATCTCACACACTGTAAATCATTTGTAGTCCACCAGTTGTATTGAAAATATTCACAATTACTTTGTTTAAATCTGAAATAAGCTGATTTTTTTCTCTATGAGTGTGATGAGAATTCATGCAAAGAAGCTGTGTCAGTAAAGACTGATTTGATCATTACTGATTAAAACTACAGTGGAGAAGTTGGGATTCTGTAGACACGGAGACTAACTACTTTACTACATGATAGTTCTAGCTCCTACACAGCTATTCTTTGGCCACCTACAACAGAACTAACATCCTGTAACTAATAGATAAAGTCTTTGTGAAACCTATTAACTTAGCAGAGCACTAACTTCCACCAAACTGAAAGTGAAGCATGTCTTCTGATGTCATTTAGAAAACTTCCTCCATATTGCTTTAACCAACTTTCTGTTGCCCAATCAATATATCTTAAATTTGTCTTGATTTATAACTTTCTCAGTTCTGCAAAATTAAAGAAACTTCATTAAACTACTTCCACTTTCGAATATGGACCATGGTCACTTAAAGTGACTCCTGAATAAATTTTTTTTTATTACTTTAAAGGGAAAAGCTGGTTTTTGCATCAACAGGACTTCCTTCAAAGCTCTTGGTGAGTTCATACATTCTTCTACTGAATGCTGACTTTAGAATCATCTTTGGGATTAGGGGTACAATTCAAGGAAGGGCTTTGCTTGACACATATAAAGGTCCAGACTAGACCCCAAACAGCACAATGGTGATGGTTGGAATGATGATGATGATGATGATGAAGATGATGATAGAGGAAGGAGGGAAACAAGACTATTTGATTCCTATAATCTATTGCCATTAGCTAACCTTTGTCAGAATATCTCAATAAACTTTATTTCCATTTGATTATAGAATTTCTAACCTGATGGTTTGTTTTTGATGAAACTAATATCAATTGTACATCAGATCAAGTGACAGAAATTAGTGGAACACTGGAGAATGGGGAATCGGCTAGAGAAAAGAAAAGGAACTGATGAAGCAATGGAAAGTCTGACACCCACTTGACTATAGCAGAGGTGAACTTCCTGCTTCTCTCTTGTAATTTGAAAAAGCAACATCAGAGAGAAAGACACCACGCAACAGAGGTCAGGTAGTGAGATGTTTTATTGGGGAAAAGTGAATGCAAAAAGGGTAGAGAGAAAGAAGGGAGACTGCCTCTGGGGACATGAGTGACAGAAGAGAAGACAGAGACAGAGAGACAGAGAGAGAGGGAAGGGGAGGTGAAGGGAAGGGAAGGTAAAGTAAGGTAAGGTAAGGAAAGGGAAGAGAAGGGAAGGGAAGAGAGAAAGAGACTAGAAGTGGGCAAGGCTCACCTTTAAAATGGAGTAAATGGAATGTAGTGAATGTGGACAGGAGTTCCTCTTAATGATTGCAGCTGAGGATGTATCCTGTCAGGTCCCCAAGAGAAGACCAGTACAGATGCCTGACTACTAACATTTCTTGCTTTACTTACTTCTAGCCAGCCTTTAATTCTCAGTCCCTTAGTTTTCATTCATTTCCATCTCCTATGTTTGCTACTATTTCACAAAGCTGCCTGTGTCTTACATGGTCAGTTTTAATCTCTTTACATGGCTCCTTTTGTAGACTTAAAAAAATTAAAATTTATTATTATTATGTCTAGTGAGTGTGTGTGAGTTTGAATGCATTCATGTCATGGCTTGCAAGGGAGGGTAAGAAAACAACTTTGGGAATTAGTCCACTTTGGGTTCCATGGATCAAATTTTGGGAGGTTATCAGGCTTGTTTGTCCAGTGCTTTTACTCATGGAGACATTTCACGGGGCCATTTCACGGTTCTTAAACCATTATCTCGGAGTCATGACTCAAATCTACCATTATTATATACCAGATTTCTCCAAAAACAGTTCACAGACATTAATTCATCTCAACAGTGTAAGACAGGTTCATTGGGTGATTCTAGAGTGCCTCTAGCTAGTCACATATATCTCTATCACCAGTAGATCAGCATTGAGTAGTAGGGCCCAGGGGAGCCCCTTCTTCTTCCATAGGTGACTATGGGGAGCACCTGACTGTGTGGACCTAGTGCTACTGCTCATAGGCACAGCAGCTATGACTAAGCAGGTTCTTTGTCTAACCACCTTCAACAACTCCATATCACCCACACTATTTTTTGTTTGATTCTTTGTTTGTTTTGTCAAGACAGGGTTTCTCTGTAGCTTTGGAGCCTGTCCTGGAACTCACTCTTGTAGACCAGGATGGTCTTGAACTCACAGAGGTCTGCTTGCCTCTGCCTCCCGAGTGGTGGGATTAAAGGCATGTGCTACCACCACCCAGCTTCACCTACACATCTTTTAAGTGACATCTCAGATCTGTTTCTTTCTGAAGAAAAGTGATAGTTCTCACTCTTTTATGTATTCATTAACCTACCCTGTACCCTTGCTCGGAGATGTGGTGGGTCTAGAGTCAGTGCAGCTTACTGCTTCATTTCTGACTAGTCTGAAATAGAACATGCAGATTTTCCTGATAAGTAGTCCTGGTCTCATTTTGTAGTGATTTTATAAAAACAAAACCAGGAGTCCAGGTGACATGATGTGAGACTAAATCATTTGCTAGACATCCTGTGTTTCCTATGGTAACACACTAAGTTTACTAGACATCCTTCCTGTGTCTCCTATGGTAACACACTAAGTTTACTGTTGATGCTAATGAACAGAAGTTACCTACTTAAGCGCAGACTCTGCCCAAAGAACATAAGCAAAGAAATCACCCAGTTCTACCCTCTGAACTCTGTTCAACTAAGCCCTGGATTTCTTGAATATATGTAAATTATTGAACATAAATATCATTAGAAAATAGAGTCAATTCAGATCAAATTGACTGACAATTCCACTGTGATTCTTTGACCAAAGTTCAGCACAAAACAGAAAATAACCAAAATTTATCCCTACAGACTAGTGAAGCAGAGATGTTAGAAACTTGAAGAAAATTTTTGTTTTCTTGAATTTTGCCTCGAAATTCATTGTTTCGTGGAAAAATACCCACACATACATGCTCAAGTATCTATTTACTTCTCTGGATTCTTTGCTGTGAAAGCCTTTATTTGTTAAACCACAACTTCCTGTTCCTTTATGTTGAAACACATAAGTCTAGTCACACATTGAAACCAGTGGGTCCTTCAGACCTCAGTGGCCTCATCATTTCGCAGTACAAATAGATCTTCCTGTCCCAGGCTGAGGTGAAATTTTACTGGTAGTACTGGCTGGTCCTGGTCAACTTCACACCTCTTGGTGCTTCTGTTTTAAAGTGGAACTTTCACAAAATTGAAATATGGTAAACATCACACCTCTTAAGAAAACAGAAAGAGCTCTATTTTGAGATTTCCTGTGACCATAACCACATGTGTCCTGGCATTTACAATGACAAATTTTCTAATACTCTGTGTTATCATGTCTACACACATAGTCTTGTTGAGTTGCAAGCAGTGAGAGGGAGGAAATGTAAAGGATGCTTCAGGAACTCAGTAAGAGTGATAAAAAGAATTTCACATGAATATATGGACTCTGATACTGAGACATAAAGCTTATAGAGGAGAAAACAGTTAAATATCAACACATAATACCTTTTTAGTCCCCGTTCTCTACTGTATCATAGCTCAGAGGAGTGCTTTGAAGACAACCCCACTGCATCTCTGTGGAGTTAGCACGCTCAGCTCATCCACTTCAAAACACTATTTATTTTAAATTTAATTTTCTTTTTTTTAATTTCTGATGAGTGGTCTGATATGGTTCAAGATGGCCTAGAACTGACTATGTAGGTGAGACAGGCCTAGACTCTTAATCCTCCTCCCTCCAACTTTTGAGTTCCAGGATTACAGTGTGAACCACCATCTCCAGTCCTTACATCATCTATTTGTTTTTAATTGTGTATATTTTGATTTTGTATATTTTGATTTTGATGTGATGCTTATCCTAGTTCATTATCCAGTAGCCCTAGGAATCCAGCTATTGAAACAATCAAATGGTTCTGTAGGTCAATTTGCCCACTAGCCTTTTATAACAGCTCTCACACATTTTAAGTAAAGACATCTGAGTCTAATAGTAATATATTCAAATAACCTCTGTTATCATTTATAGTCCTGATAATAATATGGTATAGCTATATTATTAGTGCCTACTCTTCAAGAGACCCCAGTTTTGATACCTAACACCCAAATGGAGTTAACATCTTGGGAACTTTTTGTCTAAACACCTTTATTATGGTTTGTTTTCATTTCAATTTGTCACATATTAGAATCAGCTGATGTTAGAGCCAGCCTTTCCAGGCTTTCATAATGGACTAAGAAACAGGTGCTCTCCAGAAATCTTAATGATGTTTGGTGCTACACTGGGATGACTGAGGTACCTAGCTATGTGAACTGAGAACTATTGATTAATCAGCTTCCTCTGTGATAGATGATCACTCTGAAACTGCTCTAAATGTTGGGACAGCAGCTGCAAGGACTGGGCAATGAAATAGGTCTTCAGCTGTCCCTTTTGATTCATCTGTTGTTACCCTTTTAACAATGAAGACCTACTAAATTCTAATATATGTTGCCTTAGAGTTACTAATTTGAAGAAGAATTGTCCCCATATGTTCAAATCTTTGAAGATTAGTGGGCAGCAGTAACTGAGAGGGATTAGGAGGTATGGTCTTTTTGGAGTATGTGTGGTTTTGTTAGGGGAAGTGGATATCACTGCAGGTGGGCTTTGGAGTTTCATAAGCCCAAGTCAGTCCTGCCAGTCCCAGTGTCTCCTCTTCCTGCTGCCTGCAAGATCCAGATGTAGGACTCTTAGCTACATTTCTAGTACCATGTCTGCTTGTACAATGTCATGCTTCTTGACATGATGAAAATGCACTAAACCCATGAAACTATAAACATGACCCAATTAAATACTTTTTTATATAACAGTTTTATTCCCCTCTTTCTTTTTGGACTGAAAAAAAGAAAGACTATGATATACTCTGTGTTTTTTATTCACCAATGCCTATTATTTGGATACAAATACTAATTCACACAGAACAAACCTGTAGTTGTTGGGTATTAAATTGCACAATGAGAGTTAAGTCAACAAACTTTACACAGCAAAATGAGGAGAAGGACCACACATTTGTGAATAGTAAAAGGAACTAGGGAATATTTCCTGGAAAACAGTCTACCAAGCCAGGACCTACAGCTACACTGAATAATGCCACAGACCACCTGAATACCTAAATTAATTATAACTAAACTATGCGATAAATAAATAGGTAAATGAATAAATAAACTCTACTGATACCAACTAGGTGAAACTTTAGCAGGCCAGGGGTATTGGGTAGATTGGATATGAAAGTCCATAATTGTTACAAGTTGGAATGTTTGTCGTTTCTCATTTAAATCAAGAAAGAAAATAATTGTAATATCATTGTATTTTTAGATACACTAGATAAGATGAAGTAATCAGTAACCATCGCAGAAATGGCAGTGGCTCTCTACGGGCATGCACCTATTTAAAGCAGTTCCATGATTAAAAAATGTTCAATGAAGAGAGCCACTTTACTTTTCTCTTCTCTCTCTCTCTCTCTTTTTTTTTTTTTTTTTTTGGATTTTCGAAAAAGGGTTTCTCCGTAGCTTTTGGTTCCTGTCCTGGTACTAGCTCTTGTAGACCAGGCTGGCCTCGAACTCACAGAGATCCTCCTGCCTCTGCCTCCCTAGTGTTGGGATTAAAGGCCTGCGCCACCACCGCCCGGCTACTTTTCTTTTCTTAACATAGTTCTCAGCCTTCAAAATCTTTCATTCTGAAGTAAGTGCAAAATTATCCATTCAACAAGTAGATTACAACTACCAAAATAGCATAAGGCCTACACTATGGATTCAGAGAGAGACTGAAATAAGCCACCAGCAGCAGAATTAACAAACATAATGAAAGATGAACTCTTCTGGAAAGAGGTTCAAAGGAACTGGGAAATATGAGCAGGACTTGTTTTTATTAAAATGTGTGGTTGACATTTGGGGCAGAATGAGGGGCCAATGACAATGGCACTGGGATTTGTCTCTACTGCATATACTGGCTTTTTGGATATTCTTCTCTTTGGATGTATACTTTGCTCAACCTGGATGTAGTGGAGAGGGCCTTGGACTTCCCACAGAGCAGGGTGTCTTTCCCTTTCTTAAGATTTTAGGGGGACTGGGGAAAGGGTGTGTGGAGGGAGTGGGATGGAAGTGGGAGGAGGGGAGAAAGTGGGAATTTGGAATGGTATTTTTAAAGAAATAAAATAATAATGATGATAATAATGATAATAATAATAATAATAATAATAAAAGGAATTCAACAGTATGTGTAATTCTGTCCTAGTCTGCATTCTGACACTGTGCTAAAACACTGAACCAAATAAACTTAGAAGGTAGTGGTTTATTTCATTTTATATGTTATTACTAAACATTTGGAGGATATAATTCAAAAATTTAGGTGAGCAGAAATCATAGACTAGCTCTCTTACTGGATTGCTCCATGGCTCAGGGTTAGCTATTTTTCTTATATAGCCCACAAACTGCTCTCTAGGGATGGTACCATGCACAACTAGCTAGACCTCTTAGATTGATTAGTAATCAAGAATCTGCCCCCACAGACAAGGCCACAGGCCAGCATGATAGAAGAAATTCTTCTAGGTGTGTGAAGAGGACAAACAAGATTAACCATCACAAGTCCAATCATTTACAAATTGGGATATCACTGTTGAACCACAACCTTTCCTTTCTTTCCTCTAAGAGTTCAGGTTAGTATAATAGAAAAAACTTTACAACCTTTAAAAATTAAACAGTCTTTAAAAATATTTCCAATGATTTAAAAGTCCAAGTGCTATTTTTTTAAAATTATTCCAAGTTCTCAATTGTGGCTGCTATTAATAAAAATGTGTTACACACCTTCTTACAAAGAAATGAAGATGCATGACATAGGAAAAATAAGATCTAAGCAAAATCAAACTTCAATTATGCCAATCCATGTTCTAGAGCTCAACGTCTGGTTTCTGAAATTCACTCATGATCTGGGCTTCAGAGCATCTGGGCAGTAACACTTCGTGACTTTTTCTGCATAGCAACTATTTGTTATCATCTAAAAAGAAGTCCCACAAAAGACCACCATCCATGTATGCAATCAACAAGAGCATTTATAACCAGTATGCTGGAGATGTGCATTCTACATAAAGGCAAAATGGTGATGACCCTAAGAGGAACATGTGGGCTTCTTTTAAGCACAGTTGAAGGGGAGTTCCCTAGGCAGTTAGGTCATTTTAGATATGATTGGCTTAAGCAAGTGGCAATCATACTAGTACATTCTAATTGGTTAGAGTAAGTCAGGGACTGATTAAGGCTACAGTTTTTCCATTTGGGGGTATGCCTGTGTGAGTCCCAAGCTTTGTCTTTGTTTGGTTATTATCTTAAGCTGTTATAGCACAGGCCTGGTATTTCATGTACCAGTCCTCCTCATTCTTTTAGTTGGGGGTGTTGGAGATTGATTGTCCTTTGTTTGTCCTTTGTTGTTCTTCCTCAGAAACTGCCTGCTCAGTTCCAAGAAGCAAGGACCAAGGCCTAGATCTTAACTGAATTATTAGGGAAGGCAGTCATGATATTTTCTTGGGCTTCTCTGTATCAAGCCATCCAGTGCCACACAGTGAGACCCTGCCTCCAATAGCCAAATAAGCAAACAAATGGGAAAATTAAATTTGAGCTGCATGAGCCATTTAGAAAAATACATGTACCATAAGTAATTCATAGATAGCTTACTCAAGAGTCTTCTACAAAGCCTGTTGTTTACTTATTACTGGAGTGGAGGCCTTTATGAGGTTTCTTTAAAGCTTCTGGATGCTATGAGCATCTTTAAGCCTCCAAGCATCTCTGTACAAAGGAAAGCTAATGCATAAGACTCATGAGAGTCTTCTGTAGGTGATCACAGCTTCTCTATTTCTTCAAGTGATGGCAGTGATCATGCCCAAACCAGAGGAAACACCTACACATCTGGGTTACAAGGTGAAATTTGGTTGCACATCTGTAATCTCAACACTGAGTAAGTCAGGGAAGGATGACCAACAATTCATCCTCTTCTGTAGAATAAGTTTGAAACTAGGCTGATATCTGAAATCCTGACCCCACAAAATAAAAAAAAATAAACAAACAAACCAAAATCTGAGCTCCATACAATTATTGTCTTTCTTATTTTAAATGAGAAATGACAAACATTCCAATTTGTAACAATTATGGACATCCATATCCAAGAAACTTGCACAGTTATAAAATCAATAGAAATTTAACAATTTTAACAAAAGTCACAAATATATTAAAAGACAAATTTCCCCAAATTAATAAGTATAAATTCCTAAATTGTGTTGTCTATTAAGTAAATGTTGCTCCTAATGTAGTAAATTTCTTGCCCCAAAGATATCTTCATGCCCAGATTTTTTCTTGGTGATTGAATATTTAAGAAAATAAAATAAGAATCTTCCCAAAAATTTCAAAGATATAAGAATGGCTTCT
Organism: Microtus agrestis; assembly: GCA_902806775.1. Taxonomy (NCBI): domain Eukaryota; kingdom Metazoa; phylum Chordata; class Mammalia; order Rodentia; family Cricetidae; genus Microtus; species Microtus agrestis. The sequence goes on along the minus strand of CADCXT010002528.1, from coordinate 21,880 downwards.
AAAAACTCCAAATAAACATAAAGGCTAGTGTTTTCTCCATATTATAAAGAGAAAAGGGCTCTGGGCAATGAGTCTCAACTTTAATCTCAGTACTCAAAAGGCAGAGACAGGAAGACTTCTGTGAATTCAAAGCCAGCCAAGGCTATAGAGTAAAATCCTATCTTAAACAAGCAAGCAAGCAAACAAACAAATACATTTAAAGATAACTATATGGCTCACATCCATAATTGTAACACTTAAGACAGGACTACTGCCAAGATGTGAGGGCCAACTTGTGCTACATAGTGAGTTTCAGGTCAGTGTGAGACACTTGTTCAAATAATAAAACTAATGAAATGCGGGAAGAAAGAAAAGGAGAGAAAGCTACAGGCCAATCTGTATTACCCAAAGAGATAGAAAATGGGAAGGAATGTCATGACAGATTTATAGGGATTGCATGGCTAAGGTTTTCATGAAGTTACAACACCTTTGGTTACTTGCTTAGTGTCTGTTCAAGGCTGAGCCCTTGAATAGTTATAAAGACCAATCCTCCAAAGGAACTTGGGGCTTTCAATGACTTTTGGAGAACAGAAGTTCATTGTCTTCAATGATGTGGATACCATTGAGTTACTCTGACTACAGTGCATAGTTCCACATTCATGAACCTGTGAACATCACAGGTTAAATTCTGTATGTCAAAAAACAAATATAGAACCTTAAAAAAATATGAAAGTAGGATGAGGGATTCACAGGCATAAAGTTGATGGTAATTTGCAGGCACTGAAAGTCATGGGGACTAAGTGTGACTAGAATGTGTTAAATTCAAGTATGAAATTGTCAAAAACTAAATTAAGTTTTGTATATACACACATATTCCATGCATGCAAAGCTATATACCATGGATAATAAATATAAAAAGAACAATTGTGTTGTCTTCACATGTAGAAGTTCATTTAACACTCAAACAGCAGTGAATGCAATTGTCTATGGGTATAAACATGAATATTGAAAAGGTAGGTGGATATTATTTCAATTGATCTAACCAACAGTATTTAGTTCCCTCCCACCTTGAGAATATGACCTGTGTATCCATGGGTTTGGACCAAATTCATAGTACCAGATACAAAACCTCTTTTTAGGGGACCTCAAATGCAATCAGAGAATAATTGATTGCCTTCATAATGATCATAGCATTATAGCACCAGTGTGCACATCTTGCCTGGCAAGCTGGTGTTTTAGCACTCAGGATCCTCAGCTTCATAAGAATGTTGGTAGATTTTTACCCTTCATAGCTTTCAAGTCACCTTCTGTTTCTGTGTACACTAGCCAGAAGAGAGAAAGCTTCCAGATGTTTTCCAACTTGATTTCTGTATGTGCTGTAACTGAAGTATTCAACAATAGTGTCTTTTTTTTTAAAAAAAAATACTATTTTATAATCCAGACACAGATTTCCCTCTGTCCTCTCCTCCCAGTCTCTCTTCTCCACCTTATCTCTTCCCTAAATCCACTTTTTCCTTTCTGTTTAGGAAAGGGCAAATCTTCCATGAATATCAACAAAACATGGCACATCAAGTTGCAGTAAGACTAAGCAAGGTGGCCCAGTAGGAAAAATAGGGTCCCAAAAGCCAGCAGAAGAGTCAGAGACAGCCCCTGTTTCCACTGTTAGGTGTCACACAAATGGATCAAGGTACACAACTGTAAATTGTCTGTATAGTACCTATGTCAGTTCAGTCCCAGGAAGTCTTTATGGTTCTCTGTGAATGCCTATGAGCCCAGGTTAGTTGATTCTTTGGGTTTATTGTGGTGTTCTTGAACCCTCTGACATCTACAATCCTTTCTCCCCCTTTTCTATAAGATTCCCTGAGCTCTGCCTAATGTTTGGCTGTGAGTTTCTGTGTCTTTTTTTATCAGTTGCTTGATGTTCCTTTCATATGACAACTGAGTTAGGCACCAATCTATGACTACAGCAGAATATTGGTAGACATCATTACATTGACATTTGCTTCCCTCCAATCATATTTGATTCTATGCTAGGTCTCTAGGTCATCCAGACTGTGGGTCCTGGTGCTCTACACAGCATCAGCCATGTGCTTACTCTCCTGGAATAGGTGTTAGACTAGACCAATCATTGACTGGCCACTCCCTCAATCTCTAGGTTAAATTTACCTCAGCACAGCCCAGAGGCAAGTCAGAATGTATGCCAAAGGTTATGTGACTAGATTGGTTTCCCACTCCCTCCATTTGAAGACTTGCTTGGTCAATGCAGACTATAAGTCCCCTACTTATTGGAATCTTAGCTGGGATCATTCTGGTAGATTTCTGGGAGTTTCTCTTATACAAGGTTTATGCCTAGAATGATCTAGTAACTGAGAGATTACAGAACTTCCTGTAGATTTGACCACTTCAGTACTGTGCATATGATGATCAGAACTTCAACACAGGAACTTATGGCAGACAAACATGGTAGGTTCTCACTTGAAAGTCTATATTAGCTGTAAAGTAAAGGAAAACTATATACAATCTACAAACTCATAGGTGAAGAGTAACAAGGAAGGCTGAAGGGGCTTGCCCAGATCTCTCTGGCAAGGAGAAATAGAAGATTTTATAGATGAACTGGGGACATAAGCGATCAGGCGAGAGTGGAAGCATTGAAAGAGACAACTGGAAGGGGGCAGTCATTTCAAGGTTGTGTAGAAAGCTGCATAAGTAAAGCTTCCAAGAATCTACAAGAATGACCCCAGCCAAGAATCCTAGCGGTAGGGTAGCCTGAACTGGGATCTCCTGTGATCTGGTAAGACTTCCGATGGAAAAATTGGGCATCAATCCAGTCACATAACATTTAACCTACCATCTATCCTGTCTATTAGATGTGTTGGAATTGGTGCTTATGCCAATTGTTACCAGAGAGCTTTTTCCAGCAACTTGTGGAAATAGATGCAGATACCAGAGCCAAACTTATACTAAGCCTGGGAAATCCTTCTGAATTGAGCGGGGAGGGATTATAGGAGCCAAAGGGATCAAGGACATCACGAGAGAACTTACAGAATCAACTAACATGGACTTACAGGAACTCACAGAATCTGATCCAACTACCAGGAGGCATGCATGGAACTGTGTAGAAGGAGCTGCGGGCTGCTTCCCGCTGCCTGGCTCCTGCATGGCTAGCTTTATCCAAAATAATTACATGGAAACTGTATTCATTTAAACACTGCCTGGTCCATTAGTTTCAGCCTCTTATTGACTAATTCTCACATCTTGCTTTAACCCATATTTAGTAATCTATATAACACCACGAGGTGGTGGCTTACTGGGAAGATTCTAACCTGTGTCCATCTTGGAGAGGAGAGCTATGACATCTGTCTCACTGCTTTCTTCCTCCCAGCATTCTTTTCTGTCTTCTCCACCCACCTATGTACTGATCTATCAGGCCAAGCAGTTTCTTTATTAATTAACCAATGAAAGCAACACATAGAAAGAAGACCCACCTACATAAGAACTGACCTAAAACCTCTACATATATGTTGTGTTACTTGGTCTTCTTGTGGAACTCATAACAGTGAGAGCAGGGTCTGCCTCTTTTGCTGGCTTTTGGGACCCTACTCCAATTACTGGGTTGCCTTGCTTTAATAAAAGGGGAGACATTCAGTTTTACTGTAACTTGATATGTCATGTTTTTTTGATATCTATGGGAGGCTTTTTTTTTCAATAGAAATCGAGGGGTGGATGGGGGAGGAACAAAGGAGAAGTAGTGGAAAAGACTGAGTGGAGAGTAGTGAGGGGAAACTAAGTTCGGGTTTTAAAATAAATAAATATTTAAAAAGAAAAAAAACAATTAAAAGTGGGGTACAGGTCTAAGCAAAGAATTCTTAAAAAGGAAACAAATGTTTGAACTCATGATTGTATCTTCATTCACTATTGGGTGATGTCTTTTTTCTCCCAGTGTTCTGACATATGTTTTATGTATAATGATAAATTTTAATGATACTTTATTTTTTATTTTTTTGAAGTTATATGTTAATTTATAAAACTAAAATTAATGTTCTTCGTTTCAACCTACATCCTATGAATTCACCTTGTTAAATTACTCATTAATTTCATGATTTTTGTTTTATTTTTCAGTAGATCCCTTAGGAAGCTTCTTCACTATGCTCATATCCACATCTTCTCATATATAGTCTTGAGCATATTACCACTGTGCACCCAATGCCACAATGGAGAACAGCAAGAAAGACAAGAGAAAATGGTGTGTTTACCAGGCTGCCCTATAATTGCTTACTAACTCAGTTGTTTTTTTTAACTCTCCAGATTCTGTGTCTTTGTGTAAAGTGAAGAGGACAGGGAATGACAATCTGGTCTCTATGCAAACAGTTTTAATGTTTTTTTATATGCATGGATGTTTTGCCTGCAGGGATATCTGTGTACTAGATAACGAGTGTAGTACTCCTAGAGGACAGAGAGAGAAGCAGAAACCCTGGAACTTGGCATACACATCGTTCTTAGACCCTGTGTGGATTTAGGGAATCAAAATTGAATCCTTGGGAAGAGCAGTCAGTGCTCTTATCTGCTTAGCCAACTCTCCAGTCCACTATGTGAACATTTTTATCATGAATATGAACAATAGCTAATATTATTTGCATATCCAACTATTAGAAACCTATGTCTTCAGTTAAAATGTGTGAGAGTTGCTTTGAAGAGCTAAGGTACAGGTTAAACCACAGATACCTTTTATTATTTAAATAGCTGATTTCCTAGGCTTACTGGGTAATGAGCTGGGATAAAATATCTCATCAAGATAAAAAAATATAAAAAGTGATAGAATAATGTGAGGACTGGAACCAGTGACTTACACTATAACCCCAGAACTCGCATATCGAATAGAGGATAATCAAGAGTCTTGTCTCAGTTACATAGTCATGTCTGAGCCATTCTGAACTATATTAGACCATGTGGCAGGAAAGAAATTAAATGTAAAAGAAAGAATGCTTTGAGAAGGATGACGTGAGCCTGCAGACTCCACAGAGTGTGCTGTGGAGTTGGAGAACTACTTAAAGTCTCTTCTCTAAACTAAGATATAGTGAGAGGACAGAGACTGAAGAGACAAAAAGCTCAGTTATAGATTTAATTCTGCAATATGGAAGAGCCAAGATATCCATCTTATACCTTTCTGGGGGCACTGTTATTACTCTTAGTCAGTTCCCAAAACATATTTCTCATTTCCTTGTTCTCAGTGCTTCTTGCTCAGCAAGATGCATTATGTACTATACCCAAACACTGTGTGAGTAGATATGATAATGCAGAGTATTAGAGCTGCTCTGGGTGTAAATGCCAAGACACATTAGGAGGTTATGAGCATGGAAAATCTCAAATTTTTTCATTTTGATTTTTTTTTCTGTTTAAGAACTGTGAAGCTTAGTGTTGTCAAAGTTTGACCTCTGAAGAGAAGTACCATGATGTGGGAAACTGATCAAGAATGACAGTTTCTCCAATGAAGTGGTTCAAACCAAGCTTCTCAGTGGGCTATTATTAGTTATTCCAGATAGCCTCTTAAGTTTGGACAGAAAGAGTGCATTTGCAGTTAAAAAATGATAAAGCCATTGCTGAGGACTGAGGGTGTGACCAGAGGTTAGAAGGTGTGACGGCACTGATGCACACAGTTTCCTGGTAGCTGTCTCACCACAAGTTAGTGGGCACATGATGTGGCTTCACAAATAAAAGTGGTTCTTGCAGCAATGTGCCAGGAAAATCAATATATGCTAGAGTATGTATGTTTATGTTTATCTGTATGTGTTTTTGCACACCAGTGAAGTTAAAAGAAAAAAAATCAAAGAAAATGAAAAGCATTTTTTAAATTTCTCACCTTTCTGTTTTGTTAGCTGGTTGTGATTCACTTCCATACATTTCTTCTTTTCTTTCTTTCTTTCTTTCTTTCTTTCTTTCTTTCTTTCTTTCTTTCTTTCTTTCTTTCTTTCTTTTTTGCTGCACTTTTCTCAAAGAAGTGCAGTGTGAGCATCAAACAATTAGGTATGAAGAGACTCAATCTTCAACATAATCATCTTCATTTGAAGACTTTCTTTTTAGAAAATCAGCTTTATTATAAACAGAAGATAAAATGTGCAGGTACTGCTTTTTTGGAATTCCAGTTATTGGTCTCTACCATGTATTTAGTTTCTGTTCACATTATTGTCCTTGTTTGTCAAGCACACTGTTTATACCGTATCTGTTGTCCATTCTACTGTCACAGACAGGACTGAAAGGACGTTGAGCTTGTATCAGAGTCTTGGAGAGAAAGGAGACAAACAACACTCACATGTGTGCTCTGCATTTGCTCTGTGTTCCTCCTGAGGACCACAGTCTTCCATCAGGGCTGGAAATAAGAAAAATGTCTCAATAGTGTTAACCTTTCTGTAAACAGTTTGTTGTGAATCCCCAGACCTGAGGTCTTCAGTGGTGGTTTATAGAACAACAGTTTCTCACTGATGTGAATTTTTCTGATTTTCAGTTTCACTTATAGTTTCTATTCTTAAACAAAACAAAACAGCTTCCCTCCCAGAATCTTAGGTTCTTTTTCTGTTATGATAAATTATAGACAAGACAGCATAGGGAATGAAAAATTTATTTTCACTCACAGTTCATGTTTATAGTCCTTTATGGTAAAGAAGTCACTGTAGCTGGAGTTGGAGGTAAATGATCACATTTCATCATAGCAAGAAACAGAGAGCAATTAATGAGCATTTGTACTCAGTTTGTTCCCTTCATTTATACAGTCTGGGATCCCAGTGTAGGAAAATGGCATCAGCTGCAATGAATGTTCCCACTTCCATTTACCTAGCAAATATAATCATTCACAGTCTTGTTCAGAGCTAAATCTAGCATAGACAATCTCCGACAGGTGTGCTCAAGTCTTATCTCTGCTTGATCTTGTCAAGTCCACAATACTAAATAGTACTCCCAGTTTGATATGATAGAATAGATAATCTATCTCATGGTGTATGCTGGTTCAATACAGTTGTAGTAACAGAGCAATAGGCTGAGTAAATTGCAATGAAAAGAGGCTTGCTTAGGGGCAGATTTCTTAAGGTTGGAAATCTCATGGTCAGGTACCATCATTTGGGGTGAGACCCAACATTTGCCAACCCACAACACAAAGTGAAAGGTTGCAGATAAGCATGCGTAGAATGAATGGGATGGATGGGCTTGCTTTATGACACCTACTGTCTGAGAGGAGGGGTGTTTTACAGATAAGGTCTCACTTAAGAGCTCTAGGTGGTATGAAACTCAATATGTAGTAGATCAAGCTTTCCTTGCAATTCTGAGTATTCTCCTGACTCTGATTCTTGGGATTACAGCAGTGTGTTGCCATTCCTTGTCATATATAAGTTTTTGTTTATATAGCCATAGTGAAGCTATCCTATGTATTATACACATATCACACACACATACACACACACACACAGTGTAAACTGCTCAAGTAATGTATATCTGTAACACAGAACCGAGGAGAATGATGCAGGAGAATATTGAGTTCAAATCCAGCCTCAGCTTCATAGTGAGTTTTAGGCCACTATTAGTTATACAACATGACCCTGTCTGAAACAAAACCAAAAAACCAAACCAACAACCAAACAAACAAATAAGCAAGCCCTCTGAAGATGAGCATGTAGTTCATTGTCCATCTCCATGGACCTTGGGTTTGATAGCCCAGCCTCACTGAAAATACAGCAATGAAGCTGCCTAATGTGTAAGGACATGAATTTTCATTGTAAACATGTGTGGATTAAAGGGTAGATCAGTAAACATCAAGAAAATCACAATGGAAATGTGAGTGTCTTATGGCATTCCTAATATATATTAACTCCCAATAGACACAATTGAAAACAAAATGTAGTATTTTCTCTGAAATATGAATAAATATTAATCTAAAGCAAAATTCCTGAAAAGTATTGAAATTTGGAACTGAAGAACTTAGTCATCCCATTCATTCTATACACCCTCATATTCATATAAAGCTGTCTCAGTCATCTCTTCTAAACAATGGCTTCTTTTAAGTATATTACATTTTAGCTGAAAATATTGAAAGTGTTTTCTCAGAACATATTTTCCTTTATCCTTTCAGTCACCAAATACTGAGTATAAACACGATTCTGAGGCATATGAACTGGGGATCATTTCATATGCAGGAATGCAGTGCTCATATTTTCTATATTTCAGTATCAGCTCTTAACATACAATTTCCTCTTTCTGCTTTGGTCAAGAGGAGGGGCAGAAGTTTAAGAGCAGAAGTATCATGTAGAAGGACTCTCTTCTGTGCTTCCTTTGGAGTCTCTGGGAGGATATAACTTGTTCCTTATCCTCAGTTCCCACCACCTGCATCGCCACCTGGTTGGAGTACAGGTAACTGCCACTTTCATTACTTCAGATTTCTCTATCACAGGATCATACTTATTCTAGAGAAATGTCATTCAGCTACAAATGACCTGCATGATGGTGACAGAGATAAGTAAAACAATTGATCATGTTAGAACGCATTGTCTGCCTAAGAACATTGGAGATAAGCTTCAAGAAAGGAATTTTCATTTATTATGCTATGATTTTCTTGTGAGTGATGTAAAGGGAATGATCGTGATTAGTAGAATTACTTTGTGACTATTTCAAGGGCTTTACATAGCCTTTTCTGCACTTTGTCGAATTTTATAATAGGAATCCATTTTATTTTTAGAGAATTAGGAAAACTGTAAATGAGTTTAGAAAATTTCATCAATAAAAATATGTTAGATATACTAGAAATGAATAGAGTTCATCAACAATTTTTAATATTCCCTTTTTATTCATTGCCCCTTCAAATAATGTTTAATGGAAGAGGCAAGGTAAATCATAAGTACTTATGAATTAATAACTTGTATATTCATTGCTATCGTAAGAATGAATATTTTATGAGCATTTATGATGCCTACTAACAAATTTTCATTCATTATTTCTATTTTTTGAGAACAGAATCTCTTTCTGTAGTCTTATCTCTCTGGAAATTTCATATCCAGATGTTCTGGCCATAGAGATCCTCCTGCTTCAGATTACCAAGTGTTTGGACAAAAGTCAGCTACCACTGTAGAAAAATTTTAGTTTTATACAGGATCCTCAAGTGACGTTATACATTTTACTTTGCTTTGTAGAATGTTCACATCCATGGAATCCTTTGTAATTATGAATACAGGTGTTTTGGCTTTTACTCAGGAGACTTTTATTATCATATATGGGATCTGATTTTAATTTTTCTGTATTATTCCTTTCATATAATCCTTTGGACATTGTTTCTGGCATACACTTTATAAAAATTGTCAAAAGGAGACTAGATAATTTTATATCCATGTGAATATCATATCATTTACAAAAGCTTTAAAAACAAAGAGATTTGTTTTAGGCAAGTTTTCGGATTTTGTTGTGTTGATAATCATTTTAAAACATGTCAGTTACTTTGGTGGCACCAGTTTTGTCAAACATTCTTATGGCCATGTTACCACTCAAGTCTTTATTTGGAAATTCAAGGCGTTTTACCATACCTCCAAACAATCATTGATGTGACCACTAGTTAAAAAGTTTTATCATATATTGTGGAAGCCAGTCACCTTCCACACTCTTTACAGAATTCAGATCCTTAAAAGAGTTAGTAATCTTCCACCCTACCCCAACATCAAATTCTAAAATGTTCTAAACTTGGACATTCTAATTTTTTTCTTTACCTACACATCATTTCAAGACAAAGTTTTAATTTAAACCTTCATTACTTCTATCTAAGATGAGGAATCAGCAGGTGACATCTTCAGCCTCAAGAGATTTTGAGTTTTCTTCAGAATTACAGTGTACAGCCAGTCCTCATGAGACGCAAGGGCCCAGAGAGGTTGGCCACAAAGGTGAGTGCTCTCCTCTTAAGCATTGTACACACCAAACATTTAAAACTATCTCAGCCTTTCTACTTATTGCCAACTGATAATAGATCACTGCAGGAAGAAGTGAGGACTTACAAGCTTTTGAAAGAAATAACCTTTGAGACTGGAAAAATTTATTTTGTATTTGTTAGTTTTTTATTGTTTACTTTTTGAGTCAGGGTGTCACGTAACCAGAACCAAGCTTAATTGTGCTATGTGGAAAACGGTGGCCCAGAATCCTTTATTCTCCTAGCACAGCCTCTCAAGTTATGGGATTACAGTTGTGAGCCACCTAGCCTGCTTTGAATACATTTTTACAAATTTGAGAAACCAACAAGTTTTAGTTAATTTTATCACAATATGATTTAAAATGTGAGGCCTTTAGAAAGAGAAACTACCTTCTGAAGAAACACTGAATTTTCTAACGAAATACAATCTTAAAGTAATGAAAAGTATAGTCAGACAGTTGTGGCACAGCACTTGGGAGGCAGAGGCAAGCAGATCTTTGTGAATTCAATGCCAGCCTGGTCTACAAGTGCTAGTTCTGGGACAGGTTTCATAGCTACAGAGAAACCCTGCCTCAAAAAAAAAAATGTTGGAAGCAAACCTCTTACTAAACGAGATATTCCAAGTGTTTCATCAAACTTCAGTGTAATTTATCATCAACAGGCAGATCAAAAGAGAGGTCTAAATTCTTTACATTCTTTCTCTTGTCCTTCAAATATTGTCCCATTTAAACACTAATCTGAACACTTTTGCTACATTAGTGTGATGATAATGAGTTGCAGGACCCTAGAACCCAAGACCTCAAATCACAAGGATAAATACATTATTTTTCAGAGAAAAACAGAATTGATAGACAGGAAAAGAGCTGACTTCTAGGAATTCTTTTATAATGGACCCTTATAGAGTTCAGAGTTTTCATACTGGCTACCAGTTTCTTGGGGTTGATCTTTCTTTCCTCTTCATGCTTGATGTGGGAGTGATTTCTTATCAATAAAGAAACTGCCTTGGCTCTCATAGGACAGAAAATTAGGTAGGCGGAGTAAACAGAACAGGATTCTGGGAGAGAGAGGCTGAGTCGAGGAGTCGCCATGATGTTCCCATGCCAGGCAGATGCAGGCTAGAATCTCCCTGGTAAGCACACCTTGGGGTGCTACACACCTTATAAGAAATGGGCTAGTCCAGGTGCGAGAGTTAGCCGAGAAGAGCTTGCCAATTATGGGCCAAGCAGTGTTTAAAAGAATACAGTTTCCGTGTAATTATTTCGGGGCATAAGCTAGCTGGCGGCCACGAGCTGGGGAGGCAGGGAAGCAGCCCGCAGTTCCTACAACACATGCTGAGTTATTTGGAGTTTCCTACCTGCATTTTGCTTATGACTTCAGTGTTTTGTAAGGTGAGCTAACTGTGCGCAGCTTAAGCCTGTCACTTCGGCCTCCTGTGAGACTGAGTCAAGGCTGAATGGGCAAAAATTATCTAAACTCCTAGAAAATTGCTTCTGTACATAGGGTATAAACAGAATAGGTATGTATCATCCAGAAATATAAAAGTCAAACTTTTTAGAGTTTATTAGAATTTATTAATTATATAAAATAAAGGATTTCATTATGACTTTTGTATATGAATATAATTTACTGATCATTATTATCCATAATTATTATATCCAATTCCCCTTTCCCTGTTACCCTTTCAGTACCTTCTAATGCTTCTACTTTGATGTATTGTCTGCATTGCTCCCTTTCCCTTTAATTATTAGTTACATGTTTACATATATGTAATCGATCCTTCCATTTAGTGCTGTTCACATGCATATGTTTTAGAACTGACCACTTGGTATTAGATATCCACTTATGAGCTCATTCCTACACGAGATTTAATTTCTCACCTGTCATCAATTATCTGTAGTTCTGTGGAGATTTCCCCTGTACATATTGGCATGTGTTGCTTAGGTTATGCTATTTTTAAGACTGTCTGATGGCAGCTTCCCTGTCTGGAATCTGTATTTTATACTCTCTTGTCCTCTCCTCTGAGCTGTTCCCTGAATCTTAGGTGTAGGAGTTAGTTTGTATTCTGGAATTTTATTTAAAACATTAGAGTTTGTCATCCACTTGTCACATGATGCTCCAGGTTATAGCTAGTGGTGAATGATGGGATGGTCCTGGTGATGATTCTCTTACCAGTTCTGATGTCTTTAGAGTTTTCAATCTCCTTACACCTCATTGCAGTGGCTCTCGGGATCCTTTGCTTACTACTAATGATGGCAATCGGAGTGTGGCTGACATACAGTGAGTAATTCATATACCTCATTTGCCTAGGTACTAGCAATAAACTCTAATAATGCCATATAATATAATTAATTTGTCTGTCATCAGGTGGGTGACATTTCAGGTATACTGGAATTTGAAAGTTTTTTGTTTTCCCCTTGACTCCTGAACCCTTGGGCATTACAGGGACTCTGGGGCTGCCTTAGACTTATTCTGTCTTACTCATAATAATTTTCCCTGTGATAATATGTATCACTGATATTCTGCTTCCGTAGCTCTGATGACTTTGAATCTGACATAGACAGTTTGTAAAAAAGTAGCTGTGCAAAATAAATTACATTTTCTTATGGATATTGAGGACATGGTTAAGTGAAAAGTTGGAATCTGTACACAGAAGTTAGAAGTTCTAGAACTTCTGTTTTACCTTTTATTTGATGTCCTCACATCCTTAGAGAAAACCACTGATGGGCTAAGCTCCAACAAAGCTGGAAATCTACATATTATTGTCTCTTCTATGGTGGGTAGTCCATCTGCTTCGATGATAACCGTGATATTACTACATGTTTCTTAGTTCAAATTTTCATGCCGCTTTAGGTGTCTCTGACTATTTTATTTAAATATTTGTTTGTTAGATTTATTTTTGCTGTGAAAAAATGAAGTAATCAGAACATAAGGTGTTTCCACCATAATATTTTTAGCTATCTTACCCTAAAACTGCCAATAATGAAAGTTCATTTTTCCATTTTTATAGTGAGTTATTTGAAGTGTTAATTTTTAAGTATCAAAATAGCAATCAAAATGATGATATGTAATGGCTGTCAGCAGGAAGATTTTCTCTAACCTTAAATTTCAATATATATGCTTTATAAGCATTTTTATCTTATGTTCTACTAATTTTATTTTTTCAATATAGCCAAGAAAAAAATACAAACTGAAGAAATACTGTATATAACCTCAATTTCTACAATTAACTGATTTGTTAATTTCTAAACTTTAACATACAAATTAAAGTAATGATATATGCTGGTGTCAAAATGAAGCTTTTTCTCTAATCTTCTATTTCAATACTTATTCCATATGAACATTTTTTGATGTTATATCTGCTACTAATTTTAGTTTTTCAGTATAGTGAAAAAAATCATAATCTGCAGAAAACTCTAAACGACCTCACTCAACAGTATCAAACCATGAAAAGTACCAATTCTTTAATGAAAGAAATACTGAGAAAAAAGTCTAGAGACCTTGACGACCTCATACATCAGAAGAAACTTCACTCCTCCAACAAAGAACAGAAAAGATTCTGTGGGGAAACTAAAGTTTTAGATTTCATACAGTTCACAGGTATGGAGGGGATCTTGAATAAAGTATTTCACTTTTCTGTATTGATTCTTCTCCAGAAGATTTGAAATCCACTTAGTCATTTTTAACACTGGTGGTCTATGGATTAAATGTTGAGATTTCTTTACTTCATGTAGGGGTAAGGAACCCTGGAAATCCTTGTTTCGATTAGGATAATCTTATAGTATCTAGAACTCAGGGGTCATCTGGTGCTCCTACTGCTGCCAGTGTATGGAATTACAATTCATCACAGCTAAGAATTCAGGTCATTTTTATTTATGTGAAAATCTGAGTATCCCACTTTGTTTTTGTCAGAACATGAAGTTTTTATTAAGAGTGTATTTAGAAAATATTTAGGTTAAAATGATCATAGAGCATTTAGGTGGATACAGTCACAGAAATAACAATGTGTGTTTTTCTTCTGTCTTATTATGATAAATAGACCTGTTTGTGACTAAGATATCCTCCCTAAAGCTTAAATGAGAGTTTCACCATGGCTGTTCACATCTATGCACTTCTAACAGTAACAGTAACACTATAAATTACACTTAAAAGATACATATATCAAGCGTTGTGAGGAAAGTTTTTTATTTTGCATCATGACTGAATATCTTTTATTGATTCAACTGATCAATAATTATTAAATAATTGATCAGGATTTAGAGTTTACAAAGAGCTTTGTATATGAACTTACTCTGCTGTAATAATAAGGGTTGACAATTTTATTAAGCAAGGACAGATGATAGTATTAAAATTGCTATATTGTAACAGATGTGTGAATAAAAGAAAAAGCTCCAGAAATATCTTTGAAGTATCCCAGACCCATGAAAAATATTTAGTATCATTAAATTTTTTTAAAAGCCTTTGTCATCTGTAAATGATAGCTTAATACTGTAATTCCTGTACTTAGGAGGCTGAGGCAGAAGGATTGTAAATTTGAGAATAGTCCAACAAATTTCCAGACCAGCCTGAGCTACACAATGATACCTCTTCATAGGAAAACAAAGATTGAAGATAAAGTTTGTTAATTGAACATGGCCGTCCCAATCCCCTCAATAAACAAAATATTTGTATTGAGGTGTTGTTGTTAAACAAACAGGAAACATTTCATTGTTTTCAACTTGACATGTTTGGGTATGTGGGCATACCATTGAATGCATCAACATAATCAGAACAGACTATCACGTTCACAAGCTCTCTCATATGACTCTTATAACTCTTAATATAAGAGCATCAAACATAGAGCACAGCACAACTTTAAATGCACAGTATTATGAACGAGTATGAGCCCAGAGTATTACTATTAATCTAGAATTCTGTCATCCTTGTAACAGACTTTGATCAGCCAGTGTTTGTTCTCCATCCTCAAGCTCCTTACTATACGGCTCTCTTTCTTAGACTCAGACTGTATTAAAACCCTCATCTGTGTTGAGTCATAAAATTTGCTACTAGGCCTGGCTTGTTTCATTTTGCACACCATGCTTAAGTTTATCTATGTTTGTCACAGTGGTCCTCATCTATATTGGTTGTGTTTAGGTGTTGAGGCTCTGTAGCCCAGGCTGTCTTAGAATGTACTTTCTAACCAAGGCTGGTATGAAAGTCTTCACTAATTAGCCTATGCTGGCCTCAAACTTCTGGTGACCCTCCTGTCTCACTCTCTGGAGTGCTCAAGTCATTTGCATAAGCCACCATGCCCAGCTGATTTATTTCCCTTTCAAGGATAAACAGTATTCCTTTGTGTTCATCTGCTATATTTTTTTTTGTACTGATTTATCTACAATGGACACATCAGCTGTTTCCATATAAAGAGCTTTGCATAAAGCATGGGTGTACAGGAGTCTCTCTGCATGCTAGAATCTCAATTTCTGAGAGCTGTGATTCTTTTAGTTATAGAGGCTTAATAAATGCATTTCTCTGATAACAGTATACCAGAAAATAAAAAGTTTAGTTATTCACCTTCTCTGTTGTAGGGAAATATGTAGATGGATACTGGTTCTGCTCTGGCATAAAATGTTATTTCATCATGGACAAAAAAGATTGGAGTGGATGTAAACAGACCTGCCAGGACTGCAGCTTGTCACTTTTGAAGATAGACGATGATGATGAACTGGTACCGTAGACTCTTCCATGCTATTCTATTTTCTGGGAGTTTGTCTCTAATCCTTGAATAGTGCCATACTGAGTGCTGGCATTTTTTTTTAAATAAAACTGTTGAAATAGCAGCGGCGGGGCTGCGTCCCCAACACCCCAGCCGCTTCCACGTGGCTAGCTTATGCCCGAAATAACAACACACATACTGTATTCATTTAAGTACTGCTTGGTCCATTTCTATCATGACTCTTCTAGGCTAACTCGCACCTGGACTAGCCCATTTCTAATAATGTGTATAAGCACCCCAAGGTGCGCTTACCGGGGAGATTCTAGCCTATGTCCATCTTGGGTCGATGAGGAGCTTCATCGCGTGTGTCTCAGAGAGAAGAGCTATCCCGTCTGCCCACTAGACAGGAGTATGGTGTCTCTCTCTGAGGCTTCTGGCGCTGAGCGGAGCTGCATGCTTTCTGACCTCACTTCCTCTTCCTCCTCGCATTTTCTTCTGTTTACTCCACCCACCTATGTTCTAACCAACCGGGACCAAGCAGTTTATTTATTGCTTATCCAATGAAATCAACAGATTGATATGACACTCCCACATCACTTCCCCTTTTTCTGTTTAAACAAAAAGGAAAGGCTTTAACTGTAACATAGCAAATAAAAAGTGAACAATTTTCAAAACTCTAGAAATGACAGAGACATCTCGCTGCCTGGACAGTAACCCAAAGTTCCTCTGTATCGTTGGGGCATCCATCTTCGGCCTACAGGCCCATAGTTTTCAGCAGACATTCCACAAAGCAGGAAATTTCAAAGGCAGTCACTATCTGCTTGTCCTGAAGAATGTCTTGCAGACTCTTTCATGAATCAGGAACCCCGAAAGATCATCTCACCTTTAGGCAAGTTCAGTAGTCCTCTCTCTGCGGGTTCTCAGTTTCCAGTTTATGCAATAGTCCAGGCAAGAGCAGTTTCTTGCCCAAATGGCTATCAAACTCCATAAGAATCCTCTTCAATGCCCATCTTCCTCTTGAAGTAAATTAGTGCTGCCAGGAGCAGAGTGTCTCATTGTCATGAAAAGTCCTAAGTTATTAAAACATTTAAAATGCCATATTCTCTAGCCTTTGAAAGATATGAAGAATGCCTATCAGAAATATATCCGTGCACATCTAGAAAATCTAACATGACTACAAACTTGACTATTATAGATGATTATTAACAGCCTATATGCATTACATTTTTAAGTGAACTACACAATCACAATACCTTAATCAAGATCAGAAATACATATACGTATAGCAAAATTGACCTTAAATTTAAATCACTAAAGCAAAATCCATATCAATGCAAATTATTCATATCTCTATCATATCCCCTTTAAATGTAAAAGAACGTTTATAAACCATATTTGGGAACATGGGCGCAGTTATTTCTCTCCAAACTGCTTCCTGCTGAATGGGGGCGTTCGTTAATTAGGTCTTTCATGGTATAACCTGTGTGCTAGTTTCATCTCAGTTGGCAGTTGAGCGAAGCAATTTTCTGAAGGTGTTCACAGCAACCATTCAGGAGGGCGTGGTCCATCATACCATATTCGGATAGAGGAAATGAACAGGGTCTCATCCTCTGTGAAAACAAAACAAGAAACTCCTTTCCAAAGTATCATGTCCTTAGATCCAAATTGCAAAGTCAAGGCATTTCCAAAATATCTATGTTGAATTAGTTCAGCAGCATTTATAAACAAATATCTTTTAGTAGCTTTTGCTCCTTCCTCAGCATTCAAACAATTCAAAGAGAGCATAATAGCATACAGTATCAAGATTCTCTGTGTATTTTCCATCTTTGTACGCTTTATTTTAACCTCTAGTTTGTTTATTTTTACTTTTATTTTATATTCTCTATATCTTTGTCCTGGAATAACTCTGTAGACCAGGCTGTCCTTGAACTCTCAGAGATCCTTCTGTCTCTGCCTCCCAGGCATTGGGATTAAAGGTGTATGCTACCACACCTTGAACTCACAGAGATCTGTTTGTCTCTGCCTTCTAGGCACTGGGATTAAAGGTGTGTACTACCACACCCAACTACTTTCTTTCTTCCTTTTTTATTTTTAAGAACTTTAAACTTTTAGCTTCATATATTTTTAACACACTGTAAACCATTTAGAAATTTTCTTTGTCTTTGAATCTCTCTTTACTGTATATCTCTCTTTTTCTGACCACACGAGCCTTTAAATTACAGAGCAATATGGGTAGGATTAACGCCTTGGCTTTGCCAGCTAAATCCAGTCCATTCCTTAGCTTTCTGTCATTCCAACCTTGTGGCTGAGGTGTCGGCCAGAGCCGCCTTCAGTGCCACAACTCTACAGTGTTTCAAGGTCCCTGCCAGCAAGCAGCTGCAACAGACAACACTCAAGTCTGCTCTCTATAGTCGGCCCTCCTGCCTCAGTCAGAGTTTATCCTGGCAGGACGACCCAGAAAACCGGCATTTTAAAACAGCACAACTTTTTCCTACTACAGCTGAAAAGACACAAGCATTCAGTCAGCTTTTATCAACACCATTTAAATATTTCCTGGCAGGACCTCTTAAGAGCTGCAGGGTTTTGCAGCTGAAGCTGAGTCAGGAAGCATCTCTCAGATGAGAACGCTTTCTTGACTCTAGCAAGAAGAGTAGAACCGAGAAACTGCTGCTACCAAGAAACCATGCTTTACTCTTTCCCAAGCTTTTTCAGGCTTTTAGTGGATTCAGTTAACCTCACGTTGGGCAGCCATCTGTTGAAATAGCAGCGGCGGGGCTGCGTCCCCAACACCCCAGCCGCTTCCACGTGGCTAGCTTATGCCTGAAATAACAACACACATACTGTATTCATTTAAGTACTGCTTGGTCCATTTCTATCATGACTCTTCTAGGCTAACTCTCGCACCTGGACTAGCCCATTTCTAATAATGTGTATAAGCACCCCAAGGTGCGCTTACCGGGGAGATTCTAGCCTATGTCCATCTTGGGTCGATGAGGAGCTTCATCGCGTGTGTCTCAGAGAGAAGAGCTATCCCGTCTGCCCACTAGACAGGAGTATGGTGTCTCTCTCTGAGGCTTCTGGCGCTGAGCGGAGCTGCATGCTTTCTGACCTCACTTCCTCTTCCTCCTCGCATTTTCTTCTGTTTACTCCACCCACCTATGTTCTAACCAACTGGGACCAAGCAGTTTATTTATTGCTTATCCAATGAAATCAACAGATTGATATGACACTCCCACATCATAAAACCTTCAAGATTGTATATGGTTTGCCAGTAATGTGAGCAAAATTGCAGTAAGAGTCTCCCCAGAAACTTACTCCTGCTCCTGACTTACTGTCAGGACACAGGGTTTTTGACAAAGAGACTCGATATTAAGAGACAACTTCATCTTTGCAATCTTCTCCCTTTCTCAAGAATCTGCTAGAGAATCCCTCAGAAAATCATGTTTTCCCTGAATAAGTTTAACCCTTTGGTATAGAATATCCAGTTACTGACATTTATTTATTTCCAGAGAGACAGCTACACCATTACCTGGAACTTAGTGCTTGCTCCTTGAAGTCCAGAAGTGAGACTGTCTGAAATTAGCAGTTAGATGACAATCGAGAAATTAACTGACTTCTGGGCCCAATTCCAAAATGGAACTTATATAAGATCCATGTAATAAATGATTTTAACTAGTTAGTCCCATTGTGATTTTCATGGAATCTGGCCAAAATATTTACTTCATAATATTCTCATGTTTCAAAAAAGTGATCTATCTCTAGACATGAATATTTAAAAGAACAAAATGATCAAGGTCCTGACATTTTCTGTTTACATTTGTTACTAAAAAAATGTATCCAAATACACAGAGAATATTTATCTGGAGAAACAGTTTCAGGATCAGCTTGAAACCTTTGTCATGATGAGAGAGGAAAATATTTGGAAATATTTAATGTACTAAAATTACTAAATATATTTTGGCATATGATTTTTATCTTATCTCCTCATCAAGTTCTACCACAGAATGGCTTCCTCTCTGAAGCATGGAGTTTAATGCACAGCATTCCACATTTCCCAGTTTTAATACGGAGGGGACAGTGCTGTCTGTTCTTACTGCAGTATTGTATGCCCATTTTTTTTGTTGATTCCATGGGAAGCCTACTCTTTGCTGAACAGAAAAGGAGTGGTAAAGGATTGGGGGTAGAAGTCAAGAGGAAATGCCTGGAGAGGTTGGGAGGAGAGGTCAGAGGGAAAACAGCAGACAGGAAGTAAAATAAACAAATAAATTTTCTAAAACTTGAAAAATTCTGTGGGAAATGTGAACCAATATGAAGAATAGAGTCTCAAAGCTGAGCAACAGAGTTAGAGACAGCCCGTGCTCCCGCTGTCAGATGTCCCACAAGAAGACTAAGCTACACAACTGTCCCATATAAAGAAGCCAGTAAATCTTATGCAGGCTATCCAATTGTCTCTTCAGACACTGTGAGCTTTCATGGGTAAGGGGTAGTTGATTCTGTGACTATTCTTCTGAAATCCTTGATCCCTTTGGTTCCTTCCTCTCCCTCTCATTATCAGGAGCTTGGTCTAATGTTTGGCTGAGGTCTCAGTCTCTTTTTCCATCAGTTGCTGGATGAAGCCTTTCTGAAAACAATTGGGATAGGAATCAATCTTTGAGTATTTAAATATTATTAGGCATTATTACATTGACATTTTTTTCTCCAGTTGTCTGATTCTATCCTAGGTCTCTGGGGTCCTGGTGCTCCAGCAAGTGGGTCCTGGTCTCCAGGCAGTTTAGGATTGTAGGGTGGACCAGTTTGATTGGCCACTCCCATACTCTAGGCCACCCTTATTCAAACATGTCTCATTGGCAGAACTGACTATAGTCAAAGGTGCATTTGAATACTTTAATAATTTCAGAATTACATATGGAGCTGATATGCCATGTTCATTTAGGGGTCTGAATAAGGGAGATTGTGAATTCAAGCACAACCTTGGCTACACAGTGCGACTTTCTGTAAGAAACACAGTCACAAATTATTTCATGAATCCATTATATTTAGATACCTGATTTCTTTTAAAAACAAATTATGTAATTGATTGGTTTGGCATAAATTAGCCACTTGTTAGAAATTACTTTAAAAGTGAACTTCTATAGATTGGAGGAAAGGACAACAGAGAACTGATATAAAAATAGCTAAGATGTATTATGTTGTTCTTTCTCTGAACAGAAGAAATTTTATCATCAGATAGGTTTTTTTTCTTTACAGAAGTTCATTCAGGTCAAAGTTGATCCAAACAATCACTGGATTGGATTATCATATAATGCAAGAAAAAGCAAATGGCAATGGATTGACAATGGCCCATCTAACCTGTGAGTTTCCTGAACACTCACACTCTAACAGTGGTATATGAGTTGGGAGGATTGTGGGTAATATAGGATGTCCTCTTCTATATGTATTGCCTTTATTAGTTAATGAGTAATGATATTTTGGTCAATGGCTTAGCAGAGTAAAGCCATGTGGGAAATCTGAACAGAGATAGAGAGAGATGCCATATAGCTGCTGAAGGAGTAAAATGCTGCACCAGTAACCCACAGCCTTGTGGCAATACACAGACTAATAGAAATGCATTAATTTAATAGAGCTAATCAGTACAAAGTCTAAGACATCACCAAACAGTATTATAATTAATATAGTTTCTGTGTGATTGTGTCTGAGCATCTGAGAAATGAAAGCACAATCCCTGTTTGATATTGATATGAATAATTTGCATTGGTATGGTTCTAGGTGTATTGACTCAAATTTAAGGTCAATTTTGTTATATGTTTATGTATTTCCGATCTTGATTAAGATATTGTGTTTGTGTAGCTCATTTAAAAATGTAATGCATAATTATGAAGTATAAGTTAATAGATAATCATTTATTATAGTCAAGCTTGCAGTCATATTAGTTAGGTTTTATAGATATACAAAGATGTATTTCAGATAAATATGTGTTCTTAAAACCTTGCAAAGACTACGGAATATGGCATATAAAATGTTTTAAGAACCTAAGACTTTGCATGACAATGAGACACATCTGCTTCTGGCAGCACAATGTACTTCAAAAGGAATATGGGCATTGAAGAGGCTCCTTATGGAGTCGGTTAGCCATTTGGGAAAGAAATTGCTTTTTCCTGGACTTCTTGATAAACTGGACATGCAGGACCCATAGAGAGATGACTGTTCAACTTGCCTAAAGGTGAGACCGTCCTTTGGAGTTCCTGCTTTACAAAAGAGTCTGCTAGACATTTTGCAGGACA